>CM034156.1:136956917-137428382 GCA_019776745.2 Taxus chinensis
CTTGACTTCACCATTTGCTGATTGCTCAACTGGAGAGACCTTATCTCTTACATTCAAGGCTTTGGAAACTGAATCTGTGCCTCCCCCTCAACAACCACTTCAGCCTCCTCATCCCCCATCCACTTCTTCAAGCATGGCCAATATTTTTTTCGGGCTCTCACCCCTCTCTGCTGGGAACCCAAGTGATCACCAACACTCCCCCACAACCTGTGCCTCTATTCATTGCACCTACTACCACGTTGGCTGCTGTTCCCCTCCAATAGTAGAATCTTCTCCCCTTGAGAGTAAGAATACCAATTACTACAACATTGGCAATTTCCTCTGATACTCCACAATGGTTACTCGAGCAAACTCCGAGGAAGAGGAAAGTGATTGTACCCCTACCAGCCTTTGATTTCCAGCTCACTTAGGCTTCTAGTGCGAAATCAGCAAAAACCCAAAACAGTTTCCAGGGTTTGGTAGATGCTTCAGAGGATAAGTTCGCAGAGATTGCACTCCCTCAGCTGACAAAACTAGAGATGATGTAAAAGCTGCTGATTACCAGGAAAACACAGGTGTGGCTCTCGGGAAAAGTAACAGCAAAGGGTGCAGCCAGATGCAACGGATCCATCGATTCCTGTGCCAAACGTTGAAAGACACAACGGACGGCAGAAATGAGGCTTAAGGAAAAGTGAGCAGTGACAGAGGTTGATAAACTCTCAACACCCCTGGTCAATTACAATCTTCTTCGGTATCTTACCGGATTTGATTTCTCCTCGTCTACGATTGAGGAAGATTGTACTAAAGGAAGGGTGGTTGATGAATGGATTCCAAAAGTTGCTCCAACAGGGCAGAAGTAATCAAGAGTGGTGTGGTGTTTACAGTTCATCCGGTCTTTGGGGGACGATTAGAAGGAAGGAGAGAAGATGGATGAGGAATTCACTGAAGAAATTGGACAGCTTGATTTGACTTGTGAAGCTCTCCAATTGCTAAAGAAAATACCAGCACATCTCTTGGTTAGAAGAAGGCGTTTTTCCACATACAGATAAACAACTTTCAGTGACCAAGGCCCGCAAGTTCAGAGTGTAAAAGATCCTCACTGAAGCCTGCGCAAGTTGAGAGAATCAAGGGATAAATGATCGATGGGAAAGTGCTTGGAAGAAGAATTGGGAAGATTTGTCCAAAGGGGTCCGTTGGGGAATGCAGGGTATCTATCCCAGATGAAAAAAATCCTCGTCAAACAAGTTCAGGAATCTATTCAGCATAAACATGTACACGGATTTTGACTTGAAGTCATTGGTAAGTTTGTAAGGATCGGGGGAAAGGCACCCTTTAGAGGCCTTAAGAAAGTCAGGCAAAGGATGAAGAAGAATTCCGGCCTGCCAGTGATGTTCATGAAACTGCGAACGTGGAAGATCATTCCCTGCCGCTAGATGAGAATGTGACATGCAAGGCATTATTCGGAAGTTCAGGAGTTTCGTCACCAAAGTCTCAGTGGAGAGAGAAAGAGAAGAAGCCAAAAGATGAGTGATGGCTTACTTCCAACGTCCCATGTCAATTTCATGTTTAGATGGAATGTCTTTTTTATTTCGTTTTGTCATATTTTTGATTCATGTTTTGACTTGATCTTCTGCGTGGAGAGCCATGCCAATGAAAACTATAGTCACATGCTACTTTAGGATTGTCGTCTATTCTCGTTCCTTTGTTACAAATAGGGCTGCCGTGCATTCAACGGTCGCGACTTTGAAGCAATAAGCGGCTCTGGAAAAGAGAAAAACTTTGTGTTTTCGTCATCATTTTGAGAATAGAAGTTGATATTGTTTACCGACTTTGTGTGGTGGACATATATCTTATATAAGACGTGTTCTATGTCATGATCTATAAAGCTATTCTTGTATAGAAGTCTCAGGGTTCTAATTATGCGGACGCTATATCTGTGATCAAAACTAGTATGAGATTTGTGCTTGTGTTTACTGAAGCAAGAATACGTTTCTCACATTGTCTTTTCTACCGGCTTCTTCAATGTAACAGTTTCTAACCGATTTCACTACGAGCATAGCTTGGAATCGTGTGAAGGGATTTCGGGATTCATCCAAACCCCTTCCCTTATGGTTGATTTTTTTGTTTTTTTTTTTTAGGGGTTTTGGAAGATTGTATATATTATTTACTGTGTGTTAGATTAGCAACTAAAACAGCAGCCTCACCTGTCTTGAGGAGGGATTTACTCCCATTACGGTGGTTGAACCTCATATTTTGGTTTGGACACAATAATCCAAACAACAGTTTGTTTTTTGGCGGACTCCGCGGGAAATACGGATCAATAGTATACAAGCTTATCCTATCGAGTCTGGCGACTCATATTGGCCTTATTTTAAGAACGATCTCTTCAGTTCAAGCTTGGCCAGGAGGAGCTTCATCGGTCCGCCGCAGCTTCAAGGTTGTGTGAAATTGATCCCTCTTCGAGTTACTGCAAGACGCACAATTTTCAGCCTTCTCCAAGCGTTGTTTCTAACACAAACTGAAGGTCTTGCGCCTGTTCGGAGAACCCGGAGATCCTGAAAAGAACGGGAAGCATCTACAAGTGTCATGAATACTCTGTTTGATATCGGCTACTGTACGCACTCTTTTCAGAAGGTGGTGGTTCAACCGTGGCCTTGGGGGCAGTATTGGCCTTTTCTTGGACTCCTCCATTGGAATGGAGTTACCATGTGGATTTGTAAAGATCTCGTAAAATATTCCCAAAGTTCATGGAGCTGGAAAGAGGATCCTGATTGAGCACTTGCATCTTTCTTTGGTGCATGCGGTGTCTCGAGTGGCTCCCAACTTTCTCCGTTCGACTCTTCGTTGAAAACAGTTGCAGGGAGGAGCAGGCAGCTGAACGGTATCTCACCTTCCAAATGACTGCATTCCCAAACTGGGCTCATGTGACTAAGTTCGACGCAGTTAAAACCCCGACGTTCTCATGCTTTGTTAGCTCAGCGCACGCATTGAAGAAGGAACTAGCACTGACTATGCGGGCATCGTGGCCAAAAGTTCAACAAGCCGATCCGGACGATTCAGCCATAGCTGTACCTATCTGGAAGACTCAAAACTGCTTCTTCATCAATGCCCAACCCTCATGAATAAGGCTTTCCTTAAGAGGTCGGTTATCCCAGATTGGCTAGTGCTCAGTCAACGGTACTGACATAGAGGCTGAGCTCTTTAGCCGGGAGGCCAGAAAGATAGTACCAAATCCAAATAAGGTTCTTCTCAAGGGAATACGACCCTAGGTTCAAAAAAATGGCTATGAGGTGATTGCTTTAAAGAAGGCAAATGTTCAGCAGGTTGAGCAATGGTTTCCATATCGGGATATCCCTAGACGGCATTTCATAACCAATGGTTGTGTACCTTACCAGAGAAAGGCACGGTTGCTCCTGCCTCAACCGCGGGTTAGCAATTGCAGCTCCGCCTGTAAATGCTCAGGGGACAAACTAATGAGCAGATGCTGAATCAGAAGAACAGATTTCCGTGAGGATTTCGAAGCGTCAGGATGGATGCTTGATGGTCTTATGAGCATCAGTGGGACTCCAGCTGGGATTATTGGGAATATGATGAAGATGAGTGAGCCAGTGGTTCCATCATTTGCTGTTTTCCTCGGTCCCATCTGCGTTTCCCAGAAAGCCTCTGAAAAAGGAAAATACTAAGGCGAAGAATACGGGAACTCCTGTGGTATCCATAGTTAAGAGGGGTACCCCTATTTCGGGCAAACTAGAGAGAGGTGTTACTAAAAAGACAGTGCTTCTTATTCCCTTCTACCTAAAGTAGGTGCCCCAGGACAGCTCATGTATTAGACTGAAAACCTACCCATTCCTTAGTATACGCTTTGATATTTTGATACTGCAAAGAGAAACAAAATTCAACTGTCAGAAGAGAATACCGTCAATCAAAATCCTGAACAGTTGAAAAGATAGCCAAGTTTATCAGAAGTAAAGCGGATTTTCCCCTCCCCCTTCCCCTCTCCATAACCTTCAAAAGGTTTCCTTCCAATCCGACCAACCCACACTCAGAATAATATGACCTCGCTTTCCTCAGGAAATATTGAACCATTTATTTGTCTTACTAATAAATGGGTTTTTTTTTAAACTAGAAATTTTTGCATCATGACTAGGGGGCTCTGAAATGTTAGGCCCGCAAAAGTGGCCATGACATTGGGCTTACTTTGACTAAATCATAGGACGAGCTATTCCATGGAAAATTCTAACAAGTCCCTTGAATGGTCAAATTAAGGACGGCACAGTTTGCATGTGTTGCCTTCCCTGGAGAAGAAGAGAAGTGAAAATGACGTATTCTGGTTGCTGACATTTTCCTGGGCTTATGGTATCTCTTGGTAGAGGGATTTTGTAAGAGTTAGGAGGAGAGATAGTATGGATTGGACCAAAAGCCAAGATACCAGTCAAAGGGGGTTCAACAGGCCTGTTCTTCATCCTGAACCACAGGGCGAAGATTGGTGACCAAAGCAGATATGATCCAAAAGCTAAGATCCTTTTCGAAGATTCTAGCTTGGGAATTCTTTCATGGCTTCAGAGAAACCATTGTAGATGTGGAAGAGGAAGAGTCCCAAGGCAATTTGGCTGCTCGACTTGATGGTAGTGCTAAGGACTCTGGATCAGGGGGGCCCGCTTGGTGTTGTTCTCATTATCTCCTAGCTCGAGATTTCCATCAGCTTAAAGTTGCAATTGATAATACTAACAACACGCGAATATGAAGCCCTGTTCTTAGATTAGAATTGGCCAGCCCGAGGGAAACAGGAACTCAAGGTTTCATGGGATGCCGGGCTGATTGTAATCCAGCGTCAGGGGTCTATATCATTTGAAAAATGATCGGTTGAGGCATTATAGGAACAAAAAGTGTGGGATAGTTAGAATGCTTGAGCATTTTCTATTAAGGCAGTTTTAAGATAAGAGATTATAATGACAAGGCTGTTGTGATTCTTGCGTATCTGCTCTCTTCTTTCTTCCATCATCTCAGTTCAAGCAAGAACCCGTTACCTCTATCGAGATTGTGTACCGCTAGCGTCCCAGATAATGCAAAACAAAAAAAACGCGCTGGCCGTGGTGTTCATGTGATCAACAAGTGTTGGCTTTCTAGGAAACGGCTTGACAATTGAGTGAGTATATTTGAAGGTTCGGACGGAATAGCCTTTCATGAAAACTATTAAGATCCATATCAAGAGGTTGATGGTGAATTTATCAGCTGAAAGGCAACAAGATACCAAAAGGTCTAGTTCTTTGAAGGTCTGTTTTTGACAAGCAATGCTCGCTTTATCCAAAACAAAAGAAGTTGAAGGAGCTTCTTCTCTGAAGTGGATCAATCAATTAGGTTCATCGGATCAACCTCGGATGGTAATATGGTAAATGCTGTGCTCCTGAGAGAAGGTAAGATTTACTTCGCTTTTGAAGAAATAAGCGATGTGTTGGCCTGGTTTATGCGATTTGAAATCTTTCAAGCTAAAGATGTACTGCACAGTATTCCTTTGAAGCCTGATGTCAAGCCGTCTGTATAGACAGAAGCAAAGACGACAATCGAGATTTCGGTGACTAATCTGGCAGAAAATCCAAAAATGTGAGATGCCGAATATTTCCCAATCCATCACTCCACTGGTTGCCACACATTTCACTGTCAGAGAAGAATGGCGAGATCCGGGAGTTTTGTGTTGACTTCCGTAACTTAAATCAGTCTCGCTGAAGGAACCTACCTGCATATCATGGATCAGGTATAACCACAACTGTAACGGTCGGAAATGTTTTATCCATGCCGATGGGTTTTCAGGATATAATCAAGTCGAGGTGGGAAACCACGAAGTCCACAACAAGACCGCTTTCCCTAACCCAGGGGGTTACCTTTGCTACGGAGGATCATCGGCTTGCTTAAAGACGAAGCACTTCAGAGCGCTATGGACCTAGCATTCAGAGATTTGATGGGCCCGTAATAGGGGCTTTGGCTGACGGGACTGTCTTTTCGTCAAATCGGAGTGTCATTATGGTCCTTTCGAGCAGGTACTTGTAAGTTGCGAGTCACGGGTTTGTTGAATCTAAGAAAGCCATGTTGGGGTATACGAAGGCCGCTGCTGGGTCATATGTTGGGCCAGAGAAGGAACTCACGTGACCCCGCCCGGGTAAAGGTTCTTCCGCGGCCTTTCCCTTGCCACACGTCCCCTCGGAGTTCCCTTTCTTCGGCACAAGGTTCATTTCTTGCGAGTTTGTCCCGATCGATTTCGCATGACAACACCACGGTATCCTGGACTGCTGAAAAGGTCACATTTCCAGTTGATGGCGGTCCCCGCCGGGGCCGTTGGCCATTTTGAAGGCCCTCACCCGCCGTTGCTTGTGCCTGTCTTAGTAGTCCCCGCCTTTCAAGACAGATTTCTCATTGTATAGCTCGGCTTCTGCCCCCCCCCGTGTCCGCGCTCCTGATGCGGCCAACTGGAGAAGGATTATCCGAATTTGCCTGTATTCCCGTCTTCCCTGAGCCTATTTCCATTGCCTTAAGGGTCTGCATTTTGACAGCTGTGCAGCTTGAAACCTTGGCTTCTGCGGTGGTGACCAGCGGCTTGTGCCGCCTTTCTAGGTCCTCTTGTGGCTGAACTCTTTTCTGCGTTCTGTTCCTGCTACTGTGTTCCCTCCATTCTAACTCCCCAAGCGCTGGGACCGCCCCCCGAGGTCTTGGTTGCTAGGTTTCGGGTCCGCCTGGCCATCAAACTACCAAGTTGGTACGAGGACGAGGCCTGTTGTCTCAATTGATTGCCGAGGATGCATCCATACCGAAAGCAGCGCATGAAACGACTCAAGGCCTCTCTTCCGCGTGCCTATAATGCTTTTGTGAGCGGACCGAAAAATGGTACAGGATATTGTTTCTTCCTAACTATGGTGAATTCCCGCCACATTTCCTTCCCACCAAGCGAAAGAGATCGTCCCGTTCAGAGCGGTACCAATTACCTTTATGGAATCCTGCTTCCCGCACGGTATTGCTGGGTTGTCTGGGTGGTGTCGCAAATTACAACCAGGAACGTATTAGAATCTGTAATAGCCTAGCGAGGGAGGGACATTTTTCATCCTCGTAAAAACATATAAGATTCTTAGGGATAGGTATTATGGCTTCTTTTTCGGCGGATTCAGCAGAATGGGTGTCTAAAATGTGACGCTTGTAAACAGTTCGTTAGGTCGCCCCAGCTAGCAGCTCTTCTCTGAAGCCTGTGTAATGACAGAACCTTTTCGCCATGGGGGCGAGGGCTTGATTTTATGGGAACATGATCCTCCCTTTCCAGGGATGGAACCACATGTGCTGACTGCTACCAGATATTTTCCCCCGGGGGAGGGCTTTACCAATCAAGCCAGCAACTTTGCGCTGTTTGCCAGTTCCTGACAGCACAACCTCATCGTCAGATTGGTGTGCCTCTAGATTGTAGCGGATATGCCTCTAACGTTTCGTCACATGACTTAACAGACTTGTATGGGCTTCTGGCCGTATTGGGCCCCTTCATCTGATTATTATCCCACGGGCACTGGGCAGCTGCAGTCCAGCCCTCGGCTTGGATATAATCAGGAACTATCGAAGCAACTCGCGGGACCTTGGCCCACAGATGTATGATGCCCTTGTGGGTGATCGGATCACTCCACAGCGAGAATTAGGGAGGTCCCCTTTCGTTTGCATACGGGCTTGCTGTGAAATTACTATTAGTCGCCTTGTCGGCCTTGCAGTTTTTTGAGAAAAGCGGTGGAAGAGTAAGATGTCGCTGTTCGAATTCTATGAAAACGGGGAGGTGCTGTCCCTCAACCAAGGCCTAGACGTAGAAGAAGAGCGAATTAAGGTGGTGACGTATAGAGTCTCCGCGCGGGTGAGCATATTTTGATTAAAAGTCAAAGCAGAGGCAAAACTTCCAGCTTGGAGACTGGAGGCTTTGGATAAAAGGAGAGAACGAAAGGAATGCCTGGCAAATTTGATTCTGTATGAACGTAACCTTTCAAGATCCACGAGTTGAATGGTGAAATGTGTCCTTTCTATCATATCGGATGGAGGCGGGTTACTCCCTGTGCATTCTTTCAGTGGACAATATGTAAAGTGTTCTACCATTAATGCAAGAGCTCTTTACTGTACATATTTGTTTTGTTGTGTGTTTGCTTTGGTGTTTTTGTTTTTTCTTCGTTTGTGTTTGTTTTGGGTTTCTTCTGAAACCCCGTAAGCCTGAATGAATAAGACAGAGATTTGAGTTCTCTCTTTGGTATTGCCAACGAAAGTCCCCAATGGAGCAGTGTATCCCGTTTTGGTTCACGACAAAACGATCGGATAACCCTACAAACTTTTAGAGTGAGTGATTTGCCTTATGGCCTCTTTTAACGAAAATCGGGTTTTCAGGTGTTACCAACAGCTGACATACCTAAGTCTAAACCTGCTTTGTGTCGCGGTGACCTCCGAAATGAAAAACCCACATTGTATTGAAAAAAAATCCTTAAATCGGGTTTTCGAAATTCAAAGAATCGGAACGTACCATAACCAAACAAGGTGTTAGAAATTGTCTTCGACATCTGAAAAACCGCATTGATTTGAAGACCCTTTGTATTCGGGTTTTCGGAACCCAACGATCGGAAAACATAAATCTCCAATCATGTTTATGCGCCACGTTCTCGATTCCCGAAGTCGCTCAATCTTTGTATTCGGGTTTCGGGGCTATGTGCTATGTGAACCTACGCATTCAGCTTGTGTGCTCGTGTTTCCAAAACCCGAAACCTGGAATGCACAAAATCTCTTCGTGTCAGGTTTTCGGACCCTACAAATTGCT
Source organism: Taxus chinensis (assembly GCA_019776745.2). Taxonomy (NCBI): domain Eukaryota; kingdom Viridiplantae; phylum Streptophyta; class Pinopsida; order Cupressales; family Taxaceae; genus Taxus; species Taxus chinensis. The sequence goes on from CM034156.1 coordinate 136,965,712, forward strand.
GAATGGCTTCATGTCGAGGTTGGTGAGTTGGCCACGTGCCGGAGTTGAAGTGTATTTATTACTAATTTTATTATAAATACGCGGATTTCCACGTCATTGTTTTTGAAATTCATATTTTTTAATTTGTGGGATTTTTTTCGTATGCTCTTACGCTTTCAAAACACGCAAACTCGCATTGCCCGAGTGGATGGATAATTTGTTTTCGATCTTACATGTCTCGAATAGAAGGTATTTTTCTTCCCTTTCTTTATCTTGATTTATTGAATCGATTGCCCGTATTCTTCCCATTTCTTGCTAGTTGTTGAAGGTTTTCTTCCTTCTTCTTTGTGTTGTTTTGGAAAGGGTTTTGGGTGTTAGGGTATTTTCTTGTTGAGACTATCCATTGATGTGTTTCTCCAAAATTCTAATTTATGTGTATGAGGTATGGAATATGAATAACAGAAAAAAAAGAAAGGAAGTTGTATTGTGGAAAATACAGGAAAGACTTTTGGAGTTGCTTCTCGGTTTTGAAACATGTTTACAGATCAAAGGCCGGAGTATAAAGGAAGCTTGAAGTATCAGGGTTCTCAACATTCCGACCTTTACAGTACGTTTCGGGAATATCCAAGTTCCGTCATCAAAAGTGGGCGCCGGGTTTCCTCCCGTGTCCACCTTACAGTGAGTGCTGGGTTTTCGCCTTTTCAATACTTCAAAAAGCAAGGGCGGGCGTTGGCCAAAGCTCAGAAGATCAAACTTGTCGGGTTCTAGGGGTGTTCGACATACAATCTTCGCGTGTCAGGTTCGTCTTCTTCCAAGCGCATTCAGAAATCGGGATTCCAGTTTGACAGCATCACCTGAGTTCGAAGTCTTCTTCCCTCAACTTAGTCGGACCTGGTTCCATCCAGAGGAAGGCGAGAAGTCTAGCCGGATGAAGTACAAATTTAAGGACACCGAATCCCATCAAATTGTTGTTAATTATGAATCAGGATACTGAACTTGGCAACATAGATATGGACGACTTTGGAATAGGGTGTAAGAGGTAATCTCAAACCCCATGGATGATGGCTTTAGTAACGTGGCTTGCCATTGAGCAGGCTAGGCTTTCCCTGTCTGCCCATGTCCAGCGGTTTGTTTTGGCTTTTGCGTCAAGTTACGGACTCAGCTTCCGTTCAGTAGGAATCAGGTGGTGAGGTAGTTATCAAAATGATGGCGCTTATTTTGATGATTCCTGAAACTTACCTAATTCGAGGGAGTGTGGGAACTAAAGTCAAGCGCGGCTCAGAAGGCCTGGCAGTAACAAGGAAAATTTGCAGTAAGGATTGTCAATAAGAAGTTCTTGGTCAAGGAAAAACAGTAGTAATATCGGATTTTCCAAGAACTATACCTCGATGTGATTTCATACAAGAAATCAATGACATTACACCCTGTATGGCCGGGTTTTTGGCTTGCCGGGAATCAAAAAGTTATTTCATGGATGGGTATCAGTTATGGTCACATCAGAAGAACAGCAAGGTGACTGGGGAACCCTTATCGTCATGAGATTGACTATCAGATGACGACGGTCTTCGACCGGAAAGGCACGTGTTATTGTCTTATGTGGCCTATGCAAGCAGCGTGGGAATGAGGAGTATCCGGACTGGAGATAAGGAAGCAGAACGAACAAACCCAGTCTATAAGTATCTCCTTAAAATAGAAAGAAGGGGTCCAAGGATCATTTTAGGCGGAGTGATGACGCCTTTTTCTACGTGCGAACATCTGCCGGCTAACCTAGGGCTAAGAAAGACAAGGGTATCAGACAAAGCTTGCCTGAGGTGGTCCTAAATGGGGATCGTATCTCGTACAGTTCAAGAGTTTGACCTACCTTCGAACGTCTGTATGGCGGCCTTTCGTCTGCCTAGCTATCCAGGGATGGAGTGATACTAATAGAATGGCAGATAGTATTGGATTTTCACAAATTCCAACCAGAGCAAGCATAAGGCACAGTATCCTTCCAATTCTCTGGGAGATATACTGCTCGAACGTGGCAAAGGCTATAAAAAAGTTGTGAAGTGAACTCAAGGAGAAAATTAAAGAAAGAAGAATATGAAGTCTCGAGGGATGTTTTGAAATACGAGGAGTACTTGAACCTATGGAGCCCACATCTGCACAGGCATTACTGGAGGATTCTGGGGGGATCTGCGAACGAAGTTTGCAGTTCACAGACAAAGAATAGTAGGTTAAATATTAAGAGAGATTAGGCGTAGAAGCTTTCTGATTTTCAGGATGGCACAACTGCAATGAAAGTGTGTTGGATAGTCCTATGATGGGATTAATGAGATCGATACGTTTTCCCACCTAGATGGTCGGCCAGCGAAAAAAACCCTCTATTCACAGAAGGTTCAGCTCTAATTCTTGCTCGCCACCAAAATGGCTCTTCTTGGGGCATGATTTGATATTTTAAAGATGACAAGTTTCCCAAAGTGGCTGAAACGGAGAGTGGGCCCCTCCAAAAGGCAAACGGCCAAGAATCTCTGGGGGGTCTATAATAAAAATCATGGATTCCCGAAGCAGCGGCAAAGAAAGTACAAATCGCTTCAATTGTTCTCAAGCTCAAACGGTGGTTGTGCCAGAATCACCAACACACCAGGAAATCGGGGAGATAATTTAGAGAAGGAGGAAGCCAACTCTTGACTTCACCATTTGCTGATGGGCAAAACTGGAAGCGTATCGTTGCATCCAGGCTTTGGAAAATGAATCTGTGCCTCCCCTCAACACCCACTTTCAGCCTCCTAATTCCCCATCCACTTTTTCAAGGCATGGCCATATTTTCTCTGGGCTTCACCCCTCTCTGCTGGACCAAGTGATCACCACATCCCCCACAACGTGTGCCTCTATTTTCATTGCACTATCCACGTGGCATATTCCCCCTCCATCGTAGAATTTCTCCCTTGAGGTAGAAGACCAGAGTTTACTAAAACTTGGCATTTCCTCTGATACTCCACAAGGTTACTCGAGCACTCCGAGGAAGAGGGAAAGTGATTGCCACCCCTACCAGCTTTGATTCCAGCTCACTTAAGCTTCTACGGCGAAATAGCCACGCAACCTAAAACAGTTTTCAAGGGTTTTGGTAAGAGCTTCAGGAGATAGTCGAGAGATTGCCACTCCCTAGCTGCCACCACTAGGATGATGTAACAGCTGTGCTGTATACCAGGTAATAGGGTGGCTCTGGAAGTAACAGCAAAGGGGCGCCAGAGGCAAAGGATTCCATAGACGGTCCTTGTGCCAAAGTTGAAAGAGAAGCAAACACCGGACAGTAGAATGAGCTCTTAGGAAAAAGTGGCGCGTTGATCAGATTTTTGGATTAAACTCTCGACCCCCCTGGAATCCATACAATCTTCTTCTGTATCTAGGATTTGATTCCATCGGGTGCTACGATTGAGAAGCTTGCTAAAACAAAAGGATGGTGGTTGATGCTGGCTCCAAAGTTGCTCCAACAAGGGAAGGAAGTTAATTCACGACGTGGTGACAGTTTCTCAGTCTTTGGGGGAGGATTCGAAGGAAGGAGAGACGAGAAGATGGATGAGGAATTCACTGAAGACATGGACGATGCTTTGAGGCCGTCTCCAAGTGCTCAAGAAAATACCAGCAATTCTGGGTAGAAGAAAGAAGAGTTCTTCCACTACAGATAACACTTTCAGCTGACCAGGCCCAGCAAGTTCAGCGTTACCGATCTAACGCCGCTTGACCGCAAGTGAGAGAAGCAAGGGCTAAATGATCGGGGCAAAGTGATGTCCCCTTTTCAGTTGACTGCTATAGGGATTGATGCTGAAATTCCGATCTCGTAGAAGGTCGCCTACCAGTGGCGAAAGCGGTTTGAAGATGTAGCTTTTCAGAATTCTATTGAAAAGAGGGTTATGTACCTAACCAGGCTAGAAGAAGAGCGAATTAAGGTGGTTGATCGTTTTATAGCAGATCATCAGAGCAGGGTGAAGAATATTTTTGATAAAAAGTCAAAGCAGCGCAACTTCCAGATTGGAGACCTGGAGTTGCTTTGGGATAAAAGGAGAGAACAGAAAGGAATGCATGGAAAATTTGATTCTTTATGGAAAGGACCTTTCAAGATCCACGAGTTGAATGGTGAAAATAGTTTCCTTCTATCATATCTGGATGGAGGGTTACTCCCTTGCCTTTCAGTGGACACATCTAAAGCTGTTCTACCATTAATGCAAGATGCTCTCTTGCATTGTACATATTTTGCTTTTTGTTTGTGTGTTTGCTTTTGGTTTTCTTTGTTTCTTTCTTCGTTTTGTTTTGTTTTGGTTTTCTTCTTGACCCCGTAGCCTAATGAATAAGGTACCAGAGATTCTGAGTTCTCTTCCTTTGGTATTGCAAGAAAGTCCCCAACTGGAGCCAGCTGTTATCCCCGTTTTGAGGTTCACGACAAACGATCGGATAACCCCTACAAAATTTTCGAAGTGATTTTGCATTATGGCCTCTTTTAAAGAAAATCAGGTTTTCGGGTGTTACCAACAGCTCGACATACCTAAGTTTAAACCTGCTTTGTGTCGCGTGACCTCCGAAATCTGAAACCCGCCTTGTATTGAAAAAAATCCTTTGAAATCGGGTTTTCAGAAATTCAACGCATCGGAACGTACATAAGCCAAAACATGTTTTATGACATCTGACTTCCGAAATCCGAAACCCGCCTTGTATTGTGAAGACCCTTTGTATTCGGGTTTTCGGAACCCCAAAGCATCGGAACATCCATGCTCCAAAACATGTTTTATGCGCCATGTTCTCCGATTCCTGAAGTCCGCTCAATCCTTTGTATTCGGGTTTTCGGGGCTATGTAGCACCTAAGCACTTCATGTTTTGTGCTCTATGTTTTCCGAAACCCGAAACCCGGAATGCACTAAATCTCTTCGTGTCGGGTTTTCAGACCCCTCCAACATGCTGACATGGCATTCATGCCGAATGGTTGGTGAGTTGGCACGTGCCGAGCTGAAGTGTATTTATTACTAATTTTCTTATAAATACGCGGATTTCCACGTCATTCTTACCATTCATATTTTTAATTCGTGGATTTTTCGCATGCTCTTCCGCTTTCAAAACCCGCAAACTCGCATTGCCCGATTGGATCGTTTGTTTTCGATCTTACCTGTCTCGAATCGAAGGTATTTTTCTTCCCTTCTTTATTCTTGATTTTTATGAATCGATTGCACGTATTTTCTTCCCAATTTCTTGCCAGTTGTTGAAGGTTTTCTTCCCTTCTTCTTTCTGTGTTGTTTTGGAAAGGGTTTTGGGTTTTTAGGGTTTATTTTCTTTTTTGAGACTATCAATTGATGTTGTTTCTCCCAAAATTCTAATTATATGCATGATGTATGGAATATGAATAACAAAAAAAGAAAGGAAGTTTTATATGTGGAAATACAGGAAAGACTTTGTTTTTACTTCTCGGTTTTTGAAAACTGTTTTACAGATTCAAAGGCCCGGAGTATAAAGGAAGCTTGAAGTATCGGGGTTTCTCAACCATTCCGACCTCAATAGTAAGTGTCGGGAATCTTCAAAGTTCCGTCATCAAAAGTGGGGCGCCGGGTTTCCTCCCATGTCCGCCATTAACAGTGAGTGCCGGGGTTTCCGCCTATTTCCGTCATCAAAAAGCAAGTGTCAGGCTTTGCCAAAGTTCTGACAGATCAAACTTGTTGGGTTCTCAGGGTTTTCCGACATCCTCTTCAGCGTGTCAGGTTCTTCTCTTCTTCCAGTGCATTCAGTCAATCGGGATTTCTAGTTTGAACAACATCACCTGAGTTCCGAGTCTTTCTCCCTCCACATTCTTCATGTCGGACCCTGGTCCATCTCAGGAGAAGGCCGAGAAGTCTAGCAGGATGAAGTACAAATTTAAGAAACTAGAATCCCCATCATATATTGATTGTAATTATGATATCAGGGATACTGAACTTGGCAACATAGATATGGACGACTTTTGGAAATAGGGTGAAGAGTTCTTCTCAAACCCCATGGATGATGGCTTTAGCTAACAGTGGCTTGCCCCTTGCAGCAGGCTTTCCCATGTCTGCCCAATTGTCCCAGAGTTTGTTTTGGCTTGTGCGTCCAGTTACGACTCGGCTTCTCCTTTAGTAAGGAATCAGGCTGGTGAGGTAGTTATCAAACTAGATGGAGCTTATTTTGATGATCTCCTGAAACTACCTAATTTCGAGGAGTATGGGGACCTAAATATCAAGTCGGCTCAGAAGGGCCTGGGACAGTAACCAGGAAAATTGCATTAAGGATGTCAATAAGAAGTTCTTGGTCAAGGCAAAATCCAGTAATATCTAGATTTCCAAGAACTATTCCTAGATGTGATTTCATACAAGAAATCAATGATATTATCACCCTGCTGAGCCGGGTTTTTGGCTTGCCGAAATCAAATTTATTTCATGGATGGATGTATCAGTTTATGGTCGCCATTAAGAAGAACCAGCAAGGGATTGAACTGGGGAACCCTTATCAGTAATGAGATTGACTCTCAGATGACGACGGTCTTATCGACCGGAAAGTTTTATATGTTCTCATATGTGGCCTATGCAGCAGCTGGGATGAGGAGCTATCCCGGACTGGAGTATAAAGGAAGCAGAACGACAAACCCAGTCTATAAGTATTATCCTCAAATAAGAAAGAAGGGGTCCAAGGATCATTTTAGGAGGGTGAATGACGCCTTTTTCTACGAGAACATCTGCCGGCTGAACCTAGGGCTAAGAAAGACAAGGGTATCAGACGAAGCTTAGACTGAGGTATCTAAATGGGGATGTATCTTCTTACAGTTCAAGAAGTTTACCTACCTTCGAACGGTCATGTACTCGGGAGAGCCTTTCCGTCTGCCTCGCTATCCAGGGGATAGATTGATACTAATCAGAATTGGTCAGACAGCTATTGGATTTTACACATAAATTCCAACAGAGCAAGCATAAGGCAGCAGTATCCTTCCCAATTTCTATTGGGAGATATACTTGCTCGACAGTGGCAAAGGCTAAAAATGTTGAATGTGAACTCCAGGAGAAATTAAAGAAGCATATGAAGTCTCGGGATGGTTTTGACATCCGAGGAGTACTTAGAACCTATGGAGCCCAACATCTGCACAGGCCTGACATTGAGGATATCTGGGTGGATCTGCGTAACGAAGTTGCAGTTCGCAGAAAAGATAATAGTAGGTTAACTATTAATGAGATTCAGATGCTAGAGCTTTCTAATTTGCTAGATGGCACAACTGACAATGAAAGTGTGTTGGATATGTCCTATGATGGGCTTAATGAAGATCGATACGTTTTCCCGCCTATTGATTGGTCGGCCTGCGAAAAAGCCTCTATCACAGATAGGTCGGCTCTCATTCTTGCTCGCACCAAAAAATGGCTCTCTTCTTGGGGCATGAATTTTAAAGATGACAAATTTCCAAAGTTGGCTGAAACGGAGGTGGGGGCCCTCCCAAAAGAAAAAGGACAAAGAATCTTCTGAGGGGGTCTATAAAAATCAGGATTCCCAAGAAGAGGAAAGAAAGACAAATCTCTTCAATTGTCTCTTCAGCTCAAACGGTGGTTGTGCCAGAATCACCAACACCACCAGAAATAGGGGAGATTAATTTAGAAGAAGGAGGAAGCCAGCTCTTGACTTCACCATTTGCTGATTGCTCAACTAGAGAGACCTTATCTCTTGCATTCAAGGCTTTGGAAACTGAATCTGTGCCTCCCCCTCAACAACCACTTCAGCCTCCTCATTCCCCATCCACTTCTTCAAGCATGGCCAATATTTTCTTCGGGCTCTCACCCCTCTCTGCTGGAACCCAAGTGATCACCAACACTCCCCCACAACCTGTGCCTCTATTCATTGCACCTACTACCACATTGGCTGCTGTTCCCCCTCCAATAGTAGAATCTTCTCCCCTTGAGAGTAGAATACCAGTTACTACAACATTGGCAATTTCCTCTGATACTCCACAATGGTTACTCGAGCAAAATCCGAGGAAGAGGAAAGTGATTGTACCCCTACCAGCCTTTGATTTCAGCTCACTTAAGGCTTCTACTGCGAAATCAGCCAAGAAACCCAAAACAGTTTCAAGGGTTTTGGTAGATGCTTCAGGAGATAAGTTCGCAGAGATTGCCACTCCCTCAGCTGACAAAACTAGAGATGATGTAACAGCTGCTGATTACCAGGTAACCAGGGTGGCTCTAGGGAAAGTAACAGCAAAAGGGGCGCAGCAAGATGCAAAGGATTCCATAGACGTCCTGTGCCAAAAGTTGAAAGAAACAAAGGACAACAGAAATGAGCTTAAGGAAAAAGTGGAGCAGTTGACAGAGGTTTTGATTAAACTCTCAACACCCCTGGAATCCATACAATCTTCTTCTGTATCTACCGGATTTGATTTCTCATCGGTGCCTACGATTGAGAAGATTGCTAAAAAAAGGAAGGGTGGTTGATGAATGGATCCAAAAGTTTCTCCAACAAGGGAAGGAAGTAATTCAAGACGTGGTGAAAGTTCATCAGTCTTTGGGGGAGAATTCAGAAGGAAGGAGAGAAGATGGATGAGGAATTCACTGAAGAAATTGGACAGCTTGATTTGACTTGTGAAGCTCTCCAAGTGCTAAAGAAAATACCAGCACATCTCTTGGTAGAAGAAGGCGTTCTTCCACATACAGATAAACACTTTCAGCTGACCAAGGCCATCAAGTTCAGAGTAAAGATCCTCAACGAAGCCTGCAGCAAGTTGAGAGAATCAAGGGATAAATTGATCGATGGGAAAAAGTGATCTGGAAGAAGAATTGCTGAAGATTTGTCCAAAGGTGTCAGTTGGGAATGCAGGTATCCTATCACCAGATGATCTCTTCAAACAAGTTCAGGAATCTATTCAGCATGAACCTGTACACGGATTTGACCTTGAAGTCATTGGTCAGTTTGTAAGGATTGAGCACACTTTAGAGGCCTTAAGAAAGCTCAGCAAAGGATTGAAGAAACTTCCCGGCACTGCCAGTGATGTTCATGAAACCTGCGAAATGTGGAATGATCATTCCACTACGCCTGATGAGAATGAAATGCAAGGCATTATTCGGAAGTTCTAGGAGTTTCGTAACAAACAGTCTCAGCTGGAGGAGGAGAAAGAAGAAGAAACAAAAGATGATGATTCGGATTAATTCCCAACGTCCCATGTCATTTCTATTTTTAGATTGACATGTCTTTTTTATTTCCGTTTTGTCATATTTTTGATTCATGTTTTGACTTGATCTTCTGCGTGAGAGTCATGCAAAACTGAACTCTAGTTAACATGCTACTTTTTAGGATTTGTCCTGTTTTATCTCTAGTTCCTTTTGTTATAAATAAGGGATGCCTGTGCATTCAAAAGGGTCAAGAATTTTTGAAGCATTAAGAGGCTATTGGAAAGGAGAAAAACTTTGTGTTTTCTTTCAATCATTTTGAAGAATAGAAGTTGATATTGTTTTACAGACTTTGTGTGTTGTGAAATATATCTTATTTAAGACAGTGTTCTTATGTTCATGATCTTAAAGCTATTCTTTGTATAGAATATCAGTGTTTCTAATTATCTCGGACACTATATCTGTGATCTAAAACTCGTATGATTATTTCGTGCTCTGTGTTTACTCGAAAGAAAATACGTTTCTCACATTTCTTTTCTACCGTGCTTCTTTCACTGTAACAGTTTCTAACCTATTTCACTTACGAAAGCAATATCCTTGAATCGTGTGAATGTGGATTTCAGGATTTCATCCCAACCCCCAATGGTTAGATTAGTGTGAATATTGTATATATTATTTACTATGTTTTAGATTAGCAATAAACAGGCAGCCTCACCTGTCTTTGAGGAGGGATTTAATCCCATGTACTGTGGTTGAACCTCATATTTTGGTTTGACAAAATATCCAACCAACAAACTCTTAACATTTACTGCATTTGCACACAAAATCTACGATGTCATGTTATAATGAAGGATGAAAGTAGCCCATCTGATGTATCTTTTGAGAAATGGTGTGGCCGCCGAAGTGACTGATCTGAAAACCAAATTTAACTAGCAATTGTGCACACACACTTTTCTTGCTTTGTATTGATTTTCGATTTAAATTTGTGCATTATTTCTTTTTTTATTTTTAATAAAAGAATAAAAAATTCAAGTACTGTGCAAATACAGAAATAAATGAAGAGAATTCACCAGCAACGTGACGCGAGAATTGATAACGGAGTTCGGCGCTTGAGGCCTACGTCTCCGGGTCCGGTTGAATGGGACCGATCTATTAAAATCTTGAAAATAATCCTTTACAAATAATTCTACAAAATTTAGACCTTCTCACAGTCTTCCTCTGTCGAAAAATAATAGGGGTTGCCTTTTACATCTCCTTCAAATTCCACCGTTAGCTCAAGATATGAGCAATACAATATTTCTACACAGTCCGAATGCATTACAAATAAAATGTCACCCTATTTATACTGTTTGTGCGCCTCCTGGTCTGATGGCTGGGCGCTTATCTTTTTACTACCTCCACCCGAGTTCCATTCCCCTCCATGTCTTTTGGCTTATCCTTTGGGAATAAAATCCCACATTGGGCGCTTGGAGACTTATCTAATGTTTTAAATAAGAAGGTGGGTGCGCATTTCAAGTGGCAAGTAAGCCACCTAAGCCTATGTGATAGGCGCTTTGACTTTGAGCGCATTTCTTGGGAGGCGCATGTCATAATTTTAGGCGCCCAATCCCTTAAATGGTGGACAGTTGGAAATAAGGTGTGGGAAATTTAATATAGGTGTGGAAATGAATAGACATAGGCGTGGAAAATGCAAAGAAGTTTATAAGGCGTGGATAATTTAAATCAAACCTGCCCAATATCCCACATGCATGGTGCAATAGAAAATATAGAGGTTTATATACATAGTATGTTGAATGGTTAAATGAGAAGGAGGCCAAGGCACCCCTCCTAAATCGAGTGTGTCGAACCTGGCTGAGGGCCCCCAGCCAGTAAATAGCGGGGTCCATTTGTCCGAGATTGAGTGTCCAAGACCGGCGTTCCAAAACCCATTTTTTTAATACGTCACACAATTCGTCCACGTGTCGCAATACGATCGCAACACTTGGCGAGCGTGCACACGTCCAACCTGCACAAAAACCCCAAAATTCGCCAGTTGCCCAAAAATTTCAGCGGGCTATAACTTTTGCAAACGAGCTCCGTTTCCTGCAAACAAGCTGTCGTTGGAGTCGTATAATTTTTCCCCACGCTTTAAAAATGACTGCAACAATTTCTGAGAAGATCTTAGATCGGTGTTTCTCTGTGAGGATCCTCTGGATCATTCCTCCCCACTGAGAAACTTTTGGACCCCAAAAGTCAACCTAATTGGTGAATAGGTGAGGGTATTTCTCCCTCACCTTTCCGGTTTCCATCCATTTTGCCTTGTTCGGATGCATGCCTTTGAACCCAACACGAAGATACTCAATATCACCTCTTCGTGAAGTTCTTTCTTTCCTGTCCAAAATGATGTCTTCCTGCAACTCATCAAGATACTCAGGAGCAAAATCATCAATGGAAGGCATTATGTTAGAATCATCATGATCAACAATCATAGGCGGTTCATACAATCTTAAATTCTCAACATTTACAACTGAGTAGATTTGCATATATGGAGGTAAATCTAACCGGAAAGCGTTGTTACCAATTTTTTCCAATATTTGGAACGGACCATACCGTATAGGTTTCAATTTTTTACCTTCACCTGTCAGTCTTTCTTTGCTGATGTGAAGCCAAACTGAATCACCAACTTTGAACTTGTGATCAGTTCTATGTTTATCATGCCTAGCTTTGTACTTAGCCTGGCTCTTCTCCAATTGTTCATGGACATACTGATGAACCTGTTGTATTCTCTGCACAAATCTTTTAGCCTTGTCAGAATCACTTACACCATTAACAACAGTTTCATGTCCATAATATATATCTAATGGAGAATTAGGCAGATAACCATAACAAGTCTCAAATGGAGACTTCAAAGTAGAAGAATGTAAGGCACGATTATAAGCATGTTGCACATAATAAAGATGTTCATCCCACAATTTAGGATGTTTGTTACTATAGCCCCTAAGTAATTGTACCACTGTGCGGTTTACAACCTCTGTTTGACCATCATTATGTGGATGAAAAGCAGTGCTTTTTTTCAGTTTTGTGTCCATAAACCCCCACAATGCTGACCAAAATTCCCCAAGAAATCTAGAATCCCGATCAGATATGATTGAAGTAGGTAAGCCAAAATGAACCCAAACAAACTGAAAGAATAAATGTGCAGTTCCCTCACCAGTTATTTGTTTAGTACATGGAACCAACACACACATTTTGCTAAATCTATCCACTACCACATATAAGTAATCATGTTTTCTCCGTGTCATGGGCAAGCCTCCTACAAAGTCCATGGAAACACTTTCCCAAGGCCGTGTTGGAACAGGAAGAGGAGTGTAAAGTCCTAATTTCCTGTTACTTGGCTTGCTTGTGGCACAAAGAACACACCCCTTAATATAGCGGTTTACATGTTCATGCATTCTAGGCCAATAGCAATATTTTTGTAAATGTGCAACTGTTTTACTTACACCAAAATGCCCTAAAATAAGAGAAGTATGTGCTTCCCTAATCATATGCACACGCTCATTTTCTGGAATACAAAGTTTTCCAGAATGATATAACAATCCTTCATGCAAATGATAATCTTTTTCTCCTACTTGTTTCCCACTTACTAAATCCTCATACACTTCTCTAAAATCAACATCATTTGCATATTGTTCCTTGTAACTAACATGAGCCAAAGAACTATGTTGTAAAAGGATAGATGCTACTACCACTGGTGGTCTGGACAACATGTCGGCAACCTTGTTTTGAATACCTTTTTTATACCTGATTACAAGATGAAATTGTTGCAAAAATCCCATCCACCTGAAATGTCTAGACTGCTGCAATTTGGTTTGTGTTTGTAAATATTGAAGCGGTTGATGGTCAGTATGGATAATTGTTTCTTTTCCCATTAAATAATGCTTCCATTTTTTAACACTTTGAACCAAAGCATACAACTCTTTATCATAAGTTGGATAGTTTCTTACCGCACTTGTAAAGGTTTCTGAATGGTAACACACTGGTCGTTTGTTCTGCATCAAAATTGCCCCCATTGCGTAGTCACTAGCATCCATCTCAATCTCAAATGAATGTTGTAAATCTGGAAGTGCCAAGATCGGAGCGGTACTTATCTTCTCTTTCAGTGTATCAAATTCTTTTTGTTGTGTTCCTCCCCACTGAAAGACCTGTTTAATACTTGTCAAAGCATGCAAAGGAGATGCAATATATGAGAAGTTAGCAATAAATTTCCTCCAGTACTGAACTGCACCTAGAAAACTTCTAACTTCCGTCACATTTGTGGGTCTAGGCCATTTCACAATAACCTCTATTTTTGCAGGATCAATTTTCAATTCTCCATTTCCTACAATATACCCCAAGTAAATTAAAGATGTTTTTCCAAATTCACATTTTGACATCTTCAAATACAATTTCTCTCTCCTTAGTGCATCTAAGACTTTCTGGATGTGTTTAATATGTTCATCCCATGATTTACTGAAAATAAGAATATCATCTAAGTAGATAATAACGAAATTATCAATGAATGGTCTAAAAATTTCATTCATAACTCTCATGAATGTTGCCGGTGCATTGCACAAACCAAAAGGCATCACTAACCATTCAAACAATCCCTGTTTCGTTTTAAAAGCAGTTTTCCAAACATCACCTTCTGCAATTCTTACTTGGTGATAACCACTTCTTAAGTCTAACTTAGTGAAATAAATTGCATTTCTTAATTGATCCAGTAAATCATCTATTCTAGGAAGAGGGTAACGATTCTTTATAGTAATCTTGTTTAAAGCACGGAAATCAACACACATTCGCCAAGTGCCATCCTTCTTGGGAACCAATATAATTGGTGAACCACATGGGGATGTACTTGGATGAATTATACCTTGAGCCAAAAGTTCCATTACCTGTCTCTTGATTTCCTCGTTCTCTACTACTGACAACCTGTACATTCCGATATTGGGAAGAGGTGCATCCTGAAGCAACTGTATCTCATGTTGAACCCCTCTTTTGGGAGGTAGACCTTGTGGATCCTGAAAAACATCATCAAATTGAGAAACAATTTTTACCAATTCATCCTTATGTTTTAGATCGCAAGTCTCAAAAGCCATTTCATTTTCTTTTTCCTTGGCTTTGACCACCATGAGCACAAAACTTTTGCTTGAATTTACAAGCCTTTTCATTTGACCTGCAGTCACCAAGGATAGATTATTCTTTTCACGGTGAGCTCTAATAATAAACTCAATTCCATCCTTTACAAGCAAATATTTATTTTCTTCCCTATAGAAGATTGCTTTACGATCATACAAATAAGGACTTCCCAAAACCACCCCACAAATATCCAAAGGAACTACATCCAATTCAACCTCATCAATAAACTTGTCTGTAATGGCAAATCTGAAAGTACAAGTTTTAGTTACCTGCAGTTTTGCATCATCACAAACCCAGCCCAAAGGATAAGGCTTAGGATGTGGTGTAGTTTTGAGTCCTAGTTTTTTAACAACCTCCTCTGAAATCAAATTAGCTTGAGATCCACTATCAAAAAGAGTATCAATTTTTGTATGCTTTGAAATTACTCTAATGTGGAAAAGCTCATTTCTTTTCTTATCGTCAGGTGTACTTTGTTTACTAGAAGAAGATGCAACATCTGAAATGCTATTGTTGGAAATTGAAAGAGTGGACTTACCTTGTAAACCCATAGCTGTGATTTTGGTTTCATCACCTGAATCAGAACCAAGATCATGCACTACAGTGTTTGTTTTCTTTTCCTTTCCTTTCTTAACCATCCATTTGGGCTTCTTTTCAGGATGTAATTTCCAACATTTAGACTCATCATGGTTTTTTTTACAATGATTGCAAAATGGTTTTTCATCTTCCTTCTTAACAGTAGAGTTTGTTTTATGCTTACCCTTTCCTTTTCCTTGTTCTTTCGAACCTTTTCCTTCAGATTGCTTGTTCTTCTGATTAAAAGAAGAGAAAGAGGACTCCTTTGTCATTTTCCCTCGTGCTTCCAGATGGGTTGCTTGAACACATACTGCATCAAGATTAGTAGGACCTAAAACAAGTATCATATGCCTTAGATAACTATGCAATCCACCAATATATTTGAGCAGTGTTTCTTCTGTGTTTAGGGAAATTCCCAGAATTAGAGCCCTTTTTCTAAATTCTTGTGTGTATTCTTGAACACTTTGTCCCTTAGTTTGTCTTAATGTTTGCCAATCCATCATAGCTTGTTGCTTATAACCAAGAGGATAAAATTGTTGCCTAAGATTTGAAACAAATTCAGACCAAGAAGTGATTTCTTTACCTTTGTTTTCTTCCACTTCCTGAAGCTTACTCTCCCACCAAATGAGTGTGGTTCCACCCATCCGAAGAGTTGCCAGATGAATCTTTGCTTCATCATCAACAATTTTCTGAACCCTGCAATATACTTCTATTTGCTTGACCCAGTTATCCAACTTCTCTGCATTTAGCTCTCCAGTATACATAGGCAATTCAAACTTGATATCTAACTTTAATGAAAGAAAATCAGATTTTAAGGAGTCTCTTTTTGGAATGTCAGAACTAGAGCTTTCTTCTTTCTTACCTTCTCTAGTCCCCTTTTCCCTTTTCCTTTCTTGGTACATTTCTTCCACCATTTCCTTCATCTGTTGGAAGGATTGACGAAAATTTTGTTCCACTTCCTCTCGATCCTCCATTGTAGGACTTCGAGATCGTCTGGTACCAATTTTGGGATCTCCTTCAACTAATTCTCCTTCACCCTTCTTAGATCGAGACCTTGTTAACATCCAAAACACACAACTTGCAATCCAAAACACGTTAAACTGAACCAAAAATCAGTCAAAACCAGCTCTGATACCAATGATCTGAAAACCAAATTTAACTAGCAATTGTGCACACACACTTTTCTTGCTTTGTATTGATTTTCGATTTAAATTTGTGCATTATTTCTTTTTGTATTTTTAATAAAAGAATAAAAACTACAAGTACTGTGTAAATACAGAAATAAATGAAGAGAATTCACCAGCAACGTGACGCGAGAATTGATAACGGAGTTCGGCGCTTGAGGCCTACGTCTCCGGGTCCGGTTGAATGGGACCGATCTATTAAAATCTTGAAAATAATCCTTTACAAAGAATTCTACAAAATTTAGACCTTCTCACAGTCTTCCTCTGTCGAAAATAACAGGGGTTGCCTTTTACATCTCCTTCAAATTCCACCGTTAGCTCAAGATATGAGCAATACAATATTTCTACACAGTCCGAATGCATTACAAATAAAATATCACCCTATTTATACTGTTTGTGCGCCTCCTGGTCTGATGGCTGGGTGCTTATCCTTTTACTCACCTCCACCCGAGTTCCATTCCCCTCCATGTCTTTTGGCTTATCCTTTGGGAATAAAATCCCACATTGGGCGCTTGGAGACTTATCTAATGTTTTAAATAAGAAGGTGGGTGCGCATTTCAAGTGGCAAGTAAGCCACCTAAGCCTATGTGATAGGCGCTTTGACTTTGGGCGCATTTCTTGGGAGGCGCATGTCATAATTTTAGGCGCCCAATCCCTTAAATGGTGGACAGTTGGAAATAAGGCGTGGGAAATTTAATATATGCATGGAAAGTTTAATATAGGCGTGGAAATGAATAGACATAGGCGTGGAAAATGCAAAGAAGTTTATAAGGCGTGGATAATTTAAATCAAACCTGCCCAATAACCCACATGCATGGCACAATAGAAAATATAGAGGTTTATATACACAGTTGGTTGAATGGTTAAATGAGAAGGAGGCCAAGGCACCCCTCCTAAATCGAGTGTGTCGAACCTGGCTGAGGGCCCCCAGCCAGTAAATAGCGGGGTCCATTTGTCCGAGATCGAGTGTCCAAGACCGGTGTTCCAAAACCCATTTTTTTAATACATCACACATTTTTTCCACGTGTCGCAATACGATCGCAACACTTGGTGAGCGTGCACACGTCCAACCTACACAAAAACTCCAAAATTCGCCAGTTGCCCAAAAATTTCAGCGGGCTATAACTTTTGCAAACGAGCTCCGTTTCCTGCAAACAAGCTGTCGTCGGAGTCGTATAATTTTTCCCCACGCTTTAAAAATGACTGCAACAATTTCTGAGAAGATCTTAGATTGGTGTTTCTCTGTGAGGATCCTCTGGATCAGTGACCTCCACATACTCCGCTATGTGATTCATAAAGAATATTTTTGGTTTCTTCTATGTCAACACATCTTAGCAGCATTCCATCAAAGGCTCTATGGTAGAGCACTTGTTCCAAGATAACAAACTTAGCGGTTATGATGCATAACCGCCTTCTTTGTTAGGATGTTGCCCCTTCTGGGTACGTATTGTCCAATATAAAATTAATGATGTCAGTGTACCATGGACAAGAAAAAATGGGAGGCTTCGTTTCAATGAAGTACACACACTCATTGAGGAAGTATATATTTTCTAGATCAAATCCATCCAATGGGTTGTTAGCCAACCAGTCTGCAATGATAGGTCCTTTGATGGATTTCTGATTTAAAAATGTTAATTCAAATTCTCCCATTAGAGTTATGAAGTGCCCAACTTTCTTAGATAAAGACCCTTGTGTGAGGAATGTTCGTAGGTGATCTGTTTTAACAATAACCCTCATTTTTTGATTCAGTATATAATGTCTTAAACACTTAGTCACAAAGACTATAGTAGGACATTCCTTCTCTTCCTGTGTGTAATGCGTCTCATAAAAAAGCAATGTTCGACTAATAAAATAGACTCCACATTCTCATTTATCATCATCTTCTTGAGCTAACATGCAGGCCAACAAGACATCTATAGCTCGTGAATAAAAGATCAAGGGGTGATCTGAACTAGGTGGCATGAGTGTGGGATGATACAATAGGAACTATTTAACTGACTTAAATGTCTTATTGCATTCTTCCGTCCAATCAAGGCAGTAATCGTTTTTCAAAAATTTGTTGATTGGGTGAATAAAAAAGGTCAAATCAGGGTCAAACCTTCAGATTGCACCAAGTTTTCCAAGAAAGGATCTAATGTTAGACTTGTCTAATGGTAGAGTCATTTCCAACACAACTCGGATTTTGGATGGGTCTACTTCAATCCCTCATGAAGATATGATGTATCTGCTATGTACCTTGGGATATGATAATATAATGTATATGGGTTGATGGAGATGCCGACATGTGGCACACATACCCTTAGTTAGTTATATGGGGTCACATAGGAATTACTTATATTGGGTAATGACTCAGCCTACATTGGGATTAGGTGTTACCCATCTATTAATAGTAATGTATGTCTATATAAAGGATGTGAGTATCAATGTCATGGGGTATGATTTGAGTCTTCTACTTGGTAGAGGTATATTGGAGGTGTCCCCCTTGAAGTGGATTCCCATCTTGGGAGATTGTGGAGTTATTCCTTCCTTACGAAGCATTGTATGGTGTTCCCCTAACTTAAGGGTATTATTATGCATATATTAAATATTTGGGCATCTTGGCCCCCCATATCTCTTGTATTTTGTTATCTTTTGTAATTTACTGATTTATTATATGTGAAGTTCTTATCAGTATCCCAAAATATTTCCTCCGGTTACACCAAACATGCATTTTTCTGGATTCAGAGTGACATCGTACTTGATTAAGTGAGAAAGGCTTATATGAAGCACCTCTGGGTGATTACAGGATTTTTTGGCCTTATCCAAAAGGTCATCCACAATCTTATGGATAAGATCATGGAATATATACGTCATTTCCCGTTGGTATGTGATACTAACGTTCTTAAGTACAAATGACATGACAACATAACAATAGGTTCCTCAAGGATTTATGAATGTATTTTTGGCCTGATCTTCCTTAGATATTTTGATTTGATTGTATCCTGAAAACCCGTCCATGAGAGACAATAATGCAAACCCAGCTATTGTGTCGAAAATAACATCAATGGATGGGAATGGGAAATCATATTTTGGAAAATCCTTGTTGATATCCCAAAATTCTATGTAAATGCAAATATTTCCATTCTTCTTGAGAAGGAGGATGATACTAGACACCCGTTGCGAGTAATCGACTGGCTTGATGAACCCCACTTGTAGGAGATTCATCAATTATTCCTTCACCATGAGGTCCACCTTTGGCTTCATGGGTCTTGAATTCTACTTAATTGGCTTAGCTTCCGGCTTGGTGAAGAGGTTGTGAACTACACTGTGTGGCATAATTCCCATCATTTCCTTGTAGCTAAACTTGAATTTTTTTTATTCTCCTCGTTAACTTGGGTATGTATTTATACCTCATCTAGAGTTAAAGAGGATCCCAGATTCAATATTTTTGGTTCCTCCTTTGTCCTGATGTTTATATTGATTATTC
This sequence comes from Taxus chinensis, assembly GCA_019776745.2. Classification (NCBI taxonomy): domain Eukaryota; kingdom Viridiplantae; phylum Streptophyta; class Pinopsida; order Cupressales; family Taxaceae; genus Taxus; species Taxus chinensis. The sequence goes on from CM034156.1 coordinate 136,985,187, forward strand.
CCTCGATTAAGGAGGCACTGCCTTCCTCAAACTCGGGTGGGGTTGAAGGTAACTCTAAATCCCCCTCTTCTCATACCTCGTAAATTTCAAGGTCCTTCCCAGGGGAAGATTCTACCATGAGATTTCCAAAGTAGGAAGAAGAATGTAAGATTAGAGAAATATCAACCTCGTGATGAGTAAGATGTAATTATGTAAAAGTGTTTAGATATCCTAGAATTACTGTGGCATTTTCAACGTGATATGTGATGACAGGCTCATTTTTGGCTTCTATGTATGTCAACATTGGGGTCACCGGTGTTTTTTGAACTAAAGGTTCAACATGAACTGATACTGTGAAGTTTGTATCTTCCAACTCATTGCTTGGAGTGAAATGGGAAGTAGAAGTTGCTATAGAGTCTATGAGAAGATTTTGTTCTCGTGGAATTACTTCAATTGATATGAAGTCAGACCCCTTCATTAGATTTAGCACTGCTATCTTGTAGAGTTGTATATGCTCAACTCTAGTTTCATATACCTCAAATATTTGATTTACAACTAGTTGTGAATCACCCAGTACCCTGATCTTAAGAACACCCATTCTTTTGGCTATAATGAGACCAAGCAAAAGAGCATCATATTTAGCCCCATTATTTGTACATTCAAAGTTTAATTTGAAGGAAAACGTATAATCCTTCCCTCATGAGAGGTAAGGATCACACCTTCCCTGATGCCAAAACTACACTTGGATCCATCAAAATGGAGAGTCCAATAGTTAATTGGAAAAATGGACGTTGGATCATCCTTTGTATCTTCCTCCTTTACCTCAGTTACTTCAACCATACAGACCTCATCTGCTGGAAGAGAACTGAGTCCTAGGGTATGTCCCATATCCATAGGATCAAATGGAAGGAGAATAGGTAAATACTTCTCTAATAGCTTGAAAATATTTTTTGTGGTTCTTAACGACATTTTCTCTATGATGACGATTTTATCCTTGACTACTAGAATGCTCTCGATCAGTCCTGTGACCTATACAACTATTGCAGGAACATGATTTTCTTCTGGATTTGAGCTTATAGGTTTGTTTAACTGATTTTTAGGAAGCTCAAATTCAGAGTGGACCCCTGACATCTTCTTCAAGTTAGCTAAATGTATGTTAAAGGGTTTTGGATCACCCTGTACCACAAAGAAATTCCCTAAATGTAGGAACTTGACCTCCTGAAACAAAGTGGAGGGAATTTCCTTCATGCGATGAATCCAAGGATGGCCAAGGATCATATTATAGTTGGTTTCCTGGTCTATAATATAAAACTCAGTTAGCACCATCTTAGGGCCAAGGGTGACTGTAAACACTATAGTTCTTATCAATGTTTCCTTGAGGCTGGCATAACCTCTAAGCATGTTTTGTGTTGCGGAGCAATTGGTCTCTCCGTAACCTTACTTTTGAAGGAAAGATGATGGTACTATATTAATTGTTTCCCCATCATCAATCATAGCATGCTTTACATAGTTGTTGTAAATCCAAACTTGTAAAAAGAAATCCAGATCACCTCTACGAGCTATTTTAGCATTCGTGAGCATCTTGCTGATGTCAAATACAAATCTAACATCTCTTTCAGGCTACCTTAGAGGATAGAAATCAAAGTCTACATGATTTATTTATGCTTATGGAGGGGTGACATTAATCAAATGGCCAAGACCTAGTGCTTCTAATAGAGCAACTCTATGAGTAGGGGAATTCTTTAACATATCTAAGAAGGAAATGTGAGAGAAAGTCTTGGTTAAGTCATAAGCTCCTATTGGCTTGCTTAGTGTATCACCAATGTCATCTGATATAGTTAGGTAGATAGAGGTTAGTTGTAAAGAATAATATTTGTTTATAGTGGCAGCATTAATATGAGGTTCAGTGTCCAATTCCACCATTCCCACAATTTTTGTTTGCTGACAGCCAAAGGAGGTGCCACTTGTGGGTTTGATGAGGTTGAGGCTTCACGATCATTGGTTCATATTATTATACCTTTATTTGAACCATTAGGATATATTCTACCATATTTTAGGAACGTGGGGAGAGGATTATTAAATATTCCTAGTGTTGTGTTTGGTGGAGATACCAGCCCTATATAAGTCTTCTGAGTTGGCATTGTTTGGTTTTCCAAAAACATATCAACAAAAAATTGTCTTTGATCCTCTTCTGACAAATGTTGTAGAAACTTGTTGCAATCGCGACATATTCTTGTGTCATGCCTGCAAACCCTGTGGAAACCATAATATAGATCAGGATCATAATCTTGAGGCCTTTGGTTTGCACCTTGTTATGGTATGAAATTACGATTGTTGTTCGATTATTGATTGTAATAGCTAAAATTTGGGAACCCTTACCCTTGGTTTTGGAATTGGTTCCGATACCTGACTGGGCATTGATTGGGGCCTTGGGTCTTCATTTGTCTCTGTTGCTTAGATTATTTTTGTTGTTTTTTTGCTGTGGTTATGGATGATTAAAAGTCATGACATTTACCGAGGGAGAGAAGTTATTATTTCTATGATTATTTCCACTGTTGTTGTTGTTTGTAGTATTTGTATTAGGAGAACTAACAACATTGGGTTTCTTGGGTTGGTCAGTAACACCATCAGTCGTCACCCCATGATTCTTATTAAGGATTTTTTATCCTTGATTATTTCTCGTGCTCTTGGAATAACTGGGGTTAGTTTGGTTAGGAGTGAATAATTTTCCATTTGCTCCATAAGTTTTATGACCACTTTCAATGGATGCTTGGTCAATTCAGAAAGTACTCTCTAGCACCTCTTCATAGCTCCTTAGCGGGAACTTTTGAACTTCTTCCTTTGTCTCCCTATTGAGGGAATAGAAGAATAAATCACAAAGTTCCATCTGATCCATGTGTGGAACACTTGCGGAGGATTAAAGGACCTTTCGCCACCTTTGAATGAAGTGGGATGCAGACTTGTTGTGCTCTTGTTTGATATGAAGGAATTCTCTGATTCCTATCCTTAAAATTTTGTTCATATAAAAATCCTTAATGAACTCTGACACAAGATGTTTGAAGGAATGTATTGAAGCCTCTGGTATCCTATAGTACCAGTCGAGAGCGATGCCTTATAATGTCTTAGGGAAAATATTTGCAACAACCGCATCCCACGAGAGCAGCTCTGGAATGGTCTTTGCATAAGATTTGATATGAGAATCAGGATTTCCCTCCCCTTTTAACTAAGAAGATTGGTCAAGGGTATTAGGAGCATGATTTTCTTGATGGATTCTAGAGGCTCCTTAAGATATTCAAAATAGGTCCCCATTGTGTCTGTTTCAACCATTAAAGATCCTTGTTGGGGAAATGACACAACATAAACATTCAGTTAGGAATATGGCATCCCCTATGGGTGACCATAAGGACCTAGGTAAGTGTACATATCCCCCTGTGGTGATTTGGAGTACATGTGTATGTAGGGGGGTTGACTACTTTGATATGGAGCTGAAGGCACAAAGCTAGGGAACATTGCATTTCCAGCTGGTATGGCATTTGAGAATGCACTTTTGGCTAGTGCCTATTGTAGATATCCATATGTGATGTGAGAGGTCATACCTAAGGTTCATGTCCTAATTATAAAATCTCCACGGCTTGGAGCACTCATATAAACTGGAGGATTCTGCGCAGTAGGTACTTGTCCATAATTCTGAAGATAGTGAGAAGTTCTTGTTTGCCTTGTGTATGAAATTTGAGAATTTTTAGAAAGCTCTAATTCTTTGAATTTGTCTACTAATGTCAAAATGACATCACTCATTAATGGGATGATGTTTTGTTTAGATGTTTTTTGTTGAAATTTTAGAGGCTATTGGGGAGTGTGGTATTCTACTATGAATTTTTCACCATGTTGTCACCCCTCATTGGAAATGTTTTTTGTTGTTGGAGGGGTAGTGTTATTATTTTGAAGTAGGACATCACCATGTCCTTGCAACCTATCAAAATCCTAGTTCATTTTCCAGAAGCATTGTTCACTCCTGACGTATCATGATAAGTACTCCTCATTTAGATGCGGGAGCTGGTCTAATTGCATGCTAATGGGTTGTCGAAATAATACCTGAGGAGATGAACTTGCTTCCCCATTGAAAGTCATGTTATTAGAACCATATTGTTCATGTGGATATGTCTGTGTGATTTGGTCAATCTCCTCAATACGTATAGAGGAACCAACATTAATTCCCTAAAGAAGAGGATTCTGATCATTTGAACAATTATTTTCCCATGTTGAGAGCAAAGGTGACTATTGTTGTCCACCTATTTGATAATTGTACATGTCATAACCCAGAAGGGGTCAAATGTATTCATTATATCCTGAAATATTTGAGGGTATAAGGATACCCGCTGAATAAAGGGAAAATGGAAGTCAGACGGAAAAAGTGGAAACGCTTGGATACTATCTCTTCACGTTAGGTTCACCAATTTGTACGAAAGAAAATAAACACGTGACCTTCTTCGCACCCAACTTCCTGAGGTCATGCTGAGACAACTGGTGTAGAATGGAAATGGATGTGAGTGTGGTGGTAATGAACAAGATAATTGGGAAATTTTATGTCTTCAACATATAATATCAGGATCTGTGATTCTAAGGAAAAGAATGCTCTCCTAACCTAAAGTGGTGTGATGGATCGATCCAATATGATAGTTTCTCAGAGAATCCACTCACTGTTGAGTTCTGCTAAGATTCTATTCACTGGTTGCTAAACACGCATAAAGTGACATGTGGTGCCTCGTATGGATTTCCATAAAAGGTCATGGAAGTGAAAACGAGAGGCATAGTAAAGCCGTAGGCACTATGGGTGATTTTCTGGTCTAGTTTAGAAAGTATTAGCCTGATCAGTTGTTATATTCAATACGAAAAATTGTGTAATTATGACATTTGGAAGTGGTGATGATCTAAATACTAATGCACGCAAACCAGTTTCAATGTTCTATTTGTCAACAGGATCGTTAGGTAGTGGGACCTGAGGATCACAACCAAATACTTGTGGAGGTTGTGGTCATTATATGGTCATGCGCGTAATCAAACCTTATTGCCAGGAGTAGTCCAATAACCCTAGGCTTGATTAGCTGAGATGTTTAGCATATTCAATTGTTCTATTTTCTTAGAGAACCTAGAAGGTGTAAGTAAAACTGTCAAACATAAACTTGTATTAGTGTCGGTTATCAATTCCAGCCCATTGGGTTGTGGGACCAAAGGATCATAACTGTACATATTTTTTTTATTGTGGACCATTAATGGTCATGTAGAATGAATTGAGATGATTTTGGTAAAATAATTTAACTGTCAAAGGAATTATAATCTATGTTTTTGGTATTTTCACAGTATATCAGAACAAAACAATGAAAGAAAACTAATCTAGCGAAAGTAAATGTTTTTGATCTTTTCTAGTTTTTGAGCAATGCGTCTAATATAACAAACAAAATAAATACACGTAATCAGCCAGATGTAACTAATTACTTGTGCGAATATGTGAATCTAAATATAAAACAAATATCCTAATTTAATAAAAAAACCTTCAAACCCTACCTTAGGGGTGAAGAACAAATCAAAACCCTAGAAGAGCTATTATTGCTCACAACTTCCCTGGTAATGTCAAAGAGCAAACTTTCTAATGATTTGATCTACTTGTAATTGCCTAATCAAATGAAATGAACACTTTTTATACTCCATTTGATATGCAATTGAAACTAATGATTTTAAATTGGTAACTTGACAAATGAAGAAAACAAACAAATAATTCCAACCTAGATAAGTAAGAGCTTTGGCAAATCTAGTTGTATTTATATCTGTCCCCTCACTTTGTTCCTTTCTTTATTTATGTTCATATAATTCCAAGGAATTAGGAATGCAAGAACAAAAGTAGAAGAATGTGCTTGAGTAATGGTAACTTGAAGGTATTTTGGTTGCAATGCAAGTAGAAGAGAGATAACACAAGATACCTGAGCTTGGCTATGCAATTCCTCGCAGGATTATGACAGCAATACAATGCAGGATACACAAAAATCCTCAGGGATTAGCTTGAATACAAGCATGAAATATATAAGAATTGGGGATGGTATGTGCCTTCATGCACAAGGAAAGAAGAAGTAGTTCCAACTATTTAAATCTATTTAAAAATAGAAGAGGGAAGGAGAACCCGGTAATCAAAACTATTTTTAGGCATTTTGGTTCACAAATGTGTCCTAAAAGTGAAGTTAAGTGAGGTGTCGTATCTTAAAAACAAACATGAAGGAATCTGGAAAAAGTGGGAAGGACCACCGCCCTTCCTGGTGGCAGTTTCAGAACCGCCACCCAGACAAGGCGGCGATCCTGGCACTAAAGGCCAAAACATGCACAAAATGAAGCAGGAAGTTGGAAAAAAGTGTGGGAAGGTTGAGTAAAGATGTATAGGTTACAAATATACACTACATATTGGTTTTGGAGTTTGAAAACCTTCTGAAAGGACATGAATCATCATTAAGGATCTTTGTAACCATTTTCCAACAATGTAGCACATGCAATTTTGGGTGTATACAATGACCTCCTTAGATACATGATAATTATGGGTATTATCTCTACTATCTCATCCATATGTAGAAAAATGGTTCTTGTGATTTAGTTTCTTTGAATTACGGTGAAGTGAGTATGGGGATAATTTCCCAATGCATTAATTCTCATCATAGAAGAGATTATGAACTTGGTCATGGGTATAGTCAAAAGGAATTTTTTCTGCCATGTGATATAATTGAAGGATGAGATCATCTATGTTTTTATCTATGAAGTTATTAAGCATTTCAATTCATATTCATTATTTGAAATAGGTACTTGAGTTTTCATCGCTACTGGTATCAACCATTATTTCTTCATCTCCCCTCAGTCATGGTTTTCTTCCGCATTGGCATAAATTTTTTTATTGAATAATCCCTTTCCGTTTTCTGTATTTATTTGGTGGCTTGTTTCATCATCGTTTCCTAGTTGAGTTTGGCTAAATCTTGTCCTAGGTGCCATTAGATATTAGTGCTTTGATATGTGATGATGGGATGAATTTGTATTAAGTTGGTGAAGGATGTGTGATTAGTAGATGAAGAGAGGATCATATTTCTTATTGACCGATGTATAATCCAAATAACCAAACCTTGTTTTAGAATGAGAGGATTAAAGAAAGATGTGCCTTGATGATAGAAGGCTTATGATGTGCATTGATGTGTGAGGGATTAGGATGATTGGATATGATATAAGGATTTTATGTCTGTATTCAATGTGTCAACTAGTGAGACTCAATTAATCGCGCCAATAGGGAATCTTAGATAAGGTGTTTGAGTGTGAAAGTGTATGTGTAGGACTGTGTGAGAATGTGAGGATGTTTAAGTGTAGTAAATGTTGTGATTAGGAATGGATGTGTGATGTGATATGTTTTAGGATGTTTTGGACCTATGTAAGCGTATAGTGACATCAAAAGGAAACATTAGACCACTAGGTGGTAGCTTTGTGAAAATGAGATGAATCAATGTTTAGGTGTATGAGATGTTGTGGAATACATTACATATATAAAGTGGGGATGTGTGACTAAGAGGTATGACTAAGAGTGGGTAAAAATAATTTGTATACAACGTAGGAATTTTGAAGGGGGTAAGAGAGTATGTATGAGTGATAGGTGAAGTGTGATGTAGATGCAAAGGTGGTTTATATATAATGTGGTATGGTGTTATATATAATGTAAAAAGTAAGGGATATGTAAGTGAATTTTAGATGTGTTTGTGAAATGGGGAATGTATGTGAATGTATTTTGTGTTTATAAAGTGTATTTATTGTCAAGATGAGGGGTGGAATAAATATTTACTAACCTTATTAAATGTTAGGTTAACATTAATTAATATGAATAAATATGAATGTGCACATCTAAGTAAAATAAATGGCATAGTGACACAACATGTAACGTGGAAAACTCCTAAATGGGTAAAAACCACTGAAGAATTAATCCACTATCAGATAAACTTTTACAACCAGTCCAATAACTTCCTCCTCACTTCTACTCCATGATTTTCTACTAGGATCAACCTTCATATCCGATATTCAAATATTATATTTATGTTTTTCATATATCCTGAATATGACCTATGGTCATTTTTAAATAATTTGAAGGGTTATAACCTTCTTAAGTGATGGGGCACACCTCCCCGATTTAATTGTTAGTTAATTAAATTAACCAAACACCTAATATAAAGTTTATATTTAAATAATAAGAATATAATTTATTATATATTATTTAAATATAAATTAAATGTTATGATACACTTAATACTATAGTTCTAAAACTCTCCCTTAATATTAAGTGGGGATCCATATGCCAACATAACCTATTTGTACATCAGGATTTACAAAACCATAAAGTTTCAGCCAATCATATGTATTTATGACACTAAATCCCACCATTTCTCATGGAAAAATTCTTATACCACATCTTTAGGAGCCTTTTATAACATAAGGATCTCCTTTACAAATAGATGCACATTAGACTATATTTTCTATAAACTCTATTAGTTTACTTGTAAACTCTATCATTTTACATGGATCATACAAGATCCTTTTACAATGATTTTAAACCAGAATAGAAGTATAGAGGAGAAGGAGTCAAAAACTGGCCAATCTTTAGGAGGTGGCGTTTCCATGCACACTCCCCCTCAATGGAAACTCTGAAAGGCCAAGCTTTGGAAGAAACTTGTAGAAATTTGTAGCACATAATGGCTTCATAAACATATATGAAACTTGATCTTCAGTCGGGCAGTACTAGAAATCTATATAACCGTAGAAAACCTTCTATCGGATAAAGTGCATATGTATTTTGATATGCTTTATTCTTTAATGCTGAACTAGATTTTTAGTGAGAGAAATGCAACTCTAGTTATCACACAAAAGAGTATTATTTCCTTTATCTTCCATGTGCATCTCTTCCAATAGCTGCTTCAGCCACAAGGCTTTTTTTTCTGCTTCCATTGCACTTCTATATTCTGCCTCAGTAGAATAAATGGAAATGGTTTTATGTTTTTTACTTCTCCAGGTAATGACGCCTGCACCACACTTGAATACATATCCATTTTTATACTTGCAATCTATCACATCACCAACATGGTCATAATCACAATATCCATATAAATATGCATTACTAGGAGACATATAATGTAAACTGAAATTAAGTGTGCCCTTAATATAACGCAAAACTCTTTTTGCTAACTTCTAGTGATCTTGATAAGGATCCTGCATAAACCTTGAAACAATCCCTATTGCATAAGAAATGTCAAGTCTAGTAATAGTTAGATAAATAAAACTACTTATAAGTTTCCTGTACAAAGTAGGATTAGATTTTTCACATGCGGGTTTAGGATCAAGTTTACATCCAACTTCTATAGGAATAACAATAGGTTTACAATCAAACATATTAAATATTTTAAGTAAATTAGTTACATATTGTGATTAAGATACTAAAATAGAATTTTTATCCTGAAATATAGCCGTGCCCAAAAAATGATGCAATAATCATAAGTCTTTCATCTCAAAATATTGCATTAATTTTTGTAATTAAAATGTTAGAATTAATAGTGATAAGTAAATCATCAACATGCAATACAATGAGAATGATAACATTTTCTTTAAATTTAACAAATAAATCATTGTCAGAAGAACAATTACGAAAACCAACTTCATTGAAAAAAATGTTAATCTTTGAATACCAAGCTCTAGGAGCTTGTTTTAAACCATATAAAGATTTTTTCAATTTACAAACATACATTTATTTACTTGGTTCTTCAAATCCTTTAGGTTTGTTCATATAAATTTAATTTTTTAAATCACCATTCAAAATAAAAAAATTGACATCCATCTGATCGATTTCCCCACCATACTGAGCAGCTAAGGCAATTAAGGCCCTTACTATGCTCATTTTTGCAACTGGTGCTAAAGTTTCAATGTAGTCGATGTCAGGTTTTCGAGTAAACCCTCAAGCTACTAATCTAGATTTTAATTTATCTAGACTCCCATTTGCTTTATATTTAATCTTGTATAGCCATCTAGATATGACTATACTTCGGTTTTTAGGAGGAGGGAATAATTTCCAAGTTTTATTTTTAATCAAAGCAATATATTCATATTTCATAGCATCTATCCAAATTTCATCAGAAGAAGATTCTTCAAAATATTGGGGTTCAGGTTCATACAATTCATCAAAGCATGATATGTATAATGAATTGTAGTCATTTTCTAAAGGTTTCCTAAATTAGAGTCTTGAATAATAGACTCAACCCATCTAGGTTTTTTAGTTACAGACGAACTAGGAACAATCTCATTTTCAAATATAGGTTGAATACTAGTTCATTCATCACATACATTATTTTCACAATTTTCATTTTCAAATTCATTTTCATTAAAATCATCATAAATAACAGAAGATGATGAAGAAGAAGAATAAAGAGGGTTTTCCAAGATTTTAACATTCTTGTTTTCTATAACTTATCTTTTTAATGGATCAGAGATCCTAAGACCTTTAGTTATTACACCGTATCCAACAAAGATATAATGAAAAGAGGTTTGATCAAGCTTATTCCATTTTGATTTTGGAATGAAGAGGGAAGGAGGGCTACCAAATATTCTCAAATGAGACACACTTGTCTTTTGATTTCTCCACTTTTCCAAATGAGTTGAATTTACTAAGGATTTAGGGGGAACTCTGTTCAAGATATGAACAAAAATGTTCATAGCTTCAGACCAACGGAACTTAGGAACTTAAGTAGAATGAATCATGGTTCTATCCATTTCCATAATGGTAAATTTTTTCCTTTCCATGATCCCATTCTACTGAGGGGAAAAGGGAGTAGTTAGTTTCCTTTGAATGCCACATTTAATATAAAATAAGTCAAATTATTGTCTGACATATTCTCCCCAATTATCATTCCTAAGAATTTTAATTTTATAACTAGAAGAGTTTCAAACTAAAACTTTAAATTCCTTAACTTTTGACATGACACCAAATTTCCTTTTAATGAAATAAGACCAAATCATACGAGTGAAATCATCAATGAAAGTGATAGAATACATAGAACCATTAAGGGATGGAACTTCTAGGGGTCCTCAAACATCACTATGGACAAGTTCCAAGGGTTCAAAAGAATTATCATCATGATGACTGTGAAAGGGATTAGCATATTTCTTACCACGCAAGCATCCTTCATATGTTTCATGATTTTAGGAAATAGGTGGCAGACTAGTTATTAGGTTTAGTCGAGAGATGTCATACATGCTCCTGAAATTGACATGACCTAGTATCTCATGCCACAATTACATGTCACTTCTTTGAGTTGTTAAACAAGAAGCAGAAAGAAATACTTTAAACACATACAAACCATCTCTTTGAATGCCTTCAACTATAGTGACATCATTTAAATTTTAATAAACCATTTATCCTTTAATATTGTTATACTATAATTATTTTGATTCAACTGAGAACAAGAAATAAAATTCATTTTAAGTATAAGAACTAAAAAAACATTATTAATAAAACCATTTGAAATTTTATATTTACCTTGAACCTAAACATCGAGAATGGAATGATCACCCAAATAGATTTGATCATTATACTCACTAAGTTCAGATATGATATCAGATCTAAAGATCATGTGCCTAGAGGAACCACTGTCTAATATCCACTCATTTTCTTTCGAAGTGAAAAAAGTAGCATACAAAGCAATTACATTTGATTTTTGACTATTGTTATAATTCTTGTTTTGGTTTTGATTTTGGTTTTGGTCATATTTGTTACCCTTTTGATTTTTGAAATTTGAATTATTATTTTAAAATTTACAATATGCTTTCTTGTGGCCAAATTTACTACAGTAATGACATTTTCCATCTAAGCTAACTCTTAGATTTCTAGGTTTCTTATCTTTTCTAGGAGGTTTAAAATTTGGCTTTTAGTTTTTGTTGAATCTATAGGTTTTACCTTTTTATTTCTAGGTGAGAAGTGCCTGAGTGGCATCCTCCTTATAATAAAAATTTGACATTAGTTTTTCTTCCTGTATGAGGAGAGCACTAAGGGTTTGTGAATCTGGAATGTCTTGTTTTGTTTGATATTTTAAATTCAAAATTGAAATTAAATTTCTAAATTTCTCATGAATATTCAACTAAATAATGAAATAAAGTGATTTATCTTGAATCAAATTACTGCCACATCCATCTAAATGTGACTTAATATTTTTTATTTTTTCTAAATAATTTATCATGTTTTCATCTCCCTTCATGGAATTTGTCACAATCTCTAGAATTAGTTTAATAATTTTTGAGAAATAGGTACCTTCATGCATCGATTCCAATTGATCCCAAGCCTCACTCGGACTTTCTTGATTCTTGATATGAAGTAGAAAATCATCCTGTACATTTCACAAAATGATGGACATCACCTCTTGTACTTTATGTTGATATGTAGTGACATTGTCTGCAGTTGTTTGCCTTCCCGTAGGATTCCTTTCAGTTCCATTAACAAATACCTATACTTTATGAGCCATAAATTATGCTTTCAATTGAATCTTCCAAATGTTGTAATTGTTCCCATTCAACATCTGAGATTTCTAGTTCACTAGAATCTACAAGAAATTTCTAAAATATGTCATCCGCAAGTTGCTTAAACTTATGCGAGTTGCTTAAACTTCCACCTCTGATCCGCCTCTGTTTGCCTCTGCGCGCGCTTCTGCCCTCGCCCCTACGTGCACCTCTGTCCGCGCCCTCGTGCCCTCTGCTCGCGCCCATGCCCTCTGCTCACACTCTTTACTCACACCCTATGCCATGGTGGCTACTTGAGCCCTTACTTCCAAAGCGAACCCTAAATCTGACCCGGAAAGAACTTAACGGACAGGCGAGGGAGATGGAGATGGCATGGCTGTGGGGCTCGTCTCAGAGGTTCCACCCTGGTTGTGGATCGACCTTGCCTTCACTACAGGGAGCTCCATTCCTCCACCTCAGAATGGCTGGGCAAACCCTAGCTGAAATCTACCACAAGATCCATCCGGGGGTGCAGAAACACCTGGTAATAGACATTTAAAATCTGTGTTGGAAGGATCAGTTCGTGACAGATTGGAGCTCGACAGAGATCCTAGTGATGGCCATATTGGGTCATCCTTCAAAAACATTTTAAACAACAAGGAATCTTCCATGAAACCTGCAGACATTACCCCATCTATTACTTTCGGGGAAGAGGTCATTTCCTCTGAGATTTACTACAAAGAGCATGCTCTGATTTATAGATTCGGGGGACTATGGCCCAGCCTTCCTACTCTTCACGCATGGATCTCTGAGCACTGGACTCCAATTTTAGCTGGAAAAATAGACTTGTATCCATGTTCTAAAGGTATTTTCATTGTAACCTTCTCTTTAATAGCTAATAGAAACATCATTGCTTCCAATCTTTGGACCTGCAAATCTAAATATTTGATCATTAAACCCTGGTTTCCATCCTTCAACCCACTCACAGAATATTTCTCATGGAAACCTGTTTGGATCAGGCTGCCCCATTTACCTCTCCAGTTCTGGAGTCATGACTATTTGACATCCATTGGCAATACCTTGGGAACTACACTCTATATTGATTCTCAAACCACTAATTACACCCATACTACTTATGCTCAAATCTTGGTGGAACTTGACACCGATAAAAATCTTCCTGCAACCATAGACCTTAGAGTGTAAAACAGAACTTGGTCACAACCTCTTGATTATGAAGGTCTTCCTTTTCATTGTAGAAGATGTTTTTGCTTAGGGCACACCTCTACTGAGTGTGGGATGGAAAAACGTCAACATGAGAAGTGTAGCTGGTGGAGAGATGCTCTTCCGAAACACCTGATTTTTGATGCAAAAAAGGGACTAGATTCAAATGCAGATACAAATATTGAATCCATTTCAGCCCCAGAAACTGAATCTCAAATTGTGAGCAGCATGAAAAATGCACAAGCTATTGAGGGCAGCATGGAAAATGATAAATATCTCTCTTGTGTTAACAAAGTGGCTGTCCCAAAAGGAACAAATGTGACTAAGGAAAATACTCCTCCTTTGTCTTCTTCTCCAACCGTGAAGGCTCCATCAGGATGGGTTACGGTCAGCAAAAAGAAAAAATCTACCCCTTTGAAGGGTAGCACTTCACCTTGATGATTCTTTTCTCTGCTATTGGCTGGCTGGGCTACATGGGTCTCATTTTTCTTGGCTGGATAGCAGGTTACTTCCAATGGTGTTGTTATGCCATTGTTGTTCGATTGCTATATTTCTATTTTTTTTTGTTGTTACTTTGTCGGTTGTTTGCTGACAATTTTCTGTAGTCGGGCTCTATTGTTCTATTTGGATTTTGATCCATCTCTTGTGCTTTAACTTTCAATTCTAGCTTCTAAGCCTTGGTGTACAAGGGTATAGTCCCTTTCAAAAAACTATTTGCCAATAATAAAAAAAAACATCTGAGATTTATTAATTGAAAACTGATTAGACCCCATTTTTGCGTAAAATAGAAATAATTAATAAACAAGGATTAATATAAGAGTTTAATAGAATTCCCCCTATCATATTTTAATCCTTACAATCAAACACTGATCAGTTTACGCCAAAAAAGGAGGTCTTATTAATTGAATAATCTATACATGAATACATTAGAATAACATAGAAAAATAAATTGAAATGTAAGTGAGTTTTTTTTTGTTTTCTAACAAAATGACGATGAAATTTTTTGTCATCGTATTATAAGAATATATCATTTTTAAATAAAAATATATTATTTTACCATTTTTCACAAAAATATTTTTTATAATTTGTTTATATTTTTGAAAATAAATAAATAAATAATTCATATATATATTTGTAAAACAAAATTATATACAAAAAAATGGGAGCTCTTGCTCCTTATTAGGTAAGAATTTTTATCAACTCGGCCGAGTTGTGCTAGCCAACTCAGAGAGTTTATCACCGAGTCAATTTTAAACCATCAAACCATATATTATACCAAAACTATCATATTAAATTTATAATGTAAACCAAATTATTTTAATCACGTGAGCCATATATACTGAAACATATTAATCAAACAAGCCAACTAAACCAAAACGACTCAACGAGCCAAATACACACCCGTCGCCGAGCCGCTTCACAGAGCCATCATTATATCATACAGTGAGTTGCTTCATAGAGCCAACATTGTACCTTACAACAAACCTCTCAGGTCATCTATGCCCGTAAGTTCTCTAAACAAAATGGGGCTGTTTGAATGTAGTCACACCACCATCCCCCGACATGTAATATTTTAAATCCTTAAGCCTCCTGTTGTAGTCCACATGTGGTACAAATATTATGCATAAGAGTGAGGGGGGTCGCTGCGGGTGAGGGTAGAGATGAGGGTCCATGCATATGAGTGGCACTCAGTGGTAGGGTGGCGCAAGGCCGTGTAAGAAGCGCCATGTGGCACAGAGATGGAGGGGGCTGCCCCCATATATTTGATATATATATTTTTATATATGCTTCAGCGGTATAGTTTATGGTTTGAGTTATGTATGGTTTAGGTTTTATATAGTTTATATATATATATATATATATATATATATATATATATAAAACTTGGAGAATTTTATAAAAACTATAAAAAATAAAGATATAGTTTATATTGATTATAAACTATAGGTGCAATAATTTTTATGGGGGTCCATTCAGGACATGAATTAGTATTTTTTTCAAATTCAAAGTGAAAGTAAAAATTTTACATTACTAGGGGACCAGATGTTTTAACTGACCAAAAATAAAATTCAAACACCCTATATCCTAGATTCTTGTCTCCCCTTGTAAAATTTAATTTCACTTGAATTTTTTACTTTCATTTTTTAATATCTTGAATTTTCTGCACACATTTATAAACTATAGAATATATTTCATAAAATTTAATAACACTTACCTTAATTTCCAGTGCCTTGCTAATTCTTGAATTTGATATTTTTACACGCTATTGAAATCTCCAAGGAATTTCCACTTATGCACACACCATTCAAGGTTCATTTTAAAAGACCTCTTAGAAATTAGAGGTGGAAAATACTTGGCGAATATCCTCGAAACTAGTTTCACAGGAAGGCAATTTTTTGGGGGTCTGATAGCAAAATTTCCGCCTAATTTTTAAGTGGTGTGACAGGAGATTTGATGTCACGCATTAATAAGGTTGTTGTTGTGTGTCAACAAACCTTGCTGAAACACGTCAACAAAATCTTTGTCACACGTCTACTTCCTCCGCACTCCTGTTGTGTGTCAACAAACTCTCCCTGTCGCCTATCAACAAACTCTCCCTATCACGCGTCTGCAGCCTCCGCCCTCCTGTCACGTTTTTACTGTACCTGATAATACATATGCCCCCAGGTGGTATGAGTGAGCTAGTAGTGTTCTACCTGGCGAATAATCTAGGATTACATAGGGGATAATTTCAAGGGTAGGCAAAGCCAACCCCTAAAAAAATTAAACTGTAATTTTTAAGCGAACAAGTCACTGACCCGCGCCAAAAAATCCACCTTTTCAAATTTTTCAAAAATAGAATATTTACCATATTACGAATATTCACCACTAAAATTATCCCTAACACCATTCATTTTCACCATACATAGAGGGAACGGGGGGTTAAATAGGATTTCAACCAGCTAACCACCTA
This sequence comes from Taxus chinensis, assembly GCA_019776745.2. Taxonomy (NCBI): domain Eukaryota; kingdom Viridiplantae; phylum Streptophyta; class Pinopsida; order Cupressales; family Taxaceae; genus Taxus; species Taxus chinensis. The sequence goes on from CM034156.1 coordinate 137,001,880, forward strand.
ACTTCCCAACTATTACAACCTTATGACATTAGAATTAAATTAGATTATTAATCCCACTCTGGTACCATGTCAAGACAAGGGGTGGAATAAATATTTACTAACCTTATTATATGTTAGGATAACATTAATTAATATAGATAAATATGAATGTGCACATCTAAGTAAAATAAATAACAAAATAAAATAAATGACACAATGACACAACATGTAACGTGGAAAACCCCTAAATGGGTAAAAGCCATGGAAGAATTAATCCACTCTAAGAGAAACTTTTACAACCAATCTAGTAACTCTCTCCTCACTTCTACTCCATGTTTTTTTACCAGGATCAACCTTCATATTCGATATTCAAATATTATATTTATGTTTTTCATATATCCTGAATATGACCTATGATCGTATTTAAATAACCCGAAGAGTTATGACCTTATTAAATGACAGGGCACACCTCCCTTATTTAATTTTTAGCTAATTAAATTAACCAACCACCTAATATAAATTTTATATTTAAATAATAAGAATATAAGTTATTATATATTATTTAAATATAAGTATGCTTAAGTGTAGTAAATGTTGTGATTAGGAAGGGATGTGTGATGTGATAGGTTTTAGGATCTTTTGGACCTATGTAAGTGTATAATGACATCAAAAGGAAACATTAGACCTGTAGGTGGGAGCTTTGTGAGAATGAGATGAATAAATCTTTAGGTGTATGAGATGTTGTGGAATAAATTACATATATAAAGTGGGGATATATGATTAAGTGCGGGTAATGATAATTTTTAAGTTTGAAGTGGGTAACAGATGATGTCTGAGTGATAGGTGAAGTGTGATGTAGATGCAAAGGTGGTTTATATATAATTTGGTATGGTGTTATATATAATGTAGCAAGTAAGGGATGTGTAAGTGAATTTTAGATGTGTTTTTGAAATGGGGGATGTATGTAAATATATTTTGTGTTTATAAAGTGTATTGATTATATGGACATTTTTATTGTTGTTTTATTTTTTTTATATTAAAAGGAAGGGGTGAAGGATATGAGTGATGTTAAGTGAATTATGTATGACAAGAGTATAGGAAGAGCTGTATGGTCAAATATGTATGGGCATAATCAAAGTGACAAAAATATGATGGTAAAAGGTGATGTGGGTAATAGTCAAATAAAATTCAAATGGTGTGGTCAATGTGATGAATGATGAGTGTATATTAAGGTATGATGAAAGGGGACTTATGTGGGGTTGTGTACTAGCATCGAAAAACACTCAATCGATCACAATCATACAAGCACAACTTAACTAGTCAAGTAGGATTGTAACCAAACTATAGCTCACTTTCAATCCCACACACCGATCATGGTGCCACAATTTGGCTCTCCACCTATGTGAAAATGATGGGTTGGATAACAAGTAGTCTTGAGGAGTGCAGTTGCCTTACACTATAGTTTAATATGTGGCCAAAAGGTTTCCTAGAATAGGATGTACAAGCTTGCTAGAGGCATCCATGATATACCTCACGGTATGTGGGGACCAATTCCATGTTACAAGGATGTTGTTTAAGGCTTGTGTATTGTGATGTGGAATCCCCTCATTTCATGTTACTCTTAAACCAAGTGAGTGATTAGCCAATAATGACAGCTCTCCAAGGATGTCTAAACACCGCTGAAACATGGGGTGTTTCTATGTGTGTAGAGATGAATTCCTTAATCACGAGAATCCTAAGACTGTAGTAAGTGTGTAAATCTCACTTCCACGTCATGTTACCACTATAATGAAAAATGGGGAAGGTTGGCAACTATTGATCCTCAAGAGATGCGAGAGGAGAGCATACACAGCTTCACCTTTGAGATATAACATGCACACAAGGGGGATATATACAAGAAAATGAAAAAATATATAATATGATATTAAAAAAATATCAAATATACTTTCACAAATTGTGTTACTGAATGTATTTAACTAAAATTAAGCTAAAGATTGGGGAAAGGCCCCACAGTGGGCACCAGAATGTAATGCCTACAAGTGATTAGATATATATGCAAGCTAGAAAACAAAACCAAATTGATTTCCTAAATCTAATCCTCTTAAACAATACCTTATATTGAACAAAGATGAAAGGGAGATAGAAGCAATACCTATAACTTATCAACGAATAACCTCCCTTGATGTTGTAGTTATTCTCAAGATGATTGGATATAATTGTTTTGCTTCAAATTTGTGGAAGTAAATGGAAAAAACTCCCCCTTTGTGGATTGAATATTTCTTATTGATGCTTGATAAATCTCCATTGAATTTAAAATTCAATGGAGAAGAGTAGAAAGTTAGAGAGGCTTCTAGAATTTGAAGCTTCTAGAAATAGAGGTGGGATAAATTCTAGAATTATGGAGAAATATCAATTGAATTTAAAATTCAATGGAGAAGAGTAGCAAGTTATGGAGGCTTATAGAATTATAATATTTCTATAAATAGAGGAGGTGGGATTAATTTTAGAATTATGGAGAAATATCCATTGAATTTAAAATTCAATGGAGAAGAGTAGAAAGTTAGAGAAGATTCTAGAATTAGAAGCTTGTACAAATAGAGGAGGTGGGATTAATTCTAGAATTATAAAATTATAGAACTATGCAGAAATATATATTGAATTTAAAATTCAATGGAGAAGAATAGAAAGTTAGAGAGGCCTATAGAATTAGAAGTCTATAGAAATAGAGGAGGTAGGATTAAATTAGTTTAGGTCTAATTAGGAGTTAATGATGTGATTACATGGAGAGGATAGTTTTCGGGTAGGTGTAGAGTATGTGGGTAGGTAGATATGAATTTTAAATTCCTAGAAATGTTAAATGAGGTTAGTGGGAAGTTAGGAAAGGGGTTAGCAATAATTAATCTTTTGATTAATTATTATAGGGTCAATATGAGAATTTTGGAATGATGAATTAGTAACAGGGGAGAGAAATATATGTTAGGAATTAATAATGTCTAATAGGGATTTTATTTATTTATTAATTATATCAACATTTTACATGTCTACAACAATAATCAACAAGAATAATACATTGGGCCATAATTCCCTTTTTAAGATGTGATGATATTTCAATCAAATTATCAAATTGATTACAAATAACCCTTTCGGATTTATTTCACAAAAAACTCAAGATGTAAAACAATCACAAAATCTAATCCAACCAGTTACTTCAAGTAAGTGAGTATTTCTTGTAAAATTGTAGGAGAGACAGATATATATGGATTATTTCAAATGAACTAGCATGAGTCTACATACTCTTATTTTATGTTGTAATTATAATGTGTATGCATATTAAAGAATCTAAGCTAATTGAAAGAAAATAACACCAAGTAGTTTCAATAACAAATCTAATCTAAAAAGAACATCATGATAAAAGCTTAAGGGAAATTAGCTATCTTACATAAACATGAATTAAATAACCTAATGCTAACCATTCATACTATTTTAATGTATGATTATTGTTTGACAAGATTTATGTACTAGTTGTTTCAGATTAGTGAGAACTGAACTAGAAACCAAGAAACTATAAAGTATGGGAGGCTTTAGGGTACCTCCTGATATGGATATGGTACGGGCACACAAGAAATTATCCTTGCAATGAGTCTTCAACTAGCACAACAACAAATACTATAAATAAAAAATGATTAGTAATAGATATGGCAAGTTGCTTGATAAAGTTAGCTCTGAGAAGTAAGAGCTTTCTAGAAAGGATGTCAGCCCATGTGATGATAACAAATAATAATAATCAGAGAACAGAATGGAAATGTGGATAAAAAAATCTAAACAAGTATCAGATAAGATAAGCTAAGATGATATAATGACTGGTAATAAAAGTGCTAGAAAACTAAAACAAACCAAAGTGGGTCGACAGTGACTTGAGTGCAGAAGGTACAGTCAGCGAGGAACTGAGCAGTGATGACCTAGTACTATGTAGAAACAAAATCGATATTAGTGTAGAGCCACTGAGGATAGTACCAAAATACATGGGAGATAGGAAGATGTAACAAACAATAGATCTAGAGGGTAAGGAAGGATAGGGTCGATGATGACCTGTGTAGGATTGAGTGAAAATATGCAAGTTGATGAAATATATATATATATAGATTAAAAGATACTAAATTGGATATAAAAAATACTGACATGATGGATTAGATGTCACAAGGATGGATAGGATGCAAGATGCATCACATATGGTAAAATGAAGGGAAGATAGGACAAAGAGTGGATAGGATTCAAAAAATGTAGGCTATGGTTCGACAACAACCATGTCCAATCGATGGTGAATGGACCAAAGATAAGGTGCTAACAAGAAGGATGAGATAAGCTAGTATAACTAATGATGACTGAATCTAACTAAAGGCTAAAGAATATCTTGACAAACACTTGCAAGTACTTATAAAATAAAACAAATGCATGCACAAACAAAAGCTCCAAAACACTTTCTAAACTCCAAGATATAAATGCCAAGGATCAATAAGATATCTCAACTGATAATAAGAACTCCAAGAATAAATTGGAAGGAAATACTCACAAAGCACACAAGAGAGTGAATATTTTCTAGCAATTTGAGACGAGGGGTACGGGTGATTAAATAGCTCAGGGTAGGGTCGATAGCGACCTGGGTCAGTCACTGACCAATGGGGTGAGCAGACTACCACTTGAATGTTGGAACAAGAAGTAAGAAATAATATTTGAAACAACTAAAGGGATATTTTTAGGACTGTGCACATGTAAGAGGTTTAAATGGGAAAAACAAAGTGGACAGAATCTTAGGAAGGGATAGAATGGGTGGGGGGAATCCTAGGGAAGGATTAATGAAGGGTAATAATGAATAGGGATGGGAATCCCTTGGGGAATGATTAAATGAGGGTGATTATGATAATTAAATGGTTGTGGATAGATTTAGGATTAATTATTTTATTTTAGGATTAATGGGATTAATGAGAATTAAAAAATGGGATTATGGGAATTATGGAGGATAAATAGGGTATGCGGAAAATAGGGTAATTTAGGAGGGAAATAAGGTAATTTAAAAATAAGAGGGAAACAAGCATGCTATGAGAGGGTGGAAGGTGAACACAGAATGAAGGCACATGGAGGTGCCAAAAATAAGTGTCTACATTCTACCCCTTTTTGTTGAGGGGTTTACGATAGCGAAGTGCGAGACAAAAATGAGAAATTATTGATAAGTTTGGTAATGAGAAAGAATTGGTGACGTGCTCCCCATTAAACTAAGGATTGATGACAACCGAAGGAGTGGAATTGATCATGATTTTTAAAGAGATGAATGAGAAGGGTGGGATAGAAAGAAGGATGAAAAGATGAGGTAAAACACCCCAAGTGAGAAGGGGATCTCATAACAACAAGGATTAAAATATGGTGGTGATTTTATGAGTCCCATTGGTAAGTAAATAAGGGAAGTGACCTATGTTTTTGTGAGTCAGCGAAAATAACTATGGAATAGAGGGAATCCAATAGGAAACCACTCAAATGGATGTGGGCCATGGGGTCAAATGGGTCATAGGAACACATAAAATTTATGCGTACGAAAATGTGAACAAAGTGTGAGATCCTCCATACACGAGGAGTCACGAGAAAGGTATACGTCTTTAAACAAGACAAGGATAGTGAAGCAAATAATGTTACCCCAGTAAATGACATGAAAATGGATGCAAAGACAAAAATAGGAAAATATGTGATATGGGTCCCTTCAGAGGGAACAAAAATATGGCCACCAAAGTTGAATTGAGATAAAATATGGATGACAATAGATAGGAATACGTGATTAGATGTGAAATTTTTGATAAATATCTTATAGATGTTTTAGATGAGAAAAGAGAAGATAAATGATAGATGAGAATAAAACAAAACTTGATGATGGTGACCTATGATGCTACGTCACATCTAGGATCACATGAGGGAATGATGCCTCCAATTACATTGGAGGTAAACAAGAAAGGGACCCAAGTAAAGCAATGCACTTGTAACCAAAAAAGGTGTTAGCACATAACCAACAGTAGTTATTTATGTCAAAGATCGAGGGGAAACATGGATGAATGAAATTATGAACCTATGGTCGACACAACCAAAGGGTTTAGGTGTGACTTATTTGTAGGAAAATGGTTCTCAATAGGTGGATTTCTCTAGGACTATGCCCTAGATCTAGGTGAGGGGAAAAGGTGTAAACTTATCAATGCGGGAAGTCTGCAATATATGAGAAAGTTGATCAATGGGGGAATATTTCTTAGGATGCTTGCTTTTGATTTTTAATATGCTTTTGAATATATAGAAGGATGATCAATGTGGGAATCCTTCGATGTCATGGTATTAGAGAGTAGCCATCCTTTGAGGGAGTGGTCTACTTTTTTCTTTTGATTTGGAATTTTGATTTTTAGATGGTAGGATAAAATATGCATGATAGTTGTCCTTTGAGGGATCATTATATTTTTATTTTCTTGCATTATATGAACAACTGTCCTTCAAGGGATCAACCTATTTTGGAATAAGAATATGAGCATACAGGAGTTTGAAATTTTTTTATGGGGAAGAGTTGGGTATAGCTAAGTAGAACACTTAAGAGGGGATGAAAATATGTACAAGAGACACCCATGGACCCTTATTATGTTTCTTAAATTTGGATAAAAGGTTGATTAATGTAATGATTATGGAGTTCTCACCAAGAAGGGAGAACCTATCTATAAGGAAAATGTTATGGGCAGATCTATGGTTCTCATATTTAAGGTCATGAATAGGAAAGTGATGGAAGACCACATAATTCTAAATCATTACAATGATGGATGGAAGATGCTATTGACAGGATGATCATATCCATGACTACGTATATATCAGTAGGTATGATAAGAATAGAATGGTCATAAGTTCAATGTGTTAAGAGGTTCCATTTTGGTTTACCATCAAGGAAGGCCAAACGATAGGCTCCCGACCCATATTTATGCATAATGATGTATAGTCCAATCCAATTGGGGGAAAAATTTCCACATTGGCTCCTCTCTAGAGTAGTGACATTAAGGTCATCGATATTAAATTTGTGATGGAATAAGATGAGGAGATATAGGTGAGAGGATATTAAAAACTATGCTCCACCTTTAAGTAAGTGAAGAGAATATATGTCCCTAATGAGATGAATATGGGATAATATTGGATGAGATAGATATGAAAATAGGAAAAATAAAACTATGTACTACCCTCCAAAGGTAAGGAAGCGAAGAAAATATGCATCCCTAATGAGACGAAGATGACCACAAAATTGGAAGTATGATGAGATAATAAATATGATAATATTGGATGGAATAGATGCAATAATAGGAGGTAAAATATATGAACCACCCTCCAAAAGTGAGGAAGTGAGAAAAAATATGTGTCCCAGTGAGATGAAAAATGACCGCAAAAGTGGGATTAGGATGAGAAAATGGTGCCCCAAGAGAGGCACAAATATTGCCACAGAGTTATACTTTTATGAGAAGATGTCATCCCAAGAGAGGCACAAATATCACCACAAATTTAGGATTTGATGAGAAAATGGTGCCCTAAGAGAGGCACAAATATGTCCACAAAGGTGGAATTAGGATGATGATATGGTGCCCCCAAGAAAGGCAATAATTTGGCCAAAAAGGCAGAATTAGGATGAGGATATGGTACCCCAAGAGAGACATGAATATGACCACAGAGGTGGGCTTAGTATGATGATATGGAACCCCTAAGAGAGGTACAAAGATGGCCAAAAAGTGGGCTTAGGATGAGGAGAGATAGACAAGAGGAGATAAAAACTATGCACCACCTTTAAGGAGGCAAAGAGAGTATGTGTCCCTATCGAAACGAAGATGGTGAAAAAAGTAGACTTAGGATGAGATAATAGATGTGATAAGATTGGATGGAATAGATGTAATAAAATGAGCCACAATAGGTGTGCCCCCTCCAAAAGTGAGGAGGTAAGAAAAAAATATGTGCACCCCAACAGAGATGAAAAATGGCCACAAAATTGGACTTAGTATGAGAAAATGGTTCCCTGAGAGAGGCAAAAATATGGCCACAAAGATGGGATTTGATGAGAATATGGTGCCCCAAGAGAGGCACAAATATGGCCACAAAGGTGGACTTAGGATGAGGATATGGTGCCCCAAGAGAGGCTTGAATATGGCCACAAAGGTGGACTTAGGATAAGATGTGATGATAGATTGATTGTTTGGCTAAGATAAGAAACTAGGTAAGATCAAATTAGATGGGTATGATAAGATTAGATGGAATAGATAAGACAATGTCAAGGATGAAGAGGAAAGGAATTAGTCTAATGGTACACCAATCCTAAACTGAAGTCCCCCATCAAAGGAGTTGGATGGATATGGGGATGAATTGATGTGGATAGTATGTGTGGATGAGGAAGAAGATGTGAGAGGATCAATAATGAGGGGAGGATGCTCCCTCAGCTAAAGATAATGTATTACATTAGGAAACTTAGATATAGATGGACTAGTGGATGTTGAAGGAGATTAGATGGGATCGTTAGAAGGAATATTGATGATGACTTTGGATTTTGATTGGATAGATGATTGGGGATCATAGGGGTGATTAGGATGATAAATAGTATTGATGAACAATGGTATTTAGGACCCCCTTTAGGAGGAGTGATATGCGGAGGAGAGATGATAATGGAGGATGTGGATGAAGGAGGAGACTTAGAAAATTCGATGGATGGAGATGTAGAAATAGGAATTGGATTGGTTGTGGTGGATGGAGAAGGAATATCTCCTTGGATGAGAGATTCATCATCCTTAATAATATCATGGATGATGGTTTGGAGGGCCTTACAATGCTCAATGTCATGAACTAGGGTATGATGATAGGTGTAAATGATATTGGGGTCAAACCATGATGGTTTCTTACTATGAGGATCAAAATATTTAATAGGAGGAAGTGTGATGGCAGATATTTGAATTTATTATTGAAGGGTGTCTATGTGGGATCCAATTGAAGTGTTGGGAGGAAGGTAGCCTTTGCAATATTTGATAAGATATTTTGACTTGGATTTAGGGGAATGAGTGGATGTAAATTAGAGGGGTAAGTTAGATGTCTTAGAATATGACTCTAATTTAGGAGGAGGGTTAGATCATTTGGATTTGGATTGATCATTGGGAGATGCCTTAGATCAAATTCCTGACCCTAAAATAGATGGGGGTGCTCCTAGGATAGATGTTGTGACATTATATTGTTGAGGAGAGATAAGATCTAACTTCTTACAAGGATGCATGCAGGACCTTTTGGGATTCTTACCAAGAGTCTTAGGTTTTGATCGAGAAGGTTTACCCTGGGCAAGGATGATGATAATCTCAACTAGAGGATTTGAATATTGTGGTGTAGGAGTTGATACTGGTGGAGAAAGAGGTGTTTGAATGATCTGATTGATGAGGTTTATGTGAGATGTGGGTTGTGTAGGTTTTGGATGGGTTAATGTAGAAATAGTTGTTTTGTAGAGGAGGCATGAATACCCTTTTTGTTTTTCTTAGGTAGGGGGTGCTTGTTTCATAAATGTTTCAAGAGGTATCATTGATATGTTTGAAAATTGAGAATACGTGATTGGTGTGGTAGTGGGTATAGATGTGGAAATGGTAGATTCCAGAGTATTAAGTGTGGAAGATTGGGATAAAATAGGTGATGCGACCATGGGAAAATATGTAGGTATATGTGATGAATATGTCAAGGTAGATGTAAGTGAATTTGTTAATGTGGTAGATATAGGGGTAGTTGGGATTGATAGAGAGGTGGGTAAAATTGGGATTTTTAGGGATATAAGTGATGTAGATGTAGTGATAGGTGTGTTTGATGTAGATGTGGATGAGGGGTTAGATATGATAAGTTGGGGCATGATAAATGTGGAGGAAGTGGTAGGTATAGTCAAAATCAATGTGAATGTGGTAAAGGTAGGAATAGATGTAAATGTGGAGGAAGTGGTATAAGTTTATGTCATAGTCGTGGATATGGTTGATGTAAATGCGGGGGTAGATATTGAAGAAGTCATAGGCACAATGTCTAAGGTAGGAGTAGATGATGAGGTAGATGAGATAGGTAAGGATGGAGATGTTTGATGTATAATATTGACTACATAAGGATTAAATTTGTAAGATGTGGAAGGTGGAAATTGATTTTTTGATGGTGGATTAGGAAAGGGTTGTTAGAAGATGTCAAGGGGTCAGATGAGAGACGAGGCAAGATTGTCTATTTAGAGATCCCCATGATTTATAAGTTTTTGAACACAATATTTAAAAGAATGACACTTTTCGATGTCATGACCTATGACTTGATGATATTTACAATAGTGGCCCTCATGATACCAAGTGGGTTTGGGGTGTGAGTCATCAATAGGTCAGATGGGAGGAAGCTGGATGAGGTGATCCATCATCAAATTTTCAAAGATTGAATTGTAAGATTCCCCCAAGGGGGTATAATTAGAAAACTCTTTGTGTGAAGGTGCCACATAAGAGGTAGATGGTTGTGACTATAATACATGAGAAGTGTGGATAAGGATGTTGAGAAGCTTGGGGGTATGTTGAAGTTGAAGGGAATTCTTGATAAGAGGTGATATAATTAAGGTGTAGAGATTGAATTAGTTGGGGAAATGTGTAATGTGGGAAAGTGGGAAGGTGATAAGATGGTTGGGGTTGGATGTGAATATTTGATTGTTGAGGTGCATGAGAAGTAGAAATGTGAATGTTAGTAGATTGGGATGGTTGGATAGGAATTCTAGTGATAATATCAGATGAAAAGGGGATATTGTTGATATGAGGTGATGGGGGTGGAATAGGATCCACCAATTGAATGGATTGATAGGATTGAGAGATCGTGGGAGATTTATGAAATAGGAATTCATAAATGGGGTTATAAGGAGGATCAAGAGTCTCTAAATGAGTAGGAGATGGAGGTGTACTTGGTCTAGAGGAAATGAATTGATGATGTCAAAAGGGATTTGTCTCCTTATGGGTGGTGGTTTGGAAAAGAGAGTTTTGATGAGGCGGGTTGATGATCAAAGGTTGGGTGACCATATGAGAAGTAATCAAGGGCATGGACAAAACAACAGTCAAACATAGAAGTTTGTTGGGATGAAGAAAATGTATTGTTTGATGCAAGATTTTGTTCCATTTTCCTAACTAAAGAGTGTGTGATAATGGGCATGAAACAAAACAAGAAAAAAATGACTATACTAATTAAAGAAAACAAGTCAAGCATGCAATGTTTTATTTATCTTGATTAATTAGAAAATGTGAAGAAGAAAAAAGGGAGGTGGATAACGAGGGTACCTAAGAAATGGAAACCTAAGGTTGGTTTCAGGTAGTTTTGGATGTGGATTCCTCGATATACCTGAAGGTACGTGAGGCCCAAGTCTGTATAGGATTTATAACGTGGCCATAACATCACGGAGGTTTTCCTATTGGGTGATGAAATCCCAATTAGGTCCACCTAGTAAGGGATTGTTTTGATGTGTGAATTTGATGAGTGTGTTTGGATGTGTGTGAAGAAATGTGAAATGCAACCAATTAAACCCCTACTTACTACTAGATTTATAAGCAAAAATGCAAGAGTTTTGTTTTTAAGCCCAAAACTAAATATGGAAATTTGATGAGAACAACCACACAAAGAAAGGAAAATACAATGTAAAGAGGAGAAAATAAGAAAAAGAGGAATAACTGATTTTTGCTTTCCCTTTTTATTTGATCTTAAAGAGAAGGCAAACAAGAAATAATCTATCCAAGCAACCAAGATAGCCCAACATGTACAAGCAAAAGCAAGGCCCTTACCTACAATGTTAGTGAAGAATAAAATAAATATGGAAAATGAAACAAAATTGAAGAGACTCACCTAAGAGGTCAGTCTCACTGAGTGTGCCAGAATGTTTGACAAGATTTCCATGCTACCTGTTCCTAATTAGTGAAAACCAAGCGAGAAACCAAGAAACCTCGAAATATGGGAGGGTTTTGGGAACCTCCTGATATGGATGGATATGGTACATGGGCACAAGAAATGATCCTCCTCACAGTGAGTCTTCAACCTACACAACAGCAAAATACTAAACATGAAAAATGATTAGTAATAGTTATGGTGAGCGTCCTGATAAAGTCAGCTCCAAGAAGTGAAACTTCCTTGAGAGGACGTTCAGCCCACGTGATGATAATGAAAAATGATAATCATGATAAATAAATGGGAATGTGGATAATAGAATCTGAACAAGTATTGGATAAGCTAAGCTAAGATGATATAATGATTTGTAATGAAATTGATAGAAAACCAAAACAAACCAAAGTGGCTTGACAGTGACCTGAGTGGAGAAGGTACGGCCGGTGGTGAAATGAGCAGTGATGTCCTAGAATTGTATAAAAACATAAATGAGATTAGTGTAGAGCCACTGAGGATGGTACAAAAACACATGGGAGATAGGAAGATGCAACAATCAATAGATCTAGAGGGGAAGGATAGGGTTGATGGTGACCTGTTCCAAATTGAGTGAAAATATACAAGTAAATAATAGATATAGATTCTAAGATACTAAAGTGGATCACAAAATGTCGATAGGATGGATGGGATATCACAAGGATGTATAGGATGAAAGATGTGTAAAATAGAATAACATGTAGGGTAGATAGGATGGAGAGTGGATATGATTCAGTAAATGTAGGCTATGAGTCATGGCGACCAGTGTCTAATCGAGTGGTGACTAGACCAGAGATAAGGTGTTAACAAGAAGGATGGGATAAGCTGACTAGACCTGATGATGATTGAAGCTGACTGGAGGTTGAAGTAGAGCTTGAGGAACAACTGCAATTACCTATAAAACAAACAAACACATGCACGGACAAAACCTCCACAATACTCTCTAAACTCCAAGCTATAAATTCCAAAGATCAAAAATATATCTCAACTAATGAAAAGAACTCCAAGAATAACTCAAAAGGAAACACTCACAAAGCACATAGGAGATTGAATGTTTTCCATCCATTTGAGATGAGGAGTAGAGGTGATTAAAAATCTTAAGGTAGGTTCGAAGGTGACCTGGGTAAGTCACTAGTGAATGGGGTGATCATACTACCACTTAAATGTTGGAATGATAATAGAAGGAAAAAACATGATTTGAAACATCTAAAAGGCTATTTTTAGGACTGCGCATGTAATAGGTTTAAATGGGTAAAAAGGAGTTGAAGGAATATTAGGAAGGGATAGAATGGGTGGGGGGAATCCTAGGGAAGGATTAATGATGGGTAATAATGAATACAGGTGGGAATCCCATGAGGGATGATTAAATGAGGGTGATTAGGATAATTAAATGGTTGTGGATAGATTTAAGAATAATTAGATTATTTTAGGATTAATGGGATTAATGTGAATTAAAAATGGGAGTATGGAAATTATGGAGGATAAATGGGGGAATATGTGAGATAAATGGGGTATGAGGAAAATAGGGTAATTTAGGAGGGAAAGAAGGTAATTTAAAAATAAGAAGGAAACAAGCATGCTAGGTGAGGGTAGAAGGTGAATGCGGGATGAAGGCACGTGGAGGTGCTAAAAATAAGTGTCTACAATTACATCTAAACACGATCCTCTTTATATCATTAGTAATCAAATTTGTGTTGATCTCCAAAGAGAGAGAAGGATCTCACTAAGAAATGGCTACAAGGGCATACTTAGATCTTCCTTTCTACTCAACAATGAGAGAAATTGATGCAAGGATGAATTGGTTATTCCAAATAATGGGGAAGGATCTTATCATAAGCTTGTATAAATCAAAGTGTCATCTAGGTGTGAAATAATGTACGAGATTTCTTTATATAGATTTCCTATTTGGGAGAAGCTTGAAAATTAGTGCATGTGGGATAAAAGATAAAGTATATCTAGAAGAGATAATATTGATTAGAATAATTAACAATTGATTAGCAACTCATGGGAGTTGGAGACGATTTAATTAATAAAATGGGATTAATTAATATGTCAGGATAAGCTGAGAAAAGCCTCTAGAGATGATTTGGAGGGAAATGGGGTGATTTTGAATGAATGGAAGGGGTTTTTAACCAATAAGAGGGTTTATTGATTAAATACAAGGGTGAATAGGCATAATTAACTAATAATAGCTAATTGTTCGATCGAAAGAGGATTATAACTAATGAAGTGTCGTTAATTGGCATCCAGAGTGAAGTAAAGGCTAGTTAATTAACAAAGTGTCGTTAATTGACAAAAAATGGAGGGAAATGTTAGTTAATTAACAAAAATCACTAATTATAACATAAATGATGGGAAAGAGGTAAATTAGCACAATCATAGTATTAAAACTGCATAATCAGATTTTAGGTGTCTACATTTTCCCCTCTTTGGGGTGGCATAAATGATGCCACTTCAAGGATAGTAGATAATTACAAACAAGTAAATTTTGAAAAGATAGAAGAACAATTAGTAGAATGAAGGATTCCCCCTCGAGTGTTAATGGGGTGATAAAAGAGGTTAATCAATGATCAAAAAGAAGAATGTGAAAGAAGATTCGATATAAGCCTAGTAGGTGAGTGTGTAATTTGAATGATTGGGAAAGAAAAGAATACGTGTTTCAACGGATAGAGGAAATAAAGGGGTAAGGGGGATAAAAATAATCCCTATTGCCCCATGTGATATTGAAGAAAAATTTGGGTTAGAAGAAAATGATATGAAGAAGAACAGAGATGAAGATAATGGAAATAGATTCCATCTAACTTAGCTCAAGAGAAACTTTGTTTCATCATTTTGCTTTATGATCTACGTCATCGACTCTTTATTATAATATAACCATACAACAAAATTGTAACATAACATGAAAATATATAATAATAACATTTTTTCATTGCTAAAACACTAACTGAATGCAACACACATAGTGTAATGCAATATGAGAAAGTAAAAAAGATAACCTAACAGGGAAACAAGTACAAACACACATACTCAAACAAACAATGTTCAAGACAGTTACACCAATGTTTTTGCTATTGAGCTTTATTTCCAAAAAATTTGAGTTAACGAAAAGGGTAAAAAATGGAATCCCAAGTAAGGATACATGTGAGGTGAATAAACGGAAGACACATGGGTCCTATGAAAAAGAAAGCATGCACTATGTAACAGTACCAAGAAACTCATCTTGGAAGGGAGTACAAACATAGTATGAAAACCATCTTTGTTAATGGAGGTAGATCCAGATGATTCACAAGTCATTTGCGAGAACAATTGAGGACAAAAGAAAGATGTTTTTTGGAAAAAAATTGATGTTTGAGGATGATGCATCTGAAAAATGCTTTAGTTGTGTGCATGCTTCTTACCAATTTTTGAAATTTCTTGGCATTTTACAAATGAATGTATTTTAAAAAAATTTTTTGGACTTTTTTAAATTTTTACCAATTTTATTTTTATTTTTAACAATTTGTTTATTTTTGTACAATTTTTGAATTTTAGCAATAAAATGATCTAAAAGAATGATGATGCACGTAAACACCATAACAGATCACCGAGAAGTAAAAATATGCCTTGGGGATAAGAAAGAGTCGCTGGGAAGAAAAAACATGCCCCAATGTAGCGAAAATGGGGGGGTGGTCATTTATTAAAAATAGTAATTGCAGCAGGATGCCAACACATGGCTAGAAGAAAATATAAGAGTACATTAGCCATCCAACCCTTGGGGGAAATAAAAAAAAGAATTATGGCTCAACAACTATAAATAATAAGGTAGGAGGAGTAAAATCCATCATGGCTCATTATCTGCTATTGATTTTTATTATTTTTGTGATGGAGTTTTCTCTGACCTAAGAGATAGATGGTGTGAATTCAAAGGCGTAGACACCACGCAGATCACGCTCAAGAGTACCGGAGGCTGCCCATGTGGACGGTCTAGTGGTACACACAATTTTTTAATTTTTGAGTTCATTTAATGTGCTTTTAATGCAAGAGAAAATCAGCGGGATCACACTAGCATAATCCCTGAGGCACACAATATCTTTAAAATGTATGTAGTAGTGTAAAGGGCTTGCACTTTTGTTAAAACAATTGCATGTATATAACACTAGTTTTAGGCTAGGTCTAGGCTTGCACTAGCACTAAAATGAGTGCACGAGAGAAAAAAGGGATGCAATAGCATGAGGCTTGCGCTAGTTTCAAAATGAGTGCAAGTTTGCATTAAAAGGCCTATGCTTAGTGAAAAGGCATGTGAGCTAGTGCTAAAAGGGTTGCACTAGTGCAAGAAGGCTTGCGCTAGTGCAAAAAGGCTTACGATAATGTAGATTTTTTCCATTTAGGAGGTCTTAGAAGAATTTAGGAAATGTTTAGAAGAATGTTAGAGGAATTAGAACACCGTAAGAAGATGTTTTAAGAATAAGTGATGTTAATTAATTGTGTTGGGTAATTTTGCAGGCGAGATTATGCAACTTAGATGTGTGCAAGCGACACAAATGTCTTTGGGCTTATGAGCATACTTTCTCTCGTTGCCGAGCAAGCAGGATTGGTAGCCATGCTAGAGGCTACAAGATTCTCCCACATTACAGAGATGCCCCATATTATTTTATGGATCATGCCATTCTCACTAGCCTTAGCTTAGAGAGATGATGTAGTGAGATTTGGACTTTAGATTTTGACGGCGAAATGATTGTCACATTGGAGGATTTGTATCAAATCCTCCGAGTTCCTATTCAGGGTAGCATAGTGACCTATGAGGGATGTTGTAGCTAGATCCTAGACCACATATGGGATCTTTTTCAATTATATGACATTCCTCGACGAGGCATAAAATTTCATTTTTATATCTATTTTAACAACAGGAGGATTTCTCGCATACCTGTATACTTGATGGATCTTGTCAACAGCTTCCTACTGCCTAGAAAGTCTAGGAAAAACTTTCCACTTGGTCTGATAGGATTCATACATATACTCATAGATGTAGAGGTATTCTACTGGGGTCAGTGCATAATGGCGCACTTATACTAGGATATGCATCTAGTGGGATATCGAGGGATGAGGAGCCTATGGGCCCTAACCACACTATTACAGATTTGGTCATGGGACCATATTATGATTAGGTGCCCAATCAGATATCTACAAATCAGAGGACATAAGGAGGCATCATGCAGGGGATGGGAGGTAGTTGGGGATGATATCAGATCTCATATGGGTGATACCACCTATTGTTATAGAAGTTCCTTGTGATGACCTATAAATCTATGCATGGTTACATGGTGACTTCCTTACTGATCTATATCAGATGGTGATGATGATGCAACATAAAGCTCAGCATTTCGTAGAGGTTAGATCACTTCATTGATTGTCATTCATAGATATCATGTCTATAGAGTGGTACTATGTTGATAGGGTGTAGTGACATAGTTAGGAAACATCTAGGGGTATACCTAGAGATGTTATGTGGTATGCACATTGAACGCGTGAGATTTTTGAATTTCAAGCCATGCATTAGACCAGTGGAGAGCTCGAGATAGCAAATAGTTATGATTGTGTATTCCCATAGCTAATGGGCTATGACAGCACAACTATTTGATCAGAGCCCTGGGACCATGCCAGATTATGGGCCTTGGTATGTGGACAATACTACCTCTATCAGCTCATTAATATCATGTAGGTTGCCATAGATAAAGGCATAGACTACAGTCACAACAGCATAGGGTTTATCATGGAAAGGATGTGAGAGATAGAGCTAGATCTCAGCTAACAGCTGGAGTTTTTGGAGTTTGGTAACTCTACAGGCCTAGGGCCAGCATCCATAGGTATAGGTACTAGCTCATCAGGCTATATGCACATAGATACAGATACTCAATCTCATAGGGGTAGGACAAATTCTATCCCCCACTAAGGAATATCCTCTAGCATCTAGTAGGGGTGAAGATAGATGTACGATACTACCTAGAGTTACAGACATGGATCTATGCAATAGGTTCCACCCTATAGCTAGCCTCATTGACAATGAGTCTGCATTATTTGAACAAGATACGTGGGGATGGATGGGACTGGATGGGGATCACCCTAAGAGTAATTAGGAGTTGAATATTTGAGGTGGGGGTGAAAAAGATTTCACAACACCTAGGTCACCATTTTTTTCTTGAGAAGACTTTCCATTGCCAGCTATAATAACAGGTGCTTGGACATAGGCTCATTATAGCAGCAATGAGGTGGGCCATCAATGGTCACATTATAGCTCTGAGAGATATATGGCATCTGTAAGAGTGTTAACATAGCTTTACCCACTTATAGTGTAGATACTCAACAACGTTGAGTAATGAACATGTAATCATCACATGAAGTAGGGGTACCATATTATCAATGAGATTGAGTCCCCAAGTGGGGAGCTGCCATGAGGAATCAGTGATTGGATGCAAAGATTTGTTGCTAGAATCACAGCAGAGCATCCATACTGTTGGCATCATACAAGAATTAGTTAGCAGGATCTCTAGACTTGGTATATGAGTTTCCATAGTAGCGTTAGCTGAGGATAGCCTGCACTTAACAGGGCATTTATAGCCATGTTGCAATTCCACTTGTATGGGACCCAGGGAAGCCCCTTAAGGTTGGATCGTTAGCAGTAGATCTAGATCTAGGTCACACATGCCATCTAGGTTTATCAGCCTCTATGATACAGTATGCCACCACCTAAGCCAGTAGGCAGGCCATGCATTCGATAAGGTTTCTTTTATCAGATCCAGGCATGTCTAGTTTCGGTGAGAGGTTCCATCATAGAGATAGTTAAAAAATTCATAATACTAAGGGGAAAAGGGACCAACAACTTCAAATACTAAAGAAGGCACGGTTTTTTCATGTCATATGCTAGTGTTTTTATTTTTTATTATACCTCAAGAATGACAGGCACCATTATTTCTATCCATGCCCATAATGGTAATATATTTTTTATCTGATGTACATCCAAACACTTTTTGTATATGGATTATGATGATCTATGGAATTTGTTTATTTATCACATGATTTGTTTTATGAGATAACATCCTTTAGACCCATGTCAACCATTGTGGTCTATGATGAGGGGGGGGATAAAGATCATATCCTGATTGCTCTAATTTGATGGCATTACCTATTTGATGATTAGCTTAGAATAACATATTTCATTTTCATTTTTATAATGTCCCACTTGATAACTAGTAACATCCCATTGATATGTTATGATGTTTATATGTCGCTATATTATATATGCATATGGACGATGAAATGATAATTCTTAAGGACTATGATCACATGCATAAGTAGATAGTGTAATCAAATCCTAATATACCTGAACACATGACTATTTACAAGTATCCGTCAAAGTTTAAAACTAATCTAATGAAATCCTCACATGTACATCATTAGAAGGATTTGGAATTATCTAAGCAAGCAAAGAACTAATGAACCCTGGCAAAGGTCATACAACTAGTTGATCTTCTAGTAAGCCAAAAAAACTATGTACTGAATTTTGACAAACGTACCAAGTATAGCAAATACTCCTTTTGTTTTTGTGATGATCCAGTTTTGAAACGTTTTACGTTGTTTATGTGCAGGTTTTGATAATAATTGGTACTTCATTGTTTTTGAATTTTCTAGAGAAATGTATATTGAATGTTTTGATTAGTTTCTAAAATAATCTACAAAGCTATGTGCAAGAAGAAAAAATGAAGGCCAAGTAAACCTTTTCAATCTATGGATAGTTGAGCTCATAGGCAATCAACGTGTGGTTGAGGTAATAAACAAATTTTTCTTTCTGACTTATATCATACTAAGCCAAAATAACACCGATTACAAATTGAGTAGCAAAAATGTACAACAACAATGGTTCACCTGTAGTAGGTGGTATTAGAACAAGGGGTTTAGATAGATATTATTTGAGTAAAGAAATTTTTTGTTGTTGTTTTGAACCCCAATAAAAATCAACATCTTTCTTCATAAGATGTGTGAATGAATGACACTTGTCTACGAGCTGGGAGATAAATCTTCTGATAGCTTGAATCTTCCCCTGTAGACTACAAAATCATTTTATGTTCTTAGGAGGAGGCATTTCTATTATGGAAGTAACCTTTGCAGGATCTACTTTAATTCCTCTCCATGAAATAATAAACCCTGACATTTTTTTATAACACCCCAAAGACACATTTCTTCAAGTTGAATATGACCTTATAGTCTCTAAGGCACTGAAATATGTGACGTAAGATTGTTGGATGATCCTATCTAGTCATGTATTTTCCCAAGATTTTATCCACATAATCTTCCATTATATCATTTATCATGTCATGAAAGATTACAGTCATAGCCTTTTGATAGGTTCTGCCTGCATTCTTGAGGCCAAATAGCATGACTTGATAATAGAATGTCCCCCAAGGAGTAGTAAAATATGTCTTGTGTTGATCTTCCTCTACAATTTTAATCTGATTATATCCCAAAAAACCATCCATGAGTGATAATATTTCATAACCAACAGTTGAATCAACAATCATGTCGATGTTATAAAGAGGAAAATCATCCTTAAGACATGTTTTATTAATATCTCTGAAATTTTTAAATATCCTAATACCAATGGTTTTATTTTATATGGGGATTATATTAGAAATCCATTTCGAATAATCAATGGGCTTGATGAAGCCTACCACCAATAATATTTACAGTTCCTCTTTCACTAATAGGGTGACATGAGGATACATATTTCTAAGCTTCTTCTTGATGGGATTAGCTTCTTCGTACACAACTAGATTATGCACTACTAATGAGAGATCTAAACATGACATGTCCACATAGGACCAAGAAAATATACTTGAAAATTTACACAGGATCATGACAATGGTCTTCTGCTCTTGTGTTGAAAGTGAATCTCCCAACTTAACCATTCTAGGTTGTTCCTCTGTTCCAATGTTTACATCTATAGTCTCCTCCACTAATAATTTGAATTCTTCCTCCATACGCACAGGATTGGAGGGAGATTGAGATATTCATCTAATTGTGTCTTAATGAGATTTTCACCCTCAGAGTGGTCACTTTCATGTCTAGTGATGTTTCCATTTATGTGTTTGCAAGTGCCTCAAAGATGTTTTCACTATAGGACTTGGACTTTTTCTTTGTACAAGGCTTCTCTAAAGATATCTTTCCCTTTCTTTTATTTTTATTTTTCTAACCATGAAGCTCATCCTCCCACCAAAAGTGTGTGCATGTGTTAAGATTAATGGATAATCCCTTCTTATGATCACTAAAAGGAATGTCGTCATGGAGACCCATAAACTCACCAATTGCTTCGTTGTTCTCAAAGAATTCAATTGGTACATTTTATTATTGGTCCCAATGGATAAGGGAAGGATAGAAAATATTTAACTCATGAATGTTGGGGGATATGGTTAATATAGCGGCATCAGAAAATAAGTTCATAGAGGAAAGGTATTCATAAATACTACACCAAGAATCTATTTCACTTTCATAATTGGAAAAACTATCTTCTCGTTCAGAAGAGGTTGCTTCAACCTCTGGAGGATTGGACCCATATGGTCAAATACCAATACTATACTTATAAACCTTGTGATGTGGTATTAGAAGAGCTTCCTACATACCTTGTTCATTTACAACGCATCCATATCCTTTTTGTCCCATAGAATACATCATTTTATTTGGGATAACATACTTAGGTGATTGATAACATAGGGCCATTTCATCATACGAAGGCTAGTATACAATATTTTCAAGCATCTTCTCATCTGCTAATAGACCACCAGGAGTAAAAGTGTCGATGTTATAATTCTCTCAGGGTCATTGATATTTGTAGTTGGGTGTACCCCACATCCTGGGTGATAGGGGAAGTTTGGAAACTAAAATGGCTTGTTAGAGATCATATTCTCTACAACCATTTGCAATAAATTTCATCTCCCATAAAGCAAAGGGAGAGTCTAATGTAGAAGCACCATCCTTACAAGAGCACAAGGTATTCAAATCAATGCATGAGGTAAGCACATTTGATTGAACTTGAATGGACATTTATGTAAAAGGATACTCAAATGTGGTGGGAAAATAACCTGATAATGCTCTATAATGAGAAAATTATTAAGGATCCCCTTGAATGGTAATAGTTTTTCTTTTGTGGTATAGCATTAGACACTGATGGTATGTGGAAGGCACAACCTGTATGGCATAAATCCATGGTTGACCGAGGGGCATGTTGTAAGGAAGCTCCAAGTCCAAAACATGGAACTTGGTGTCATTGATCCATAGGGATCCAAAATGAATCTACTTCAGAAAAACAGTCAGCAAGAAGAAGGAAAAATGAAAACACAGAGGTTCTATCTTTTTAATAACATGACCACCACTCTGTGTAGAGCGGAGGTTACAAAACCACCGCCCAACTAGGCTAGCGGTCCTGGGACCACCGGTCTGCATTGGGTGGTGGTCCTAGCTCTTTTGGATAGAAAACAAAAAATATGAAACAAACAACCCAGAATTTGAGAAGTTGTTTGTATCTCTTCTCCTCCATGACTTTTCTCAATATCTAGTGCACAGGAGGACATGGGAGAGGCTATAAATACATGTTTGTAGAAGAGAATATGATCATCGAAGCATGAAAGCAAGTGAGAAAGAATTTCTTAGTGCTGGAATTATGTTTTGTAGAAGAAAGGAGTGTTGAGACAGAGCAAGCAAGTATTTGGGAGGAAGTGTGAGATATTATATACTTCTCTTTCATACTTATTGTAACTTATGTACTTGTTATTTTGAATTGGCCAATAAAAGTGGGAAGAAAGAGAAATTTCCTTTCTCAACTAGTTTTTCCTCCTCTGGAGGTTTCCAGGATAAAATTTGTTGGTATTTATAAGCTTAACTTATTTCCTTTCATCCAATTGTGGATTCTAAGCATAAGCATAATTCATTCACTAGCTATCTCTATCAGTTTCTAATAGAAAGTAGAACAATAATGATTATTTGTGTTTCTGTGGATAATTCCAAAGTTGAAGATTTTACAGCTCATTTTGGTATCAGAGCTAACAATTATCTAGGACTGTGGTATTCATTCTTGGATTTGTATGATAGTGACGAGATCTAAAGGCAAAGAGGTTTTACCTTGTGATCCAGAAATTTCTACAAAGAAGTGGAAACAGAGAATTCAGGGAGAAATGGAGAAAGAGAACTTGGTCCATAGAATCGAGATGCTAGAGACCATGATGGATAGGATGTTTAGAAGGCAAGAAGAGCTTTCTGATTTACAAAAGATAGCTTCTGTCAAACAAGACTCCATGGACTCAGTGGTTCAGGGCTTAGCTAAAAATTTTGGCATAGGAAGGAGCCACCATGAGGAAAGTTATGGGGAAGAGCATAAAGAAGAGACTTCAAACACAAGAGAAAAGGTAAAATATGATCATACTCCCTTTAAAGTTAAGACAAAAGTTGATATTTAAAGCTTTGAAGGACAAGTAGATGTGAAATTGCTTGATAAATGGTTAAAACGGTTAGAAGTATACTTTATCATCCATAATGTCACTGAGGCACAGAGGATCACCTTTGCATGTCTCAAAATGGAGGGACATGCTCTGGTTTGGTGGGAAACCCATCTAACCACTTGTGAAAAGAAGAAGCATCCTATTGCAAAATCTTGGCAAGAATTTAAAGAATAACTTAGAGCTAACTTCTATCCTATTGGCCACAAGACTGACCAAATGATTAAATGGCAATATTTTAGACAAGGCAGTGGTCAAAGTGTGCAAGACTATACTACAAAGTTTTGGAGGTAGGACATGTTGCTAAACATGGACTTGGAGGATGAGGATATTCTGACTAAGTACTTGGGAGGACTTCACACTCACCTTCAAAGAAAATTCATCTCCACCAAGCCCAAGGATATCAACAAGGTGTGTGTGCAAGCATACTACATAAAAGATGAAAATAAGCAAGGGGAAGTAGAGCCAAGAAATTAGTTGATAAATAAGCAGAAGAAAGAGTATGGGAAAACAAGTAACAAGGGTAAGTGGAAAGGGAAAGGTAAACAAGTTGTCACTACTTTAAATACTTGTAAAGATCCCAATAATTTTTGTAAGAATTGTGATATTAATGGTCATACTAATGCCACATGTTGGAAGTTGCATTCAGAATTGCATCCGAAGAACTGAACCAAGGACTCGAAGAAGTCCATGATAACTATAATCATAGAAGGGGAGGTGGAAATCTAAGATGACTCTGATGTGGATGAAAGGCTTGGATGCACGGCCACCAACATGGACAGCCAGGAAGAGGAGATGAGTAGACTATTCTAGATCAAAATCCAGATCAAGAGAACTAAGGTAAATGCTTTGGTGGATACCGGTTGTAAGTCTAACTTGATTTCTGAAGCAGTTGTAAAGAAGCTTGGTCTTGAGACTTACAAGCATCCACACCCTTATCCTTTGGGTTGGGTGAAGAAGGGTGTTGAAATTCAGGTAACAAGAAGATGTAAGGTCAATTTTGGGATAAATTCCCAGTATATTGATGTTTTGGAAGTTGACATTATTCCACTTGATGCTTTTGATGTTTTATTTAAGGGTCCTTACTTGTATATCAAGGATGCTATATTTATGAGAGGGGAAAACTGATACAGATGGGTCAAGGAAGGGATCAACTACAACATCCAGGAACACTAGCATAAGATATGAGTTACTATGGTGAGTGCTAACCAAGTAAAAAAACTTATTCAGGAAAATCATAATCAGTTTTGTTTACTTTTGTTAAAGGATAAACAAGATGGGGTAGAACTTTCAGAGATTTCTAACCAGGAAAATCATGATTTGGATAGTATTATTCAGTCCTTTTAGGATTTTTTTCAGGCTCCTAGTGGGTCACCACCAAAATGAGAAGTAGAGCATGAGATTCAGCTATTGCTGGAGTCCCCTCTACCAAACATCGGGTTGTATAGGAAACCCTTACTTGAGATTACTGAAGTAAAGAAACAAATCCAAGATCTACTAGACCAAGGGGTGATACGTCTGAGCACCTCACCATGTGGCTCACCAATTGTTATGGTGCCAAAGAAGGATGGTTCTTGGAGAATTTTCATCGACTACCGCGCTTTGAACATGATCACCTTAAAGAATAGATATCCACTTCCCTGCATAGATGATCTCTTGGACCAGCTTCAACATGCCAAATTCTTCACAAAGTTGTATCTCAAGTCTGGTTATCACCATGTTAGAATGAAGGAGGAGGATATATGGAAGACTATCTTCAAAACAAAATAGGGTTTGTATGAATGGTTAGTACTTATTTTTGGGTTATTCAATGCACCCACTACATTTATGAGATTGATGAATGATGTATTGCGGGATTTCATAGATTCATGTGTCATTTTATATCTAGATGATATTCTGATTTTTAGTGCCACATGGGAAGAACATCTAACCCATTTACAGCAAGTCTTGCAAGTTCTTAAGGAGAAACAACTACTTTTTAGTATGAAGAAATGTGAGTTTGCTAAACAATCA
Source organism: Taxus chinensis (assembly GCA_019776745.2). Taxonomy (NCBI): domain Eukaryota; kingdom Viridiplantae; phylum Streptophyta; class Pinopsida; order Cupressales; family Taxaceae; genus Taxus; species Taxus chinensis. The sequence continues at coordinate 137,027,367 of CM034156.1, forward strand.
CTCATCTATCTTGGGTACGTGGCTGGAAAAGGAGAGATACTAGTGGATCTAAAGAAGGTGGGTGCCATCACCAACTAGCCAACACCTACATGAGCCATAGGGACTAGGATTTTTGTGGGAGTAGTACAGTACATGTAGAAGTTCATTCCGGGTTTCTCCACAATTACAACACCTCTACACACAATGGCTGCAAGGAGTAAGGGTTTTGACTGGGGTAATGAACAAGAAAAATCCTTTGAGTTATTGAAATACAAGATTAGTCATGCTCTAGTACTTTCTCTTCCTAATTTGTAGCAGCCTTTTGAAGTAGAGACAGATGCCAGTGATTACGCCATGGGCGCAGTGTTGCTTCAAGGAGGTAAACCCATATGTTACCATTATGAAACCTTCACTTCAGCAGTTAAAGGATATTCAGTATATGATAAGGAAATGTATGCACTAGTTCAGGAAACTAAAAAATGGAAGCATTATTTGTTGGGTAAAGAAACTATTATGCACACTGACCACAAACCTCTCAAGTATTTACAAGCACAGTCTAAATTGTAGTAGGAAAGGCACTACAAATGGATGGGGTTCCTTCAGCAGTTTCATCTAGTGATAAAATACAAGAATGGTAGTACAAACTTGGTGGCAGACATGTTGTCTAGGCCACCCACACAGGAGAATTTTTCCTATTTGGCCACTATCTCTCAGATTGAGCCCTTCATGAAGGCAGCTTACGAAGAGGCATATGCCCAGGACAAAGACTTTCGGGTGACATTTCAGTAGTTACAGTCCCAAGGGGCTGAAAGGATAGGGATTGAAGATTGTTATCTCAAAGACGGGATGCTCTACTGATGGGGGAAGCTTGTGTGCCAGAAGAAGAAATAATTCTATTGATGAGGGAAGCACATACCTCAAAAGTAGCGGGACATTTCATTTTTGGTAAGACCCTAGCCCACTTGCACAGGTACGTGTATTGGCCCAATATGCAAGAAGAGGTATCAAAATTTATACGTGGATGTAAACTTTGTTGTACTAGCAAGCCTAAGACTAGGAAGGAGGGTTTGTAAATGCCTTTTCCAGTACCTACTCATGTGTGGGAGGAAATTTCTATGGATTTTTTAGGAGGATTACCTATGTCTAAACATGGCCATGACTATCTATATGTTGTTGTTGATAGATTCAGTAAGATGTGTATTCTTATGGAATGTAAAAAGACAATAAAAGCACATGAGGCAGCAAATCTTTTCTTTGCTAATGTATGGGTGCATTTTGGTTTGCCAAAGTCTCTTGTTTCTAATAGGTATTCCAGGTTCTTAGGGAATTTTTGGACTAATTTATGGGACAAGATGGATACCAGGTTATAGAGGAGCACAAATTTTCATCCAAAGATAGATGGATAGACAAAGGTGGTAAACAGGACTTTGGTGCAACTGATCAAAGGGTACAATAGCAAATATCCAAGGACTTGGGATGAGTCCTTAGCCTACATTCAACATTCTTATAAACGAGCAATAGACACATCCACTATGAAGTCACCATTTGAAGAATGTTTGGGATATCTACCTACAAATCCGCTAGATATAACAGTTGGGAAGTAGGATGAGGAGGAGACACGAGACACAAAAGTGACTAGAGAAAAAAAATTCATTGAGAGGATCCGGAAAATCCATCTCAAAGTCAAAGAACAGCTAGAGAAATCTCAAGCCAAGTACAAAGCTAGGCATGATCAGTATAAGAGAGAACATAAGCTACATGTTGGAGATAGATTTTGGCTTTACTTGAGCAAGGAGAGATTACAAGGTCAAGCACAGAAACTCAAGCCACTACGATATGGGCCCTTGACCATGTTGGAGTAGGTTGGAGAAAACGCTTTTCAACTTGACTTTCCACCATTTATGAGGATGTACTATGTATTAAACTGTGAGAACTTACACCTATATGAGCCATCCATGTTAGATGAAGATGAAGGACTATAGTTGCTACCTTCCATTGAGGATTGCATCTTAGACTCATGAGGTGATTTGGAGGGGGATGTAGTGCTACAGTAAAAGATCAAAGAGACTAGGAGAGGTCTGTAAGAGTCTTGGTAGATTGGACTGAAAGGAAAGACACCAAGGCAGGACCGGTGGTACTCAAGGGAGCAAGTGAGGGAATTATTTACTCATCTACTCCCCCACTAAGATTTTGTGGGACCAAAAGCCTCCTAAGTAGGGGAGGTGTGATCCATAGGGATCCAAAATGAATCTACTTCATCAAAATAATCAGCACGAAGAAGGAAAAATGAAAACACTGAGGTTCTATCTTTTTATTAACAGACGGTCACTCTGTGCAGAGTGGAGGTTACAGAACCACCGCCCAACTAGGGCAGTGGTCCTGGGACCACCATTCTGTATTGGGTGGTGGTCCTGGTTCTTTCGGACAGAAAATTAAAATATTAAACGAACAACCCATAATTTGAGTAGTTGTTCGTATCTCTTCTCCTGCATGACCTTTCCCATTCTCTAGTGCACAGGAGGACATTAGAGAGACTATAAATACATGTTTGTAGAAGATAATATGACCATCAAAGCATGAAAGCAAGTGAGCAAGAAGTTATTAGTGCTGCAATTGTGTTTTGTAGAAGAAAGGAGTGTTGAGATAGAGCAAGCAACTATTTAGGAGGAAGTGTGAGATATTATCTACTTCTCTTTCATACTTATTATAACTTTTGTACTTGTTATTTTGAATTGGACAATAAAAGTGGGAAGAAAGAGTAAAATCCCTTCCCGACTGGTTTTTCCTCCTCTAGAGGTTTCTAGGATAAAATTTGTTGGTGTTTATGAGCTTAACTTCTTTCCTTTCCTGCAATTGTGGATTCTAAGCATAACCATAATTCAGTAACTAGCTATCTTTGTCATTTTCTAATAGAAAGTAGAACAACAGTGTTTATTTGTGTTTCTGTGCATAGTTCAAAATTTGAAGAGTTTACAGATAAGTCATGAGTAATAGGCCCCACTTCTATGGGAAAGTGACCATGCCAGCTGATTTCCAATCTTCACTATCATAGGCCTTAATGGTGATGACCTTAGGTTCTAGACCAGTATTAGTACAGCCCAGTTGTCAAACTGGTTTCAGAGTGCAAATATTTAGACCCAATATGATGTCCACAAGCACCTTTTTTATCTTGTTACAATGGACAACGAATTCAATATGTAAGGGTAGATTATGCATAGGATCCTCTTCAATAATCTCTTGATGACTAAAGGTTATATGCTCAGTAGCAGCAATCTACGCAACCAAATCTTGGAAGTGCATAGGATAAATATCAATTGACACTATTGACAACTGTAGAATTTTGCAAAGGATGTCTTTGTGAAAATTAGATATTTTGAAAAAATATAAGATCAAAATATTAGTAGTGGTATTCTTAAGTTATTCTAAAACGTCATAATGACTATCATGAGGGGTAGGCAGAGGAGGTTATGGGCTAACGAGGTGAGAATGTTGTGTTGCCATGGTACACTCTCTTGCTTTAATATTAATAGTGTTGATATGTTCAATAGGTTCCACAACCAATTAGAGACTCAAAAGGATTATTGGTTTTGGTAACATAGTTGGTACTCTTATTCTGGGAAGATTGGCCTTGATCTAGTTTCTTCTCCCCTTTATTATTCTTAGGGAAAGGTTCCTTGTAAATACCTAAGTTTTGATTGGAATATTTTATAGCTCTTGGGGAATCCATTTCCACATATCCACTATTGATTATATCTTATATGAAGTGTTTTAACTTTAGACACTTATCAGTCTTGTGACCACTAACACGATGAAACCCACAATATTCATTTTCTCGGAACCATATTTGTTTTTTGCATCATTTCTATAAGGTATAGTGTTTAAGTATTTACCCATGTCCACCATGTATAATTTTTTTAATATCGATGATAATAATCCATTAGAGGGGTGAACGAGTGACACTTGAATTTAGGTGCAGCAGTCCCTTTGGTAAGTTTCAAAGGAATGTTATTGAGAACTACCTGCACACATTTAGAATCAGTTATACCATCACTTACAACATTTTTATTCTTATTTTGAAAGAATTTTGGTTTATCTATAGGCTTTGATTTGTGGTTATCTTGAAAAGGGCTTTAAGTTCCCTCCACCTAATAATGCTTTTTTTATTTTGCTTCCTTTTTCTATAACCTCTTTAAAGGTGTTACATAATGCATTTGCAAATGGAAAGCGATCTTAGGGTGGAGATTAGGCACACAAATACTAACCAGTTGTTTTTCTGATATAGAGAAAGGGAAGCGAATAGCTAACCCTCACCAACTTTGTAAGAAAATAGAAAATTTATCATTGTTTTGTTGTTTTTTACTGCACAAATATATCATGGTGACGTCATTTTCCATGTTAAAGGAAAAGTGACATAGAAATTTTTCTGCTAATTCTGGCCATATAGCGATTGACCCTTTAGGTATTTGTAATAACCATTTGAGTGCTTATCCCCCTAGACTCTATGGGAAGAGGTAAATGAGATAATTATCACTATATGCGACCTCTTGACATGTCATAAAGAAGTCTTTGACATGGTCCTGTGGATCACTTTTACCTTTATACTTATCAAATTTTGGACAATCAAAATGATGAGGGAAAGGTGATATCAACATACCTCTATCAAATGGATATGGGCATAACTCTTCAAATTGATACTTCTTGATATGTCCCACATTGCCTTCTGGTAAAGAAGTGAGGGCATTCTTCATAGATAACCATTCCCAGTCGAATATTTGACCACACGCAAGTGAAGCAAGCATATATACACAGTTAAGTCTAGATGTTTCACCACATTTATTATTGGTGTATAACTCATGATACGCCTATTTATGTTTCTATTGACGCAGAGTTTTGGTTTAAAACTCATGATACAAAGATCTAGGTTTTTCTTGTCGTGGAGTCTTCATAGGCTCTTTGTTAACATGTGACGCTAAGCTTGTCAATTGACAAGTAATAGCTTGTATTTGTTGTTCCATTGCAACCTCTTGGTTTTGTGTCTCTTTTTTATTCTCACGAGGAGGTGGTTGTGCCTGCTTGTGATGTTATTCATGATCCTTTCAATGAATTTTAATAAAGGGGATGTAATAATTGCCATTATTTTGAGAAGGAACTTCTTCCTCATTCCATTGGCCATAAGTAGAAACATGTCTTGGGTTTAGGATTTCATCAACATTGCAAAGAGGAAACTCTACTTCTTCTCTATGAACCATGTTCTTGAGGAAAGTAGGATTTATATGCTAATTCTATGATATGCATAAGAACTTCATTCTTGTTTTGGAATAAGAAGTTATCCATGTGGGAAGGATAAAATTCAAAGTCATTCCAAGAAGAGTTCCCATCGTCACCACTATGATCAACCATATTATTGTCTTCATAAAGAAGGTTTAACTCATCATTAAAAAAGGGGTTCGACCCTAACCTTCGATGCCCCATCCTTGTGATAGGATGCATAATGAGAAAGATTTAACTAAGGTTGATTAAAAGGGACCCTAGGTAAAACCAAGCAACGCAACGATGTCAAATCGTCACAAAGAATGCCAAATAATGAATGACAAAGAATCAAGGAAATATGAACCAAGGATACTAAAGAATAAAGAATGATATGCTAATATGGAACCATAAAGTAAGAAGTATCAAGGAAAAATCAATCAAGTACAAGACCATGATCCAATAACAAGAATAAGTACTCCTTATGTTCTGCAAGATTTTTTACCAATAAGATTACACCACAATTTCGGTATGTAAATTGATTTTTGGATCAAATAAGATTTAAATACTAAAAAGGGTTGTGGTGTTGTAAATAGTGTAACAAAATAAAGTATATAATCTAGAATTATTCTAATATAAACAAATTCTAAGTGTTAAAAAGTGAGAGTTACAAATGTGGGTAGCGTAACAATACTATCTTGGATACTTTTAATCAAGTTTTCAAGATAATAAAAGATGTTAGTATCAAAATATAATTGACACAATGTGGAAAATGTAACAACAACACCTTCTAAGACTTAGAGAAATTTTTGAATCAAAAACTAGGTCCAAGTATATCAATGAACCACTACAATGTGAGCAGCGTAACAAGACAATTAAGACACTTATATTAAGTTTGGGAAAACAAGACATAAGTTTCACAATTATATTGTTATAATGCAAGAAATGTAACAATGCAAAGGGTAAATCAAGGTAGGATCACCAAACTACAATGATCATAAGTCTCACTATGAATGTGAGATAATGGCTATCAAAACATGAAGATGTACCATTCACACTTTCAAGACTCACATTTCGACATTCTAACCTAGTCATGTGAGTAGAATAAAAAAAGTGGTGGACACGATTATTTTCAATATGCACATGTATGTATGCTCTCTTTTGTCTCAAAAAGGGAAACCGGAAAACAAAGGAGTAGACCTAGTGGTGATGAAAAATACTTAGCGTAACTTTGGCAGAGTTTCACCTTATCTTATGACAAGGTAGAAAATAGGACAAAGTGATGCCTTGTAAGTTTTGTGATGAATAACATGTGGAAAAAAATTCATTGAACTCTCCCCTTGTTTGAATAACAATGTTTTGACTTTGAAGAAGTTTTTTCTTTGAGAGAGATCTTTGGAACACAATGGATATACTCAAGTTGGCCCCAATACCAAATGGTTTCCTAGGATTTTGTTCACAAACTTGCCAATTCTTACCTAGGAGAGGTATGTATTTCTATTAAAATAGACAATGGATGATTACCCCATAGTAAAATTAATCAACGAGGCCTTATATGGGTAACTTGAAGATTTTCTCACAAGGGTTTTCAACTAGTCAAGTGGGTAGTGGGGCACTTCCTGATTTTTCCACTAGTTCTCTCAAGGTTTCGACTACTTTGGGGTTTTTGGGGTAATCATCACAATAAGTTGTATGGCTTATGCCAAGATACCTCCCCTAGTTTAAAGCAGACGAGTCGTAGCTCTTATCTAAAACTTGTAAATAAAATGTGTTGAATATGTGGGGTGTTTTTAAATCTTGAATTAAAAATATGGTTTTGTATGCCTTTGGTAACTTGCAACACATGTGTATTAGTATTTTGTTTAGATCCTAAATCTTTGACAAGTGTTAGGTATTGTTTCCTATAGAAAGTGAATCAAAGTTGCTTTTGATTCTCAAGATTGTTAAAGGATACAAGAGAAGAGCATACACAATAATTTGATTCAACTAGATAAATGCAACAGAAAAATTAAATCAAATGAAACATGGAAATTATTGATAAATTATTCATTCCCTTAAGAAAAAATGAAAATATTAAGTTTCCAAATCAACCAAATGTTAAAAAATGAAGACTAAAGTTGCTTTTTTTTCTCAATATCACCTAAAGGTGTAAGAGAAGAGCATGCACAAACTTTATCCTAACTTAAACAAATCATGGAAGTATTATATTCATTAAAGATTGACAACATGTTAGGAAAATGAATCTAAATAAAAAACCTAAAAGCATAAAAGTTAAAAACCCTGCAAAATGATAGAAAATGTCAAAATCCAGAATCTAAAACTTTGAAACCCTAACCAAAAATTGACTTAAAATACTACCGCAAACCTATACCCAAAACTACAAGCTTATGCACAAAAATGCAAGCATCTGCACAAAATTACAATAATTTTTACAAAAATGCAAGCCTGTCAACAGAAGTGTAGGCTAATGAAAGAGAAGAAATAATGCAATGCCAACACAAGATTACAGACATAACCGCAAGGTTGCTACAAAGAAGCAAAAAAATACTGTAAAAAAATTGTAGGTTGAGAGATGCAACTGCATGCCTAATGACTGTACCACGTACAGTACATAGAGAACCAGAAGTCATATATAACGTCAACATAGGCTGAGAGACGATACCGCATGCCTATCAACAAAATTGCATGCCTTCGAAAAAAACCACATGCCTTTGAATGAAACTGCATGCCTTTTAAAAAAATCGTGCACCTTTTAATAAAAACATAATCTTTTTGTAGGTCATCAAAAATATGGAATTTTGACAAGAAAATGTCAAAAAAGGTCAAAAAAATTGCAAATTTGCTCCAATTTTGGCAGCACCTCCCCTTCTCTATAGCTACAAAGAGCATAAAAATCCTACAAGCTTAACAAAACTAGTTAAGAAACATGAAATCTAACTAAAAAAATCATAAATGAGGTTTAGTAAAATAGAAAATGAAACTAATTTACAAATCTTGAAACTAAATACATGAGACAATGGAGTAAGTCCCATCGGGCATGCCAAATGTATGCATAGTAAATAAGCTAAGTTAATTGAAAGAAACTAACACCGAGTAGTCTCAATAACAAATATAATACAATAACAAATATAATATAATAACAATATCATGATAAAATCTTAAGGGAAATTATTTATCTTGCATAAACATGAATTAAATAACCTAATACTAACCATTCCTACTCTTTTAATGTATGTTCACTTCTAAACATGAGCCCCTTTATATCTTGAGTAATCAAATTTGTGTTGATCTTCAAAGAGAGTGAAGGATCTCGCTAAGAAATGGCTACAAGGCCATACTTAGATCTTCCTTTCTACCCAACAATGAGAGAAATGGATGAAAATATGAAGTAGCTATTCAAAAGAATGGAGAAGGCTCTTATCATAAGCTTGTATAAATCACTAATCAAAGTGTTGTGTAGGGTTGAAAGAATGTAGGAGGGTCCTTTATATAGCTTTCCTATTTGGGAGAATCTTGGAAACTAGTGCATGTGGGATAAAGGATAAAGTAGATTTAGAAGAGATAAGTTTGATTAGAATAATTAACTAGTGATTAGCAACACATGGGAGTTGGAGATGATTTAATTAATCAAATAGGATTAATTAATAGGCTAGGATAATATTAAAAAGACTTTATAGATGATTTGGAGGAAAATTGGGTGATTTTGAATGGTTGGAAGGGGGTTTTAACCAATAAGAGGGTTTATTTATTAAATACAAGGGTAAATAGGCTTAATTAACTAATAATAGCTAATTTTTCAATCAAAAGAGGATTATAACTAGTGAAGTGTCGTTAATTGGCATCCGGAGTGAAGTAAATGCTATTTAATTAACAAAGTGTCATTAATTGACCAAAATGGAGGGAAACATTAGCTAATTAGTAGGAAATCACTAATTATAATGGAAAATATGGTAAAGAGGGAAATTATTAAAATTGTGTAGCCGGATTTTAGGTGTCTACAAAATGAAATAATAGAATAAGATATTGGCTAAGAAATATTCTTACTCAATGAGTTATAATCATAAATTCTATGGTTTGTATTTTGAAATCTACCTTATAAACATATCTTATTTAACTTCTTAAAAACATTATGTCCATTGTTACTATATACAACCATCCTAATATGACTTATATATTTAGACAATAATAGGTCATTTATTGCATCACAAAACATCTATTACAAATGTAATAACTCATAATATTTTCCAACATTCCCATTACTAATAACTAGAAAGTTCTAAATAGAGGTGGCCAATAATGACAACGGACTATCTATCAACTCATATTTCAACAGAGTTAAACTTCATAAAGTTACAAAAATCAATCACAACCTAAATAGAACCTCTATCAACTAAAAAATTAATGAAGTAATTCTATTTTAGAGACCCTAATTTAAGTTCACACACACACACACACACACACACACACACACACACATCATTTTTTACCAAAACATCATGTAAGGACTGATTTAATCGTAACAATAGTTGACCAAAATATCGAGTTCCAAGAAGGGAAAGAGAGAGTTCAATAATAAATAAATAATCATCAATGTATTACACACATCAGAATTAAATAACAGAATGTGTCATAAAATGTTATCCCCTTGTTAAGGTTTTATCCAATTAATTCAAACAATAATGCATAGTTATCACTGAACCTATCCATTGTACATATATATCAACATCAATAAATCATCAAATGCCCCAAACTGAAATCATATACATGCATAATAAATAGGTTGTTTCCTTCACTATTGTTAACAATCAATGGAGTTAAATGTTGTTCATATATTCCCATAATAAAAAATTTAAGCAACAATCAACTAAAACTAAGTCCATAACTTTCCTCTTTTCAAGTTTTCAATCACCACACAAAAATAGAGTAAAATAGACTCCAATACGTCCATAAGGGAGAGGATCCCATGAAACAACATAATAGTCCTTACAAAGAAAAATGATAACAGTAAGGAACTGTAAAAACTAAGAAAGTTCATTTGTATACCACAGTAACGTTTTATTTAATTTTTCAGATTTCACACAATAATCCAAATCAAAATGTATTAAGAATAACAATAACAATGCTCTAGAAAGAGTTGTAACAAACTCCTTAATTCATTTTTTCCAGATCTCACATGATAACCAAAACACAAAATGTATTTAAAATGATATCAAAAATTCTCTAGAAAGAGCTATAACAAACCTCTTAATTCATTTTTCCAGAGTTCACATGATAACCAAAACCAAAAATGTATTTAGAATGGTATCAACAATGCTCTAGAAAGAGCTTTAAAAATAATCAAATTCATTTTTATTTCAAACTATATCCTTATTTATTTTTGTTGGTCATTGTGTGTTTGTGTTGTCATTTATGTAAAGTCCATTGATAGAAAAAGGTGTCATGAGGTCTTATGAGTCTCCATGAGGTGTCAATCAAGGTTAAACATGAAGGTTGATTGGTAGTGTCTAAGTTTGGTGAATTTCTATGAGGTCCTAGAGCTTTCTTGAGTATGCATAGTCATGGTTTGAGTTTTTTCCAAGTTAAGTGAAGGTTTTTATGATGCCATACATGGTCTTAGAGGTGTGTTTAGGTGTCTAAGTTTCTACATGAAGTCAACATGGTCAGTTCATGTGAAGTCATGGCTGAGTCAGGTCATTTTAGACCTAATCCTAGCCTTGGAGAAAGTAGAATAATATGGAGGTATGAGTTTTGGAGCTGATAAATCATGTTGGAGCATGGTGGAAGCATGGTGATGGTGTACATGAGGTGTATGGTGAGTTTCTGGTCAAAACTCAGAGGTCTAGTGCATGTATGAGGTCCTTAGGAAGCAAGAATTGGAGAACAAGAATGATTGCATAAGTAAATAAGATTGGTTGGAAATTTACAGGTGTATTTGGGATACATTGTGAGTATGGAAAGTTAGAGTATGTTGTTGTGATTATTCATGAAAATTTTAGAGTGACTGTGAAGAAAGATATGCTAATTTCATCGGTTTTGGCAAAATTGGGTAATCTAGAATGTGTTTTGTGCTAAAAGTTAACCTTCTGATGCTCGTGAACTGTGTTATTTTTATGGGGACCTAAGCTCTTTGGAATATAATTTTAGTTTAATTATGAAGGTTTAGCAAAAATAATGAGGTGGTTTGATCACTATGCTTTAATGAATAATCGTTAAGACGATTAGCTATTTTGAAACCCTAGTTAAACCTTAGCTCAAAGTGACTTGGAGAAAAATGTGTGTTTTGAACATGTCTTGATTGATTTTTAAAAAGTGGTGATTAGATGTTGTATATGAATATTCCATATTTCCAGAAAGGTAAGATGGTGCTTGTGACTATATGTGGGTCCCACCTGAAAATGTTTGTTTCTGAAGAACTTCATTTTAAGGAAAGATTTTCCAAAAGAGTTGAAGAATAAATTGACTTTACTTTTATACCTAGATTCTTTTCACATGTCCATGATAGATCAAAATCATGTTTGAAGTGAAAAATGGAAAAGTGTGTCGTATTTATGAAGACTGGTTTTTGGGGCAATTTGGAGTAACTTGCACTAAAAGTGGAATTGCATGAGCTACATGTGGAGTTAGGACTCCATTAAAGTTTTTTTGTGATCTTGGTTTAGAGATATTTCCATTGGTATATATAAACAAAAAAATTGATAAGGTATGAAGAAGTTATGACATGATATGTTAAAGTCAAATATGGAGGTTGCTTAGTTCATCAAGGTCTCAAGTGGCCTCATGAGGTAAGATGATATTTATGAGTTGTTTATGTTTTTTGAAGGTTTATGAATGATTATAAATCATTTTTAAGGGTTTTAAATTCTTTGGTTAAGTGTGGAAGTGATTTTTGGTGTGATGGAGGAAGTTGATCTCAAGGTCAGTTCTTGAGTCCTAGAAGGCTTAAAGGAGTAGTTTCAGATTGTCTTGGTTGAAGGCCTTCCACTTGGATTTGGAAGAAAATATAAGATTTTATGGAAATATAATTTAGATGTATTTATAGTGATGTATGTTTTATCTCTTGATGAGGAAATTTTATGGGTTGTCCAAATTAATTTGTGAAAAATAAGGGTGTTATTTTTTAGGACAGATTTTCTCACACTAAAAGAATGAGGTGAATGAGGCATGAGATGGATTGGATGATTATTGATATAATTTGGAGATTAAATATGGATTAATTTTGTTCTTATTAAATTCCATTTTAGGTATTTAAAGTGACAGAAAGGTTATAAATCGGTTGCATTTGTAAAATTGCTTTCTAGGTAACTTAATTTGGTGAAGAGCAAAGTGGGTGTGGTTTACATGTATAGATGTTTCATGATATATAGAAATCATATATGTGATATAAAGGTATAGGATATTCAAGTGATTTGTTACATGCCATATTTGAGGTTATTTGGGGTGGTCTTGAGGTCCAAAGGTGAAGACAAGGTCCTGAAAACAAATCCTTGGTGAAGGATATGAGCCTTCATGGTTGAATTATGTGAAATTTTATTGGTACAAGATAATTTAAAAACATGTATGATGTTTATATGTTATATTTTACATGTATGAGAAATTTTGAAGCTTGAAAAATCATGGTTTTGGTATTTGTTGTTTTAGTTGATCCAGGCGATGGGGTTTTGAGCTTGTTTTGTAAGTTTGGGCATAGCCGACCTACATGGGTCCATTATGAATGTTTTATGAATTTTTTGTATTTTTTAGTTTAAATGATCAATATAGTTAATATTTACCTACCTATGGTGAGTTTGAAAGAAGGAAAACATATTTAAGTGCTTGTTTTGTTCATTTTTGAACTAGTGCTTATTGAGGAAAAAATGTGACCTACCTAAGGGTGTGAAGGATATTATATTGCATTATTTAAGATCTGATGAGGTATGTGATAGGTTGAGGAAGGATTGAGGGCATGTGAGATTTTTTTTTGAGGCAATATAAGTTGTGAAAGAAGAAGATATAGCGAGTTGAAGGAATGAGGGTTTGAAGAACGGTTTATGAGTTGAAGTAGTGATCTCCATTAGTTGTGGTAGAAAAAATCATAGGTCTTCATCTTTAGGTGGTTGAGTTAATTATTAGTCATATTAGGGGGTTGTAGCCTCCTTGTTGAGTGGGTTCTTCATTGAATTAGGGGTTGGTGCTCCTTGTAGGGTTGGTACTCTTTTTGAAGATGGTACTTCACTAAATATCTTTGATTTGAGTAAGATAAGAAGATTTTAAATGGGTTTTCTTCCCATTTAGGTTTTCCCACTTAAGTTTTGTGTTCTTTTGTACTTTTTTTATCTTTCTCTTATGTATGGTTGATTCAATGCTTAAGTAAACACATATATGGTTGTTTAATTGAATGGATATATGAATGTTAATGTATGATAAGTGGAAATTAAATAATGTTTTAGTGGATTGATTCACCCACCTCTCATTCCCTTGTTCTTCCAAAAATTGGTATCAGAGAAATTTCTTAAGAAGCAATTTTTATCACTTAAAGGAGATCCTTTTGGAGCACAAGCAACAGGTAAATATTTAGATGTTGAGGTTACATTAAGGATGAGTATGAAGTTGCAAAGTCTGTGATTAATATTCTATAAGATCATATAAAGTGCATGGAGTTAGAATATGGTAAATCCATAAAGGGTTTTGTAGTCACAAAATTATGCACTTTAGACATTATTTATCTCAGTTTCATACTACTATTTAGAAGGTTCTTGAGTGAAGAAAGTACTAATTAACCCCCACCTTTTGGCCATCTTGTTTTATTTCATTTTGTCATTACCAAACTTTTACATCCACATTCCCAGGTAACTTATTTCACCTCCTATTATATAGCCTTGACTAGGGTGCCCAAATTAGTACTGGGGCACCCATGGGTGCCCTGGTCCCACCAGGGGCACCCTGGTCCCTTTTGCACTTTATCATCACCATTTGGGCTCTTTCTAGCCATTTTATATCCTTATATTTTTTGTGGTCGGCCATTTCATGGTTAATTACGAAATAGATCAAGAGAACCCTATAAATATAGAGTTACGAGACCATAATGAGGGACCTAACATTATTCACTACTATCATCCATCTAGAATTGCATCCACCTATTGCATTGGAAATCACTTGCATCAACATAGCTCCATTACAAGGTGCAAGGCTAGGACATTTGTATCACACTACATAGGGGGAGGGTTTCTATTCTATTCCATGCACACATTATATTACATTTTCTACATTTAGTTAATGCTCACTACTTCACAAATTATGACTGACACAAGAGCACCTAGGTCACATTATGCACACACTCACTAGAACTACATTTGGGTTTGAAATGTAGTGCAGTGCTCGGTTAGTAAGCCCATTGTTGTGGTAGCTGAGTTCGATCCGAACCATTCATTTGCATATTTATTTTTTTAGGTTTTTGATACTTCTCTTGGTACTTTGCAGGTCTTTTCATCATCCTAAATTATTGATGGCATTCGGTACAAGAAAACGAAGCTGGTGCGATAGACATCGAAGGTTTCAGACCATCTTTTGAACTAGTGAAGATCAATTTTAGAGCTTTTACACAAACTAGGGCACCCAATTTGAATACCAAAGTGCCCCAAGTACCTGAATCCCTCTCTAGGCACTCCAATACAGCTAGATACTCCAGATCCTTCCTTTTCGCAGCTCCTACATAGTCGTTCCTACTTCCTGATTTTCCAGTCATCTCTCTGACATAGTCCCCATGAGCATCTGGTATTCCGTTGAGTTATTTCCTCTTCTCTCTTCCACATTAGGGTTTTACTTTCATTATATTATTTTTTTAATTCATTTATATGCTTCTTTACTACGTGTTTATGTCCTCCTAGATTAGATTAAGTAGCATACATTATATCCGTGTTTAGTTAATCATTTTGGTGAACCCGACTCAATCAATCACACTTCTAGGGCATTACTTCTTACCTTATCATTTTAGAGTTTTTTCTCCTTTATTATGGATCACTCTCATGAGTAATTTACTGAAGCTCATCTTAAGGCCATCAATGATCACCTTGTTGAGCATCCCCAAGATCTAGATTTACTTTTACATGTTACTCATGAGGAAGCTACTAACTTGCTTGAACTCACCACTTATATAGTCATACCCACTTCTATTGCTTCCCAACCACCTCTTTCTACTCTTCCCCCTATTTCTACTATTCTCATTTATGTTTGTACTCCTACCAATCACTTTATGCCACCTTTAGTTTCACATGTCCAACAGGTTTCATCCATTGGTAACCAAGACTTAACTTCTCTTTATCCTGACCTTGAAGCTTAAATTTGTAAGTTACAACAGGCCACTTCACATACCTCACCATCTTTAGATTCTGACTTGTTATTGCATACTCCATTCACACCTGCTATCTCTACTTATTTGCTTCCTTCTAGTTTTTTCACCCCTAAGCTTCCAATTTTTAATGGGCATGGGGACCCATAAGAACAACTTTTAGCAAAGATTTTTCCTCTTAGTATCCATGATATTGTGATGCGTTGGTTCTACGAATTACCTATTCACTTGATAACTTACTTCACACACCTATTTGATACATTTATTACTCATTTCTCCATCAGTATTGTCTCTAATATCTCTTACACCCAGATAACACAACTTAAACAAGGTCCAATTGAACATCTAGTCAACTACATTTTGAGATATAAGAACAATCTAGCTAAAATGACAAATGCACTTGCTATCTCTGAGCTTCAAGACTTGTTCATTCAGATTCTATTACCACCTCTACAAGCTATTTTTCTCTTTGATACCTCTCCCTCATTTGATCAGCTTTGTCATACTCTTAAGCTTTGTGAGACCAAACTCCTATCCATAGGCAAAATCAAGTAGCAAGAACAAACTTCTTCTTCCACTCACTTTCCAAAAAAGACGTCATTCAAAACCTCTACATCTAAATCGACTGACTCTAAAATCACTGTCAATGTCATCACTCCAACTAGGGAGGTTCAATTACAGCAACCTCGACACACATTTAGCACTCTTCCCATGGCTCTGCATATTATATTGAAAAAATTCTTGAGATCAACCTTATTACTCTTCCCCCACCACTAGATTTAGATCCATCATGACCAAAAGGAATGAATTACAATGAAAACTTCTATCGTGATTACCATCGATGTGTGGGGAATTCAACAAATAAATGTTTAAAACTTCATACAGTCATCCAAGATCTAATCAATGATAACAAACTAAAGTTTCTAGAGTTTGCTAACTCTGCACTGAGAAATAATAAGGGTAAACTCAACCTCTTTAATAACGAATCTTAAAAATGTGACAAGAAGACATCTAAATATTCTACCAATACATATCACGCAGTAACACCTCCTAGATCAGGAGCTTTGGATTTCTTAGTTGTAAGTATTTATTCTTTTCCACCAATATTATTCTTCTCCGATCATGATTATCATGCAAATTTTAATTCCAACCATTTACATATTCGTGCATCTATTGGTTTGACCTCTATTAATAATACCAAGGTTGACCCATCATGGCTCTTTAGTGCATGCTCTATTTCACTTCTCAAGGCTATCAGATATCCTCCATCACAAATGAAGTACCCTTTCAACAAACCCTTTGGTGTTATTCACCTTCATGTCACTATTGGTCCTCTTAGACTGCTCGTGCCTTTCCTTGTTGGAAACACAGTTGATGGTTGCGATATGCTTCTTGGTCTCAATTATTTTTTTAAATCACAATCTATCATCTCTATGAATCATTTGTGGCTTAATTTTATTCACAATAAGTAGGTCATTGCTATTGATGGTGTTCCTCCATCTACTCCATGGTCACCATCTCCTCGCATAGTATCTAGCACACCGTCTACACCTTCTAGCACATCACATTCTATGTTTCTCAAAGCACATTATACTCCTATCTCACCTACTCGAGCCCCATCTACATGACCGCATCATTCCACTAGTCCTATACATGGGTTTATGCCCATTCCTAGGATAGTTACAACATCTAGACATAGGTCACCACCTCGGTTTATTCCATGTGAGTATTCATCATCTTCACATTTTGCATCATGTAGATCTCCATAACCAATGCATTTTTTGACACCATGAAATTCTTCATACATCCATCCCTCACATGTGCATAGACTTCATTCACCAGCACACCAGTTTTCTACCATACCACCACTATTAGAGCATAGTCATATGTTTTCACCATCACAAGTGTCAAATGGAGAACCTCCTTCCTTCAATCTCATTGGTTAGTTCATTTCCTTCATCACTTGGGGGCATCACATTTAATACATTCCCCCACTCACTTTAACATCTATGATCTCTGCATTTTCATATAGGCATCTTCCTCACACGTTTTAGCATCATCATTACCTGATGATGTAATCTTGTGCTTCGGTTCACACTTGATTGTTGAGAGATTACTACATTGAACCCCACACACTGCACTATAGGATATACACACCACATCTATTCAAAAGTCATGCATCATACATCATACATCATACTAGTTGTCATTATGCATATTTTATACTACGCATCTAGCATCATACACTCTTTATTCTACATACTACATTACTAGTTTATCTATATACTTTACATTTCACTTTGTTACACTTTACATATTCTACACATCTTGCATTGCATTCTACATATCACATATTTACATGTTCTACTCATCACATGGTCGTCTTTCATCATTATATATACTACATTGTTTTCTATGCATTGCACTCACCACCCTATGATGAATTTGAGTTCCTTAGTCCATACTCGACTGCCAAGGGTTTACAAATCAAATGGACCTTACACACATCACACATTTACTATTCGACCTTTCATTATGTGAAATTTCCACCCTAGTGACATATGATTTAAGCTAAATTGTCACATATTTTATCATTTTGTAGTGGTATACACCTTAGGTTATGTCACCAATAGCTCTTTTCGTCTTGCAATGATATACGCTTAGGGATAAATTTTTGGGATTAAATCATATAACATTGTTACACAGATCTATAATCAGATAAAGCATACAAGCAATGAATGTAGAAATAACTAGAAGATAAAATAAACAAGAGAAAGATTACACCAGATTTAACGTGGTTCACCCAATGTGGACTACGTCCACCAAGAAATGACCAATATTATTATTCAGTTCTTTACAGAGGAAATAAAGTGAAGATCTAATGTCTTCCAACACCTCACAGGATGTTCTATGCTTTTCCCTCACTCAGCTACTCTTTCTTTCTCACCAAGAAAACTTACATGCAAAATAATTGTTATTTTTATTTTCTCCTTCTTTCTTACCCTCATACAATACATACATGCATATATATCTATTTTAAGCAACTAACTATGCTTTTACAATCAATAAATCATCTTTAAAACAAGTGATTTATTCTAATTCTCGTCAAAAAAAGACAAAGCACTGTCACACAGGTAACCGTCACCGGTTACTACATGACCATCAACGATCATTGCTTGATCATCGCAAGTCACTACCTGACCTATGCTAACTGACATTGGTTACTTCTTGACTGACGCTAGTTACATCCTGACCATCACCGGTCACTGTCAAAACCAGTAACATGTAAAATCAAGTTTCTTGTGAAGCAATTAAGCTCCATACCCAACAATCTCCCACTTGGAGATCAATTGTTGCACTATATTGTGCATCACCATCCTTGGTTCATTTTCTTTGGCTCGTTTCTTCCTCTTTAAGTCTTAAACTAGAAGACCAATAGAATTGGAGTGAAGCTCCAACTTTTCCCTTACCAATGGCTTCGTTAGCATGTCTGTAGGGTTCTCATCAGTATGGATTTTCTCTAACTTCAATTATCCATCCTCTAATACCTACCAATGAAGTGATACCTCAACTGAATATGTTTCGTTCTTGAATGAAATGCTAAGTTCTTTGCCAAATGAATCACTCTGTGACTAGCACTATATAATCTGCAATCCTATTGCTCCTTACCCAAATCTTCCATGAACCTACTCATCCATACCATCTCCTTGCTAGCTTTTGTAGTTGCAACATACTCTTCCTCTGTAGTAAACAAAGCCACAACCATCTGCATTCTCAAAATCCAGCTAACTGTTGTTCCATCTACTATGAAAATATATTTATTGGTGCTCCTCCTGCCATCCAAATCTAAATCCATATCTGAATCAACATAGTCATGTAAAGAAGTATCTGACCCTCCATAACATAACTCCATATCAGATGTCCCTCTCAAATACCTGAAAATCTATTAGACTACTTTCTAATGTTCTTTACTTGGATTAGCCATAAACCTTCTCACAACTCTCATTGCATGTGTAACATATGGTCTTGTACAAACCATGACATACATAAGAATTCCTACTGTTGAAGCATAGGGAACATGTGCCATGTACTCAACCTCCTCGTGTGATGAAGGACACTGATCTTTACTCAATTTGAAGTTTCCAGCCATAGGTGTACTAACAGGTTTTGAGTTTTGCATGTTAAACCTTTCCAACACCTTATTGATATAAGCCTCCTGAGAAAAATACAACTTCTCATTTTTCCTGTCTCGGTGAATTTGCATGCCAAGGATTTTCTTTGCAGCTCCCAAATCCTTCATTGCAAATGTGTGAGCTAACCTTTCTTTAAGTTTACCAATGTCCTGCATACTAGATCCTGTAATCAGCATATCATCCACATACAGTAACAAAATAACATAGCTCCCATTTTCAAGCTTCTTAAAATAAACACAATGGTCAGATTCACATCTCATATAACCATGCTCATGCATAAAACTATCAAATCTCAAATACCATTGCCTTGGGGCTTTTTTGAGCCCATACAAAATATTTTTCAATATGCACACAAGTTTCTCCTTACCCTTGACTTCATAACCAAGTGGCTACTGCATATAAATCTCTTCCTCCAAATCACAATGAAGAAAAGTCATCTTAACATCAAGTTGTTATAAATGTAAAATATTTAGAATGTTGCAACCAAACTTAGAACAATAAGAATAGTACGAATAGAATCCATCTCAACTAAAGGGGAAAAAATATCATCAAATTCAATACCTGCTTTCTGTGCAAATCCCTTTACCACAAGCCTTTCCTTGTATCTTTTCAGTCCACCCTCTTCTTCCTTGATTCTGTAAACCCATTTTTTCTGTAGTGTTTTCTTACCTGCTGGAAACTTGACCAAATCCCATGTCTGATTTTGTTCCAAGGAGTCCATCTCCTCATCCATGTCATGCTTCCACTGTTCGTGGGTATCTACCTGCATTGCTTCTTCAAATATTTCTGGTTCATCACTATTAGTCAATAATAAATAAGAAAAGGAAGGTGAAAATATCTCTAGAGGTCTACTTACCCTTTGTGACCTTCTTACTGAGATCTGGGGTGTCTGGGGCTCATTCTGTTCATGTTGCACATTCATGTCAATCTCTGTCAGTGACCAACGCCGGTCACCTGTAACTGACCGTGGTTCCTCTGTCTTTTTGCTGACCGACTGTAGTTGACTGAAAATTGGTTCTAGGAGTACCGAAGTCGGTTCCACTGGCTGTCTATTCTGAACCCAATCCTGTCTATCGATGTCAATTAGCCCAACTGACATTGTTTCCTGTGGAACCAACATCGATGTCTAAGGATGTCTTCTTTAGGTCTGAAAATTTGATTTTCTTTAAAAATATCCTCAACATGTTCATGTTTAGGCACCAAAACCTGATCCCTGTACATTCTTTTTTCATTCCAATCAACGTCATGACTCCTAACAATCTTAGAATCTTCTAAATCCCAAAATTGATATCCGAAATCACCAGAGCCATAACCAATGAAAGTACATCTCTTAGATTTAGCATCCAACTTCCTCCTATTTTCTCTATCAACATGCACAAAATATTCTGAGCCAAAAACTCTAAGAAAATAAAATCTACCTCTTTTCCAAACCAAGCTTCTTCTGGTATTCCACCATGTAGTGTTGTTGAAGGCCCATGGTTGATCAAGTATACTACTGTATCCACTACTTTGGCCAAAAAATTCAAAGGCAAGCTGACATATATCCTCATGCTTCTAACACGTTCCATGATTGTTATGTTCATTCTTTTGTACAACTCCATTCTCTTGTGGAGTTCTAGGAACCGTTCTTTCTCTTTGTATTCCATTCTCTGAACAATAATCATTAAAATCCTTGTTGCAGTACTCACCACCATTGTCAGATCTAAGGCACTTCAATTTTAAGTTTGTTTCATTTTCTACAAGGGCTTTCCATCTTTTAAAAGTTTCAAAAACATCAGATTTATGCTTAATACAATAGATCCATACCTTCCTTGTGGCATCATCAATGAAAGTCACATAATATTGGGATCCTCCAATAGAAGCTACCTGGGCTGGTCCCCACACATCTGAGTGTACAAGCTCTAATTTCTGCTCCTTCTTTGTTGACCCAACCTTGAGAAATCTCACTCTCTTCTGCTTTCCAAATATGCAGTGCTCACAAAATTCAAGATCTAATTGTTTCAAATCTGATAACTTACCCTTAGCCTTTAAGATCTGCATTCCTTTTTCACTCATATGGCCTAGCCGATTATGCCACATGTTTGCATCTTGAATCTATAGTAGATAGCATAGAAAAGGAATCAGTAATATAGGTAGATAGATATAAAGTTCCTACCTTCTTACCTCTTGCCACAACAAGAGATCCCTTGGTAACCTTCCAAGATTCAGATGTGAATGTAACCACGCATCCAGATTCACCAAGTTTCCCTGCAGATATTAGATTTCTTTTGAGGCTTGGCACATGCCTCACATATTTCAATACCCATGGGTTTCCATTCTACAACTTTAGATAAACATCACCTTTACCAGTAATATTGCATGGCTCATCATCACCTAAATAAACTTGTCCAAAATCACCCTGAACATAATTTCTGAAATAACCCTTATTAGGGGTAGCATGGAAAGAAGCTCCAGAATCTAACACCCAAGATTCTAATTTATTATCCAAGGAGAGAATAAGGGCATCTTACTTTACCTCACTTGCAATGTTTTCCTCTTTACCTTTTTCTGATGTATTCTCTTTGTTTTCCTTGGACCAACACTCCTTCTTTATGTGTCCTCTCTTTCCACAATTCTAGCAAAGTAAATCTCTGTACCTGGATCTAGATCTGCCATGTCTTGACTTTGATCTCCCATTCTTCTTTCTCTTAGATGATCTCTCCTTAGATCTTCCCATAATTTCTATAGTTAAAGTGTTTCCTAATGATGCTTCTCCTGAGATTTTCATGCATTTTTCCTCATTAAGGATTACACTAACCACATCATCAAATTTCAAACCTTTAGAAGTAGTTGTTGTATTACTAACAGCCATTACCAAGTTATCCCAACTATCTGGAAAAGAGCATAAGAATAAAAGTTCTTTCACTTCATCATCAAACGGAATTTCTACCAATTTTAATTGATTTACAATAGACCAGAAATCATTCAAATGATTAGATACAGATCCACCTTCTTGCATCTTAGAATTAAACAATTTTTTCATCAAATATACCTTATTCGAAGCACTAGGAGTTTCATACAAATTTGCTAAATATTTCATCAACTCTACCATGGTTTTTGCATCTGTAAAATTTGAAGCCACTAATGCTTGTCAGACTCAATCTTATAGATCCCAGAGCCTTTCTGTCAAGAACCTTCCATTCTTCATCAGTCATCATGCACAACTGTCCATGCTCATCCAACAGTAAGTATAGATCTTTCTGATACAAATAATCCTCCACCTGCATCTTCCATAGTTGATAATTATGACCGTCAAATTTCTCTACTCGGTATTTACTATATTTTTCCATTGATCTTCTCCCACTCAATCAGAAAACCCTATGTGAGTAAATCCTGTCAACACACAAAACCTCCAAACAAATCTCTGATACCAGTTGTTGGGGTTAAACCATATAACATTTGCAAAAATCTATAATCAAATAAATCATACAATAAATTAATATGGAAATAACCAAAAGATAAAATAGACAAGAGAAATATTACACCAGATTTAACGTGGTTCACCCAATGTGGGCTATGTCCACCAAGAAACGACCAATATTATTATTCGGTGTTTTATAGAGGAAATACAGTGAAGATATAATTTATTCCAACACCTCATAGGATGTTCTATGATTTTCTCTCACTCAGCTACTCTTTCTTTCTCACCAAGAAAAATTACATGCAAAAGAATTGCTATTTTAATTTTCTTCTTCTTTCTTACCCTCATGTAATGCATACATGCATATATATCTATTTTGGGAAACTAACTATGCTTTTACAATCAATAAATCATCTTTAAAACAAGTGATTTATTCTAATTCTCGTCAAAAAAAGACAAAGCACTATCACACAGGTAACTGTCACCGGTTACTGCTTGACCGTCATCGGTCACTTCCTGACCTATGCTGACCAACGTCGGTTACTTCCTGACCGATGTCAGTTACATCCTAAAAGTCGCCAATCACTGTCATAACTAGTAACATGTAAAACAAGTTTCTTGTGAAGCAATTAAGCTCCATACTCAACATAAATCATCACTCATCCATTCATCTTCTAGTGATATATGCTTAGGCTAAATAATCACTTATACGTTCATCTAGTCGTGATATATGCTTTGGATAAAGGGTTCATGCATACATCATCGCTACGTCGCATCTCATCACCACACCTACACATTCATCACAACGAGCTAGACACACAACACACTTTGACCATTTCTCGATGACGCATTTTCATTTACGGTTCATTCTTGATTGTTGAGGGGGAAAACAAAATGAACCTCATTGCATAGATTTATGTTCATTCAAGGGGAACTTGACTCTTATCATTCCATCCATCCACAACATATTGTATTGTCTTGGAGGCATTTACTCTTGTTTACTATTGTTTTACATGATCACTTTACTACACATGTTAGATTGATTTCTTATATGTCATTATGTATACAATCCATACATGTGTGTTCATGTATTTTTTTAGTTTTGATCTCAGATATAGATCTTTTACATGCAACATGGATGCACGCCTTCTACCCTTCCTACACTAGTCATTGGAGGCATCCACATTCGTCTCTCATACATGTTATTGTTTTATATTGTACTTAGAAATTTACATTTACTTGGTTATTCATGCTTTGAAAAATTGGTTTTTTCTCTAACATGCTAATGGGTGTTCCATGTGTAACACTCGTTTTGCAAGATTACATGTTTCCATGACTACTTTTTTTTCTTATTTGTACTTGTTTACCATTGATTGCTTCTTATATGCAGGCTTTACCCTATGTTTTGTGTGCACACTTGTTGGTTTATTTTCCCATAATGGTCTTGTGTGTCTTGGGACATTGTGTGTGATGTCCCACGTTTGTGAACCGCTTTGTACGGCTTATTTGTCTTCTTGCATGTTTACACTACTTTGCTTGGTAGTTTTTACATTGTCTGTGTATATTACACAATATCTTATTACATGCATGTTTGATTGTACTAACATTGGTCTTTGGATAGCCATCCTTTTTTTTGTACACCTTGGTTTCTACCAAGCGCATTCCCTTCCCCCTGTAAGGTGGAGCTACAAAGTACATGCAGATGGTCCTCTTTTGGGTCCACATTCTCCTATCAAGGATGTCACATGCGCCTCCAAAGAGGGTGGGCATCATTTGGGGTTTTACATACTAATATAATGCGTTTACATGGGTTCAGTTCAGTGCACTTTCTTCCCTTGGCATTTTTGGTTTACATACAATGAGTGAGTTCAGACCAGTCTACGAACTCCATACATAACATCTTTTGCAGGACATGGTGTCTTTAACATTCGAGGGAGCAGTTAACGGTTGCATGATATAATGGAATTCCTCCCAATACTTCTTCTATCACTAGTATCAAATCACCTAATAAACCAGGGCAATATAGAGATCTCTTCACACACAATTCAGGGAAACAGTTAAAGGTAGAGGACACATAGCATTTCCTCCCTATATTTCTTCGTCCTATGGCGTCAAATCACCCAAAAAAACTCGGTAGTATAGGATATCCTTCTACACTCTTTCTCTCAACATGGATCAGGTGCGCATGTTCCATTTACACTCTTTCATTTGTGTATTTTACATTTACATACTTTTACATGTGTCTTTCACATTGCGTCTTTACACACATATACCTACATATTTGACTACTTGATCACTTTATCCTTGCAAGTCCTATCGTATGAGAAACAAGTAGTCAAATGGGGTAACAACAACGTTAAAAATGAAATTTCACGACAACACACACTATACTAGCCATGTAGGTACACTATACACATCATCACACGTGTTTCGCCCTAGGTTCACTCTCATCAAAAAATTTCACGCATTTTCATCTTTAGTTTCCACAATTTTTTGAGTCATTCGGCATGTTTCCACCACACTCTTCATGCACATCAAGTATGCATCTCTATCTACTTTATGTTACCAGTATTTCTGCTCACCAACATAAAGTGGGGGCAAAATGTAGTTACAAAATCATGCATTTTAGACATTATTAATCTCAGTTTCAAACTAATATTTAGAAGGTTCTTGAGTGAAGACAGTATTAATCAAACCCCGTCTTTTAGCCATCTTATTTTATTTTATTTCATCATTATGGACCTTTTACATCCACATGCCTAGTCATCTTTTATCACCTCCCATTATATAGCCTCAATTAGGGCACCTATATTAGCACTGGGGCGCCCATAGGTGCTCTAGTCCCAGCAAGGGCACCCCGATCCCTTTTGCACTTTACCACCACTTTTTGGGATCTTTCTAGCCATTTTAAATCCTTATATTTTTGGTGGTCGGCCATTTCAGGGTTAATTATGAAATTAGATCAAGAAAAACCTATAAATATAAAGTTATGAGACCATAATGAGGGACTAGCATCATTCACTACTATAATCCATCTAAAGTTGCATCCATCTATTGCATTGGAGATCACTTGCATCAACATAGCTCCATCACAAGGCACAAGGCTAGTACATTTGCATCACACTTCATAGGGGTAGGTATTTTATTCTATTCCATGCACACATTTTATTACATTTTCTACATTTAGTTATTTCTCTCGACTAAACAAAGTGTGAGTGACACAAGAGCACCTAGGGCACATTATACACACACTCACCAGAACTACATTTGGGTCCAAAATTTAGTATAATGCTCAGTTAGTAATCTCACTTTTGTGGCAGTTGAGGTTAGTCTGACCCATTCATTTGAATCTTATTTTTTTAGGTTTTTGATACTTCTCTTTGTCTTTTACAGGGATTTACATCATCTTGGATGATTTACGACATTTGGTACAAGATAGTAAAGCTGATGCGCCAGATAATGAGGGTTTCAGGCCATCTACTGAACCAGTGAAGATTGGTTTTAGAGATCTTACATAGACCAGGGCACCCAATTTATAGACAAGAGTGCCTCAGGTGCCCCAGTCCCTCTTCATACGCCCTAGTCAAACTAGATACTCCAAATCCATCCTTTTCGAAGCTCCTACATAGTCGTTCCTGCTTCCTAATTTTCCAGTCATCTCTACCAAACATTCTCGTGAGTGTCTGTTATTTAGATGAGTTATTTCCTCTTCTCTTTTGCACATTATGGTCTTACTTTTATTATATTAGTTTCTTAATTCATTTATATGCTTCTTTACTACATTTATATGTCCTCCTAGATTATATTAACTAGCATACATTATTTCCATTTTTAGTTAATCTGTTTGGAATCCCAAGTAGAGAGTATGACTAGAGCCCTAAGGGATAAAGAAATTTTTTGTTCCAAGTATGAAGAGAAGTTAAAATCTTTAGAATCTGCTTTATTAGATGTGTCTAGCAAGTTGAAGAAGTATGAAAGTTCAGAAAAGAGTTCTAAAACTCTTGAGGGGATCTTAGAGAGCCAAAGAGTGGTTAGTGAAAAAATAGGCCTAGAGTTCAAAGGAGAACATGTGAAAGAATGATGGTGAAGTTGGACCAAGTTCCCATTTTGATAAGAAGATGACTAAGAATACTGATTTGAGAAGGTCTAACTCTGTTAGACAACCTAATGCTACTAGGTATAGTGCCTCTTTCAATGCTTATTGTTTTATTTTTCATGATATTGGTCATAGAACTAGATATTGCAAAAGAATATTCTTTAGGAAAGTTGAACAAAATTTCAAAGGTGAATGTTACTGTTGTTCTGGATATGGTCACAAGGCTAAGGACTATAATTAGAAGTTAAGAATGTATGAGCCAAGATGGAAGAAGAATCGGATTATGTGCTTCAAATGTCACAAATAGGGACACATTTGTAGATTCTTCCATCATGATAAAACTCCAAGAGTTACCACCAAGTTTCAAGCTATTAATGGGAAAAATGGAAGAGTGTTAAAAAGAAATATGAGTCACATATATGATGTCAAAAGACCTGATTCTTAGAATGTGAAAGTTGAAGAGTTAAAACTTGCAAATAAGGGGGATTCTAGTGATATCAAGGTGGAAAACAAAGTCAACAAGACTAAATCAAATCAAGGGAGCATGTTTTATTTGGTTGAAGAAGAAATATTTAAATAACATCATATGTTTCTATCAGTTATCTAATCTCTAGTGCATGACAAGTTGAAGAAGCTAGGTGTGTGGGACACTTCAAGAGTGATAATGTATGGGATATGATCTCTCTATGTATTTTTTATTCTTTGTTGCTTGAAAATGTATGATTTTGTCATGTCTAGTCTAAGATGGTAAGATATCTCTATATGTCATCAGTCAATGGTCATGGTCAATAAATTTTATGTTGTGTCTTTGTATAACAGTCTTCAAAAGGTTCTCAAATATAAAAAGTATGTCAAGAAGGTTTAATTGTGTCAAGTCTGTTAAAGTTAAAAAAAAATCCTTGTCACACTCCATGAGTCTAATGAAAGTGGTGGTTAAAGGGTCTATTTCTCTGTGAAGATGAAGTCATTAATGTCTATAGTCTTGAGAAAATAAATCTAAATGAGTCCTAATTGGTGATTCCTGTAAAGATGTCATGTTTCTTAAACTAGTTGAGTTCTTGGAATATTAAGCTCCTCAAATAATCATGAGAAGGTTGAAGTGGAGTATTACATGGTCTTTAATAAGATCAAAAGTTAGAAACTTGTATCTAAGAGGTCTATGATTTTTAAAGGTGGTGTCATAAGTATGAAATTTTTGAGTGTTTTGTTGACCATAAGTTCCATGTGTTCTTGAGTTTATATGAGTCCAAAATGTTCATGCAATGTCAAAGTTATTCTCAGAGTGTATAAGCCTAGTAGTGATGTTCCGAGTCTAAACATGAAGTATTGTTTGTACTAGTCATGTCTCCATGTTTGTAACTATCACTATTGATGTTTGTAGTTGTGTTCTTGTGTAGCATAGTAGTGTATACTGTGTATTAGGATTGAGTTCAGGTCATGATGGTTTGTCAAAAGTCTAAGATAGGGGTGATAAAGCATGTTATAGACCTCAACATGTTTGTTCAATTTTACCAAAGCATAAAACTGAGTTCCAAAGGATTTTACAAATCTTTTGTGTGACATCAAGACCCCTATGTCAGTCAACTAAGTCTGTAACAAACTAAGAGAAAGATGGTGTCTTCCAAGAATGGTGGAAGTTGAAGGACCACACACATTTCCAATTTTGTGTTCTATGATCTATGTGTGTCTCGAAGGGTTGTAAATTTTTTGAAGTATCCATGTTAGGTGTCATGAGTCTATGAATGAGTTGATGATCTTTTTTGAATTCCTTGGTATGTGTTTAAGTCTAGTTCTAAGTCTCAAGAGCTCAAAGTTCTATCTTAAATGATCTATTCAATAATTTTCGTGTTCTTGACAAGGTATGTGAATGTTTCAAATGACCTTAGCTTGCTTGAAGTATTAACAATTATGTCAAGGTCTGATAAGGTGATCATGCATCATGGACAACACTTCATAATGACTATGCACAATAAGGTCAATGAATAAGGTTTTTAGCTTATGAAGAAGTTAGATAACATGTCCTAGAGTAAGTATGTTAAGATGTTGAAGGTATATACAATCGATAATTATTCAAAAGTTGATCCAGTGGTTGCTTAGTCAAAATTAGTGAAAAATAATTCTTCTTATCAGACAAGTTATGATGAGTTAAGCCAAAGGGATGGAATGATGTGTTATGGCTCAAGTATGCCCAGAAGGATTCATGACATGGTCATAAAAGGTCTTTGTCATTATCAAGAGTCATTTCTTAGACTTTTTATTTCAGTATGTTAAATAGTCCGAGTTGTCGATATAGGTTAGGTGTCTTGGTCTAAGTCATGATAGCTAAGAAGTTTTGTATCGATTCTTGAAGACATGTAATCCTGAAATATAACACTAAGATCATGAATTAAGGTTTGGATAACCTATGATATGACGAATGACACTATATTAAGTGTGTTTAAGGAAATCAAGAGGTCTGTAGAGGTTGACAAATAAGTAAAGGAACATCGGGGAGTCTTTCTAATATTGAATACTCTAAGTATGTTAGAATATATTGAAAGGAGTTCTTGTGAGTTGTTCAGAGCTTGAAGATATTAGTTTGAGACTGTGAAGGCTAAATGGTCCTCAAATTAGTTTTGCATGAACGCAGGTGGACGTATATTGTTTTTGAGTACCTTGTGGATGAAATTGTAGCATTATAGTGGCAAGAGATGGACCCTAAGACCTTGAAGGTCAAGAAGATATTGCCACGATTGATGCAAGGTGTTTTATACTAAAATGTTGAGATTCAATGTTTATACAAGATGACAACAACAATATAACAGAGTAAAAATGTCTAAGGAGCCCAGTACAAGGTTAGTATGAGGATACAAAATACCTAAAAGACTCAAGAAGATAAGATACAAAATTTTTTAGCTTCATCATCAAAATTGATATGAAACAGAGGATGAAATTTTTACTATAATGATACAGCACTGCCAAGGTATCATGAAGCAACTATCATAAGGTCTTCAACATGAAAAATATTAGAAGGAAGGTGTGCTTGCAAGATGGTTATTTTTTTCTTGATTTGAGTTAGAAAGAGTATCAAGGGTGGAAATGTATATCCACGAATGTGAAAAGTAATAGTGTTCTTCAGGTCTTTACAGGAGCACTTGAGGTCTACCACAAGAAAGAACTTGTGTTTGTGTAAGTTGAATAAAAATGCATGATTGAAAGTTGTGATGATGTTTCTAAGCTTAATGGTAGGTGGGGTCTGATCCCAAACAAGGGGAAAAGCACATAGGTCTGATGAAGATCTCAAGATTGCGAAAATATAAAAATGCAAGCTACAAATTTGAAATGACTTGTTAAGGTAAGGGGAACAAAGGTGTAACATGTTGAAATCCATAATGGTTGACTATAGAAATATGGAGGTTTGTTGAATCAAAAGAAGCTAGTATTGACCTTGATTCAAACATGATAGTGTATATAAGCTAGTGGAATGTGTAGTGTGAATGAAGAACTCAGACTTCATGAAATAGAAAAATTATGGTAAGATATAGTGGTTAAAAGTATCCAAGAATAGGGGAAGAATTTTTTTACCATGAATCAAGTGATTTAAATTCTAATGAGCTAGTTAGTTAGAATGACGAGGTTATACAAGTATATTGATAGGTTCATGTTAGGAATTTGCATTCAAGGGGAGCTTGTCAAACCTCCAATAAGTGTTTTACGATGAAATAAGGTTGTGAACTCTGATAATTTTCTTCAAGGATAATAATTAAGAGGTTGAGTTATTTTCAAGACATGTAATCAAGGTAGGAGTCCAAAATCTTTTCATTTCTTACTAGAGGAGGATGATATAATGCTAGGGGGAGCTATAAGGGGTTGAACCATGATGTTTGTGTATTTAGTTGGCATGAAGAAGTTGGTCAATTTTTGACTAAAAATGTTCTTTAGAGACATTGGTCTTTAAGATAACTATGCTAGTATTAGAGGAAAATAAGTGGTTTCTTGCAGTGTCTGACCTAGAAAGTGATGTCAAGCATGAATGAAGGAAAAAACGAAGAGTACTAGTTCAAGGGGAGCTTTGTTGAAGCTCATATCAGGTCCATAGGATCATCATATGTTGTTGAAGGAGTAAAAGAAGACCAAGTTCACTTTGAGGGGGAGATATTTGAGCATGTTAGTTTTTGCATTGTTATCATTGTATCTAGTCATGTGTTTTCATTTTTCATATAGTGTCATCATTATAGCCTTTGTCATAAATATCAAAAGGGGGGAGAAGCATTAGAAAAATGGAAAAGAGATCATGTAGGTGTTGGTCTTATTGGTTTCCATCAATGTTTCTAAAGATGGTTGTCATCAATGACAAAGGGGGAGATTGTGATAAGAACTTCGCATATAATAAATAAGTAAATTGCATAAGATAACACAACACAATACATATGAGGGCCAAGATGTCCAAATAATCAATATATGTAGAATAATACCCTTAAGGTAGGGCAACACCATACAATTTTCCTTAAGGAAGGAGTAACTCCACAATATATCTCTACTAAGTAGAAGAATCAACTCATAGATCACATCCCATCTCATAATGATACTCCCCACCTTATATAGACATGAATTACTCTTAATAGATGGGTAACACATAATCCTAATGTAGGCTGACTCATTACCCAATATAAATAATTCATATGTGACCCCATATAACTAACTAAGGGGATGTGTGCCACATGTTGGCATCTCCATCAACCCATATACATTATAATATCATATCCCAAGGTACATAGCATTGCCTCCCCCTTTGACATGTTTTGTCCCCAAAGCATAAGAAGAAGCCATATAATGAGTGTGCTTTAAATTATTGCACACTTGTCACCATGCTCGATCATCCAACCACCCATATGAGATCCTAGTGGGTGATGCTACTGCAAACTTTATTCTGTATTCCCTTACACTCCTCTGATTCCATCGTTGTACATATATGTTCCTCCTCAGCATCCATGCATATCCATAATAATTATTCCTATGATTCCATGTCATATAATTGTTGTTCCATTTATTTTGTGTATATCCATAATTATTTCTCCTCCAATTCTCTATATATCTATATGGATTTTTTCCCTCCCGTGTCTTAGCATGACCACATGATTTTTTCCTCTCATGATGATGTGGGTGTCTATATGGTGCAACCTTAGTATCACCCTTTTCCTCAACATTCTTTTCCCCTTCCCTCTTGTTTTCTATTACTTTTTTCTTTTGAGTAGAGGAATTATTGATGACTTTTTCATCCTCTCCTTTTGAATT
The DNA here is from genome assembly GCA_019776745.2 of Taxus chinensis. NCBI lineage: Eukaryota > Viridiplantae > Streptophyta > Pinopsida > Cupressales > Taxaceae > Taxus > Taxus chinensis. The sequence goes on from CM034156.1 coordinate 137,059,880, forward strand.
CTCCTTATCAATGTCATCTCTATGCTCCATTTTTACATTACTTTTTTCCTTGCTAAGTGTGATATCTTGCAATGTAATTTTCTTTCTCTTGTACTATAATTTCATGAATTTATTTTGTACATTAATATTAATTGTTCCCAAGGACTATAACCAAGGATATCTAAGAAAAATATCCATACCATCCATATCTAAAGCATAAAAATATGAATGTAAAACATATTTATTCATAGAGAGCTTTAAATTTTCAAAAACTTGAATATGCTTACCATCCACTTGAGCTTCCTTAATATGTTTTGCTTGCACATGTAGATTTTAAGCTACATCCATATTGATGAAGTTATATTTAATGCTAAGGTTTATGCAAACAATTTCTTTTTTTCTTTGAATGCACCCTTCAAACTGAAATATTGCAGCTTCCTTCCTTGGAGATGCACTATTTGAACTCGTACCTTGATTTGAATCATGTGTATCCCCTTCATCATTGACATTGACTTCTTCTTCATTGTAAAATTCTTATTTTTCTTCTTCTTCTTCTTTATCCTTATCTAGAACACCTTCATTATTAACATCCTCTTCTTCCTCATATTCTTTTTCCCATCGATCTAAGAAAAGTTGTTCAATTACCTTCCAAGTCCAAATGAGACGCTTTAGTTGCACTTGATACCACCAAGTTAGAGCTATACCACCTAGTTGATCTTGCAAGTAAAGACATGGTAGTAAATATGGTGAATGATCTTCCTTAAATTGTATCCACCATTCTCTAGCATCAATCTTTCCATCCCCATAAAAAATTCTCATCTCCATGATTCACAAAACTAGGGTTTGAGGAATAGACCCTTTTGATCAAAGCTTGTTCTCACCCTTTCGACTAGAGGTAGGCCAAAAATCATAAATCACATAACACAAACCCAAATTTAATTTTTGAATTTTTTTTTAAAGTGTAAGAAATTTAGGAAAATTCCTAAAATTGCGGCATGTGGAGCAAAATAGTGAAAAACCATAAAAATGCAATAACTCTCACAAAACTGATCCAAAAATTATGAAATTCCAGGGGTAGCACCTTGAAACTTATTGACATTAACCCAAAAACTTTTAAGGCTTAATTCGCCATTATTCATAAGATATAGATGAAACCTTAAAATTAGGGTTTCAACCCTAAACAGACATCTTTCACAAAACAACTCCAAAAAATCTGAAATTTGGAGGTAATCTCCCTTGAATAATTTATCCACACCCCACAAACAATCTCTAAAAAATCCAAGTAAATCTCCAGATATAGCTGAATCACCAACATTAGGGTTTCATCTCAAAAATTGCCCATATCGATGCTCTGATACCACTTGATAAGAACTTTGCATATAATAAATCAGTAAATTGCATAAGATAACAAAACACAATAGATATGGGGGCCAAGATGCCCAAATAATCGATATATACATAATAATACCCTTAAGGTAGGGCAACACCATACAATGTTCCTTAAGGAGGAGTAACTCCACAATATATCTCTACTAAGTAGAAGAATCAACTCATACATCACATCCCATCTCATAATGATACTCTCCCCCTTATATAGACATGAATTACTCTTAATAGATGGGTAACACATAATCCTAATGTAGGCCGACTCATTACCCAATATAAATAATTCATATGTGACCCCATATAACTAACTAAGGGGATGTGTGCCACATGTTGGCATCTCCATCAACCCATATACATTATAATATCATATCCCAAGGTACATAGCAGATTGTTGGTTATTATGTTTTTGTGTTGTCATTGATGTCAAGTCCATTGATGATAAAGGGTGTCATGAGGTCTTATGTGTCTCCATGAGGTGTCAATCAAGGTTAAAGGTTAAACATGAAGGTTAATTGGTAGTGTCTGAGTTTGGTGAAGTCCCATAAGGTCATGAAGCTTGCTTGAGTATGCATAGTCATGGTTTGAGTCCTCCTAAGTTGAGTGAAGGTTGTTATAAGATAATGCATGTTCTTAGAGGCGTTTTTTAGGTTTCTAAGTGACTGCATAAAGTTAGCATGGTCAGTTCATGTGAAGTCATGGTTGAGTGAGGTCATTTTATTCCTATTCCTAGCCTTGGAGCATGTAGAATGAGATGGATGTATGAGTTTTGGAACTAATCAATCATGTTGGAGCATGCTGATGGTGTACATGAGGTGTATGGTGAGTTTCAGGTCCGAACTAAGAGGTCTAGTGCATGTATGAGGTCCTTATGAAGCAAGAATTGGAAAACATGCAGTTTTGAATAGATAAATGAGACTCGTTGGAGAGTTCTACGCATATCTAGGCTACATGGTGAGTATGGACAGTTAGATGATGTTTTCGTGATGCTTCATGACAAGTTTCAGTTGATTCTAAAGAAGGATTTGTAAGATTCATCAATTTTGGAAAACTCAGGTAATCTAGAGTGTGTTTTTGTGCTAAAAGTTAACCTTTTGATGCTTGTGAATTTTATGCTTTACGTGGGAACCTAATCTCTTTGGCATAGCCTTTTAGATCAGTTATGAAGGTTTAGAAAAAATAATGAGGTGGTTTGATCGTCACGTTTTTATGAAAAATCATTAAGAAGATAAGTTGCCTTGAAATCCTAGTTAAACCCTAACTCAAAGAGACTTGAAGGAAAATGTGTGTGTTGAACCTGTCTTGATTTCATTTGTTAAAGTGATGATTCAGTTTTGTAGAGGACTCTTCCAGATTTCCAAAAAGGTAAGATAATGTTTGTGATTGTATGTGGGTCCCACCTAAAATGTTTGTTTATGAAGAAGTTCAATTTAAGAAAAGATTGCCCAAAGGAGTTGAAAAATAAATTGAAATTATTTTTAGCCTTAGAGTTGTTCTACATGTCCATGATAGTTTCAAATCATGGTTGAAGTGAAAAATGACAAAGTGTGTCGTATTTATGAAGAGTGGTTTTTGGGGTAGTTTGAAGCAGCTTGCACTAAAAGTGGAATTGTAGGAACTACATGTAGAATTAGAACTTCATTAAAGTTTTTTTTTTTGATCTTGGTTCAGAGAGATTTCCAATGGTATATAAAAATTGTGTTTTTGATAAAGTATGAAGAAGTTATGCCCTGATCTTTGAAGGTCAAATATGGAGGATGCCTAGGTCAGCATGATTTCAAGTGGCTTCATGAGGTAAGATGATATTTCTGAGCTTTTCATGATTGTTGAAGGTTTCTGAGTGCTTATACATCATGTTTAAAGGTGTTCCATGCTTTGGTTAAGTGTGGAAGTGAGTTTTGGTGTGATGGAGGAAGTTGAGCTCAATGTCGGTTCTTGAGTCCTAGAAGCCTTAAAAGAGTAGTTTTAGAGATTATCTTGGTCGAAGGCATTCCACTTGGATTTGAAAGGAATTGTAAGATGTTATGGAAACAATATTTAGAGGGATTTCCATTTATGTATGCTCTTTCTCTTGATGAAGAAATTTGATGGGTCATCCAACTCAATTTGTGAAGAAGAAAGGTGTTGATTTTTCAGGATAGATTTTCTTTGACTGAAAGAATGAGGTGAATGAGGCATGAGATGGATAGGATGATGCTTGTTATTAGTTGGAGAGTGAAGAGGGATGAATTTTGTTCCTATTGAAGTCATATGGAGGTCTTGAAAGTGGCAGAAAGGGTGCAAACTAGTTGAATTTGTAAAATCATTTTCTGGACAACTTCATTTGGTGAAGAGGAAAGTTGGTGTGGTTTGCATGTACAAAAGTTTCATGAACTCTAGAAAACATAAATGTGATCTACATGTCCATAGAATTCCAATGAGTGGTTACATGACATAGTTGAGGTGATATGGAGTGGTCTTGAGGTCCAAAGGTGAAAACTAGGTCCTGGAAACAATTGTTTGGTGAAGGATATGAACCTTCTTGGTTGAGTTTTTTTTAAATTTGATTGGTCCAAGCTAATTAACGACCATGGATAATGTTGATATGTTATATTTCACATTTATGAGGAATTTAGATGTTTGAGAAAGCATGGTTTTGATATTTGTGGTTTTAGCTCATCCAGGTGATGGGGTTTTGAGTTTGTTTTGTGCATGGTGCATTTGGGCATATCCGACCTACATGGGTCCATTGTGAACATTTTATAAATGTGGTGTTGTATTTTTTAGTTGAAATGGTCGAGCTAATTATGAGGGACCAACCTATGGTGAGTTTGAAAGAAGGAAAACATATCTAAGTGCTTGTTTTGTTCATTTCTAAACTAGTGCTTATAGAGGGAAAAATGTGACCTGCCTATGGGTGTGGAGGAGATTTTATTACATGATTTAAGAGTTGATGAGGTGTGTGACAGGTTGAGGAAGGATTGAAGACATGTGAGGAAGGGTTTGGAGCCAAGACAAGTTGTGAAAGAAGAAGATATAACAAGTTGAAGGAATGAGGGTTTGAAGAAAGGTTTGTGAGCTGAATTAGTGATATCCATCAGTTGTGGCAGCAACAAAAATCAAATATCTTCATCTTCAGGTGGATGAGTTGGTGCTTAGTTATCTTAGGGGGTTGTAGCCTCCTTGTGGAATGGGTACTTCACTGAATTAGAGTTTGGTGCTCCTTGTGAAATTTGTGCTTCACTAAATCTCTTTGCTTTGAGTAATATAAGTAGAGTTTCAATGGGTTTTCTTCCCCTAAAGGGTTTCCCACTTAAGTATTGTGTTCTTGTGTACTTTTTTGCTCTTTCACTTGTGTATGGTTGATTCAATGCTTAAGTAAACACACATATGGTTGTTGTTTAATTGAATGGTGGTATGAATGTTAATGTATTATAAGTGGAAATGAAATAATGTTTTAGTTGATTGATTCACCGCCCCCAGCCCTCCCCCTTCCCCTTGTGCTTCCAACACTTTTTCCCAGATTTCACACACAATAATCCAAAACCTAAAACGTATTCAGTTATTTCCTTAAAATAACAAGAAAGAGTAAGAGTAGAACAACCCATGTCTGTGCATTTTGCCTCCAAAATTCTCTGCACTTTTCCAAGTTGAAAATTCAAAACTCTATTAAATCTTCCAATAATATATTTAAACCTTAAAAAATGCTATGATAAATGGAGATAATAGCAATTAAATCGCATGCATAGTCACCAAACAATTATTCCCCCAAAAATTCCATGCACAACCCTCAAAGAACTCGAAAAACAACCACATAAAAATGAAATAACAGATTACATGCATGCCCTAGCTTCTCAAGGAAGCTAACGTTTCCCAAGGCAACCTGCATTAAACTTGCACCAACACCCTTAATTGTTGTGCCACTTCGTGGCTTAATAGCACAAAATAGTCCATTTAAACCATAAACCAACCGCTACATATTTGCCATGCAACTTAGGTTTCATCCTAAGTTTTATTAACTTTAGAAACCAGATAGCTCGTATGGTGGTGTGAGTCGAATTTCCACCTCACCCAATTTCATTAAACAATTACATTGCCACGTAACAAACAAACTCATCTCTATACGCATAGCATAAGTGGTCTAATGCCAGTGCTCAACAATACAAAGCCCCTCCTCTCTATATGGGCTCTATGGGGAGATGAAATCGAGGAAAATGTAATCAGTCGATACATCCATAACAGTATAGATCGGCTAATCCGATACACGATTCATTCGTAACAGTATACATATATATATATATATATATATATATATATATATATATATATATATATATATATATATATATATATATATATATATATCACCAAACACTCAAGTAATAACGCAAATTAGATTAGATGCTCATTAACAAGGGGGGGAGTGTTCATATCCTTAGCAATCAAACTTCACAGTGCTTGGCGAAATGCCACGACGTCTTTCTAACATTTGAAAAATCTTATAATTCAATAAATAAATTTAATTAAATTTGGGATGTTACAAGTTGATTGTAAGCATCACATAATGCTCGAAATTCTAAAATGGAAAATGAAATAACAATGGTCAACCTACTCAGTCAAATCTAACCACTAAGGGTTTGAATTGTGTCACACTGAAAGTGACCGCCCCTGCAATTTTTTGATCAAATGTCCTTCCATAGAGCCCTTGGGGTACAAACCTAACGTTTTATGATTAAAAAACCTTCTTAGATGAAATAAACCATGTGTTGTGTTCTATCACCACCATATCGCTATCAACAAGCCTTCATTTCATCTTTAAAATCTTTATCTTCAACATAACATTCCTTCAAGTTTGATGACTTCCAACAATCATTGTTAACAAAACCATTCTTCTAATTAAGGCAGCTGCAGCTTTATATGAAGTTCCAGTCCTATGCTTCAACATAAATAAATAAATTTGCAAAACTCTACCCATATCGGCATAAGGTGTGGAGTTATGCCATCATGTTGCATGCTGCATGTAAAATTCTCTTAACATTATTCATAAATATATATGCTTAAAGGATGTACATTTATCTCATTTGTTTGCCATATCATAACGGAATATGATTTTTTTGAGGAATAATTGGTCTTAAAAATCATTTAAACCTGCACATGGAGAGGACTTATTTGCTAAGTATGCTGGCTAGCAGCATGAAAATATTCTGATGCATCTCATAACATCATCTGAATGAATGTTGATGGTATCAAAACAAATGCTTTGGGATTTACCTCACAATTGTCCATCTTACGAAATAACAGGCCAAAGTCTAAGCCAGTAACTCTTTTACTACTGAAAACTACAACCCATGTTTCCAAACCCCAAATCACACTTTGTGTGTGTGTGTGTGTGTGTGTGTGTGTGTGCACACCTGTGTTTGTCCGTGTGTCTATGTTTTGAAATATTATAATAATCAACATTATAAATTGGGAAAAATATATTTGTAATAATCATAAATTTTAAACTATAAGATTTATACATTAGATTAAAATTACACACTCGCAGCTTTGGGGTTTCAATGGATAAAAAAAATGCAGGCTGTGAGCCAAAGGAAAATAGAGAAAATGAAAGAAAAAGGAGGAGAATAGGTCAAAGAAAACAAACCCACTAAAATCATAACAGGTTGAACACAGGCAATGTGAAATTTTGAAAGAATAGAGTGAATCAACATTCATTCACCTCCACATCCTCTCTTGTTGCTGCTAAAATGCATTTTCGAAGGCCATTTGTAGTTTCTTATAATCTTTTTAGCCTTTCAGATGGTCTGCTTTTCAAGTTCATTGCTTTTTTACACTTTTAAATCAGATACAGCTACAGTTGGCTGAGATATCATATCAGGCTGTGTCTGATATGTCTAGTTTGTACCCGGATGCCACTGGGTATAGTATCTGGGCCATATCCGAGCAGCACCATACCCATATCTGTATCCGAGATGGAGATACACGCATCCTAGCAGTAGAGATGTTATTGTATCCTGCAACCCTGAATAGAACCCTTCACTGGGGTTTCCAGCTAAAGGAAAATAATATACTTGAATCCATAACTGTACAAGATTATGTTTATGGAGTGTTTACAGGAGCTGCCATGGAGAGTAATCCTGAAGCCTGCTGCAGGTGCTCCTAGTGTCTCAATATTTACCAAATTGAAACAAACCAAAGCTGAAAAGGGGTTGTTAGTCATCTGTCCCTTAGATATAGATACATGCCAGCTCGATACTCTTTTATACAGTAAGCCGTAATGACAGCAAACATACGCTTCCTCACATGTCGGTTCTCAAAGGTCAAGTTACGTTAGGAATGCAGAATATCCACTGTATCTCTATAAGCATATTAAGGATATAAATAGACAAAATCTTCCTGACTTATTTGACACTATCATTTCATACACAATTTACTCGGTTTTAAGTTTGTAGGTGCACAAGCGTAAGAATCACCAATAATCTCTGCATGTACACATGCCATCCTTGAAACTATGGAAACGATTCGTATCTCTAACAATAATTTCTCTATTGACAATCTTGGAGATGAACTTAGCGGCACTGTGGCAGTCACCACATATACGAAGGTTTTTAATGATCCGAATAGGAGCTCCAGGACTTGTGTTAATAAGACCAAAAGCAATGGCCAGCTTTTCACTGTGGCAGAACAGCATGTCCTCCTTTACCTCGTTTTCCACATTATGCAAGACAACATCTGTATTGGGGACATATCCTGCCTCCCTCATTTGCACAGCCAAGGTCTCTAACAGTGCATAAATTTTCTCAGATTGTTGATGTGATCTGTCTCCCACAAGAAATGAATAAACTCTGTTCTGGACCTGAATTAAACTACAACCTGGTGCCTTCTTCAACCCCATGTTTCTCATTGTTGCCCTCAACTTTGTGACATTATTCCACCTTCCAGCTGCAGCATAGATGTTTGACAGCAGGATATAGCATGCTTCATTTTCAGGATCCAAGTCGAATATATGTTCTGCCACCCGTTCTCCTAGTTCGACATTCCCATGAAGTCTGCATGCACCAAGCAAAGTTACCCACACATCAGTACTAGGCTTTAATGGTATATTTTCAATTAAATCCATGGCCTCATTCAGATGCCCAGCACGCCCAAGAAGATCAACCATGCAAGCATAATGCTCCAATTGAGGCGTCAAGCAGTATTTTTTCCTTATGGCATCAAAGCATTGTCGACCCTCGTCCACTAGGCCTGCATGGCTGCACGCTGACAAAACCGCAAGAAAAGTGATAGTGTCTGGCTTGATGCCTGTCTGTTGCATTTCCCAAAAAAGTGCAAGGGCTTCCTCACCCTGCCCATACATTCCATATCCTGAAATCAATGAATTCCACGAAACCAAATCTCTTTGAGACATTTTATCAAACACCTTACGTGCAGTATCGATACTCCCACATTTGGCATACATGTCTATGAGTGAATTTCCAACAGAAATACTTGACTCAAAACCACTTTGAATTATGTAAGCATGGATCCATTCACCATGTTGCAGAGCTGCTAAATTAGCACATGCAGTAACCACACTCGCCACGGTAATGAAGCCAGGCTTGACATCACTCAATTGCATTTTGTTAAACAGTGTCAAGGCTTCCTTTGCATATCCATTCTGTGCATACCCATAAATCAGCGCATTCCAGGCTACAACATCTCTCTTGAACATATTGTTGAACAATTTCTGTGACATCTCTATGTTCCCACATTTGGCATACATGTCAATCAGAGAAGTCATCACAGAAACATCAGTCTCAAAACAATTTCTAATAACATAACCATGAATTCCCTTCCCCAGCTGCGAGGCTCCTAAATAGGCACATGCAGGGAGAACGCTCACAATGGTACTCCCATTAGGTCTCTGACCTATTGAAATCATATAATTGAACAGTGTCAAAGCCTCGCCGTCCTCTCCACATTGAACATACCCAGCAATCATAGCATTCCATGAAATTACATCTCTTCTAGACATCTTATCAAATACACGACGCGCAGACTCTTTACTGCCACACTTAGCATACATGCTTATAAAGGCAGTTTCAACGACATAATCTAACTCAAATCCACATCTAATTACATAGGAATGCACCAGTTTACCAAATTCCATAGCTTCCAGACTTACACAAGCAGGAAGCACATGCAAAACAGTGACAAAATTGGGTTTGGTTCGACTAGCCATCATTTCCTGAAAAAGCAGTAAGGCATCGTCACAATGTCCACTCCGGCTATAACCCGCAATCATTGCATTCCATGAAACCACATTTCGTTCAGACATTTTATCAAACACATGGCGTGCAAACTCTATACACCCGCATTTTGCATATATCTCTACGAGTGCAGTCTCCGTATATACATCCATCTCAAACCCGCTGCACAGTATGTGTGCATGGATCTGTTTTCCAACTTGCAAAGCTAATAAAGAAGCACATACATTGAAAACAAAGGGAAAAGTATACCTGTCTGGTTGCACGCCTGCCTTATGCATTTGATAATAAAATGAAAGAGCCTTATCAGGGAAACCTTTTTTGGCACATCCTCTAATCATGGCGTTCCATGCAAAAACGTTTGGCTGGTGCATTTTGTCAAACAGAAGGCACGCATCCTCAATGTTCCCAGTCATGGCGTACTTGCTAACAAGTTTGTTAAGTAAAAATATGTTTTCGTAAAGCCCAGTTCGTAGCATGTGAGCATGGTAGTTTTTTAGTTGTTTTCTGTTGGTACACACCTCCAGGAGAGAAGCGTATGATTTGAGAATGGAGTTTTCTGTACATAAACTGGTTATGGGTTTAACCTGTGATTTGTGAGTTGACACCTTATTGCGATGATCAGAAAGAGTTGCCGCAGTAACATTCGTGCTGACACCATATTTGCATTTAGCGTAAAAGGAACACGGTGGAAGTGGGAGTAGCACTTCCATATTTACAATTTCCAACAGCATTTGCCCGAAATGCATAGGAAGTTCAGCATTATATCCTTTCAGATGAGTTTACTACTATTTCTCAATATCCACCGTTGATTTTGAAATCGATAACCTTAACATCAACATCGATATTTTCATGCTTTATCAACTTATGAGTAAGTTATTGGGAAATTAAATGTACATGTTTGGGAAGTATGTTGTTTGATTGTCTTTTAGGTTTTTTAGTTTCGTCTTTTGTAATGGTCCATCGTGCGTATGATGGTGTAAAAGGTATTCCCTAGCCATCCACCACGGTTCCACTCCCAGGAGATACCAAGTAATAACGGATGAGGTCGAGATCGTGCTCTGAGCGACTTTGGCAGAATGGAAACCCCTCAGTTCGTGGCAGCAAAGTCTAAGAGTTATGTGCAGCGAATCCTTGCAATTTCAGGTTCAAACAAAAATAATAATAATTAGATTTGTTAAATATCTATTTATTTAAGATGTGATAGGTCTAAATATTTCTCTAGCCTAACGATTAATTTTCTATTAAAAATTCTGTCTAATTATATTTGACAATTGAGTGGAGCAATTAATGTTTGGAACACTTTACTTCTTATGCTCGAGACTTCAATACTTGTCTTACACTGTAGGTCAGAGCAAATTCTATTCAATAATGTTGTCCTTTATTTATTAATAACATTTGTTTATCCTTTTTTATTGGAGATGATGAATTCACTTTTTTTTTGTGATTATTTCTAGTTTTTATTTCTATGTGGGTGCAATTTGTAGTTTGTCTGTAGTAATCAACGCAACTATATTTTCATGTAATTTTGTATTCAAATCTAGCGTGATTGGGTGAAGAGGCTTTAGTTTTCTTTGTTATTTGTAGGAAGTTCGAGAGCGGATTCTTGTTGTTTTCTTGTGTTTCTACATCTCAGAAGGGGATATTGTGTGATTTTTTCTTATCAGTGTGTATTTTCTATAAACAACATGATATATTCAAGGTATATTCATTGCATATAAGCATTTTTTATGCTCACATTTATTTGAGTTTTGTGGAATTTAGAAAATATGTGTTTCACAGTTTTTGTTTTTATTTTTGTATAAAAATATGCATTTTAATTTTTTGTAGTCAATAAATATATGTAATTACTAAATTTGTTTTACATTATGTTTCAAGTGAGAAATGTTGCAACTAACATGCACATCTGATGTTTTCTCATACATTAAACTCACACACTAAGTATGCTTTTCCTAAATTACATGCATGTGGAAAATAAGAAGCTTTGATCTTAAAATAGTTTGTAAGCCAATTTTAAAAACAATAAAAGTGTAAACCTTTCCTTCTTAGTTACCTACAAACGGAAACCCTAGTTTGATTTGTGTTTGTGATCAAATTCATGTGAGTCCTAAAAAATGGATATAAGTTTATGTTTGTAACATTCACACAATGAAATTTTAAGACTTTGAACAAGATTTCCCTTTCAAAAATATGGAACACTAGTTTTGGATATATTTAGTGGTTGGTTATGTTATGGGTGTGGACATGGATTTTAGGTTTTCACTTCTATTTTTATGTGTTCACAAAAACCAAATTAAACTTTTGCAACTTTCCTTCTATCAATGGTATATGTTTCATTTTTTATTTTTCTTAATGAAATCATATGCAGGTGGGATACATTCATTTTGTGTATGCAGTGTTTGTGGACAATATATTCTTGTTTCTAGTAAACCCACAAAAAGGAGTATACATTTTTGGTAAAAAAAATGTTGATTGGAAAAGGGGAACATTGATTCTAGTACATTTTTCCCTAGTTCTACTTTATATGCATTTGATGTAGACAATTGTATATGCATTTCCCCTTTGTGATGATGGTGTATCTAGGTGATTTGTGGTTTTTGTTCCTCATTGAAAACATAGCGTAGAGGTTGTGCCTTTTTTCTTGGTTAATGGTTAGTGATGTAAGTTACAAGTCTATTTTTTAATTTTTTAATGTATATATATGGTATGGCTTTATGATACAAATCCTTTTTGTAGCCAGTTATAATTGTTATATTTGGAATAAAAAATGTTTGTATTATTCTTATAAGACATACAATAATTATATTTTTAATGGATCTTGAATCTTTTTAGGCTTATATTTCATATGTTCTTGAAATATTACTCTTTTATTGAATTCAAGTTAGCAATGGAAATTTTAATAAAACATTGTTCGACTTTATTTGTTGTATATGGAATCAAGTTTTGGATGTTCATTATCTTAGGTGGTGTGAAGGATAGTCATTTTGCAATGCACATTTGTCAAAGAGAAGTAAAATATTTATTTGGTTGGAAATATTTTCTTGACGATAGAGTCATAAATAGTATATCACATTTCACCTTGCCAAGCATATATGGTTGATGTGAAAATTTAAGTATGAGAATCACAAACAATCATTGTTGATATATTATATTCTATATGCCCAAAGTTTTTACTGACATATAACCATAATGTAGACAAATTCAACATATGGTTTCCCCCTTTGTTTGTACCATTGGTGAATCTAGGTGATTTCTGATTTGTTTTGCTTGCTTGAAACAACGTTAGAGTTTAAACTTTTTTTCCTAATTACTAATATAGTTCATCGATAGATTGAATAAAAGTTCATTTTTTAAAAAGATAAATAGGTTGGGACTATAAGATGTATGTGTATGGTCTTATTCCATGATACAAATTCTCATTTTGGCCATATTGGGATTTTTTTTCCTTTGGTATGTGTAACAATCATATTATTTTATGGATCTTAAATATTTTTGGGATTATATTTCCCATATGCTAGAAACAATAGGATTTTATAGAATTGAAGTTGTAGTGGAAAATGAGATGAATCCATAGTTGATTTTGTTTGTTTTTTATGATGCTATGTTCGAACAAGCATTTTGTATTGCACATTTTATATTAATAAATAAAGTGTTATTTGTTTAGAAATATTTCTTGGCAATGAGTCAATAAATAATATATCACACGGTTTATCTTTGCAAGCATATATTATTAATATGCTCGTGTTTTATATGAGAAAGGTGGTATTCAAGTCAATGAATTTGGCCTATAATGGCTACTCATTATGCTTTATGTGAAAATTTAAGTATCACAAATATTTTTTATAAATAGAGTAAATTCTACATGTACATATTTGTTATTGACATTATAACATTTTCTATGTTTTATTGACCATTGGACATTCATTTTGAAGCATTGGTGGAAAGAATATTTGCTGAATCAATGGTTAGTGCCTTCTTTAAAGACGCGAGAATGTTAAAAAAACATAAAGTAATTTTCTTTGACCTGTAAAATATGTAAAACTATCCAAACAAATTGTAGAAATGAATTCTACTCAGTGTACACAAAAAATGGAAAACTAGTCAAATCTCTCTTCACTATTTAAATTTCTACCTTGGACTGATGTGTAAATTTTAGGGGTGAATATTTGTGAAAAGGTGAATATAAGGAATTTTGAATTTTGAATTTGGTGAATTTTGTACTACTGTATGGTAGCGCGTTTGCCAAAATTTTACTGGGCCTAAAAAAATTGAATATAATTTTGCCTTCGTGTTTCTGCCAAGGGCCGACTAATGTTAGTATATTCATCTTCATGTTATAACATTCTAATATATGTAGGATTAATTCACCATACTATAGTCATATTATTTACATTATAAGTGTGTGAATAATCTAAAATTATAAGACCACAAGCCAAAGGATTCAAGAAAGACTCAAGAGCTAAGAAGAAAAGATAACTCTTTTTGTAGACTGGCAAGGTTTTTTTGTGTTGACAAACGGTAACAGTTATTTGTGTTACCACCGACAATAAATTCTGTGATGATGAGACATGATAAGATAAAATGTGCAAAATTGTTGAATAGTATTAGGAAAATGTTACCGACCGGCAGTAACATGATATAAGTGTTACTGGTTGGTAACATATATATGTGTTAAATAGATATTTGTTACCGACCGGTAACAGATATATGTGTTACCGACCGGGATTAGTATATATCTGTTTACCGATCCGGTAACAGATATATCTGTTGTTGTCTAGTAGTAGTTAACTGTGTTACCGGTCGGTAGCAGTATTTTATGCAGTTGTCCTGCATATTGCTTTGTCATTCGAGTGCTCAGTTGTGTTGTTGTCCTTCATTCTTAAGTTGTGTTGGCTTGCGTTTGGATAAAGTTTTGTTGTTGTCACTATTTGAAAGTTCTATGTTTTTATCACTTGTGCAGACTTCAAAATCATCCATTCGATGGCCCTTGTTACAAATACAAATGAGAAACAAACTCAAGGAAAAAGAAAATGCAATATGGATATTTCAAAATTTTAAGTCAACCAACAGTAATCCTAGTGGCAAGAGGTAAGAAAACAAATTTCTACTATGATAATTTTACTTTATTTTTTGATTTACTTAGGGAAGCTGTAAGAAAACCAATTTCTCTCAAATGCAGAAAACCCTAGCAATGACCTTACTCCAGATGAAATTACCAATCACCAGAATAATTCAATTCAAATTGACAGTACTGATAATCCCATTTCCCATCCAAATCAAACTTCTGATAAACATTCTAGAAACTCACATCAAAAACGTAAGAGTGGGAAGTGGACTATAGGAAGGACTTATAAATTTGAATGGTCAACCAAATATCCATTCATTGAACCTGTTGAACCTGAAAAATAGTACTAATACTCCTACATAATGTAGATGTACTATCTGTAGTTGGAAACTAGGTAGAGACCACAAAATGCAATTGAAGTTCGACACAGTAGAGAAGTATTGTGGTAAGGTATATGAGTCTAAAAAGGAAGATGATGGAACAATTATAAAAAAAACTAGATGGAAAACTAAGGAAGATTGTTTACATATGAGATATGCTACAAAATATGATAATCATCATAAACATCTTCAGGACCTAGTTGAGAAAGGTGGAACTATAAAGGCTAGATTTGAAAAAGCTACTGACGTAAGTCTTCAGGAAAAACTCATTCAATTCATAACAATATTTCACATTTTAAAAAAGGGTAGACCAATTTCAGATCTCATTGATTATAAGACATTGTTTCAATCTAATGGATTTCCAAATATTCCAACAACACACTGGTCAGAT
The DNA here is from genome assembly GCA_019776745.2 of Taxus chinensis. Classification (NCBI taxonomy): domain Eukaryota; kingdom Viridiplantae; phylum Streptophyta; class Pinopsida; order Cupressales; family Taxaceae; genus Taxus; species Taxus chinensis. The sequence continues at coordinate 137,075,303 of CM034156.1, forward strand.
ACCAGTGCATGGGAGATGGTAAAGTGTATGGGAGAAATAGAAATCACTGATTTGAGAGAGAAGGTAAAAAATGAAAATTTTATCACTTTGTCAATTGATGAGGTCACAACAGTAGATAATACATCTTGGGTGTGCATGCATGTCTACACTTTCAGTTTCAGTAACCATTTCAGGGAAAATCATCTACTAAATATGCACAAAATGATGGAGAACTGCAATGTTGAGAACATCTGCAAACTTGTTATTAAAAATTTGAAGGAAATAACTGGTATGGATGATCATTCAATCTTTGCAAAGTTGATTTGTGTAGGAGTTGATGGTGCATCTGTCATGCAAGGTCACAAAACTAGACTTTGTATTCATCTGCAAACAAGAGTATCCCCTTACATGATACCTATTCACTGTATGGCTCACCGAATGAATTTGGCTTACAAGATTGTAAGTAATTTTGAAAATGTTGCTAAGGTGGAGGAGATGATATGAGACTTGCATTCATATATGTCAAGCAGTCCTAAAATATTTCTAGAGTTTCAGAGATTTTTTGTTGGAATAAAAAATGGTAAAAATTGCTAAAATATGTTGACACAAGATGGATATCATTGTATGAACCAACTTGCAGGATTTTTGAGGAATACAGGTCCTTAGTAGGGTATATGTTCAAGCATCGAAGACAAGTGGACAAGGCTAAAGATTTGTTGTATCACTTGACAGATTTAGAGACATTATTAACTTTATGTGGTATTTTGCCAATGCTAAAGGAAATAAACAACTTGGTGAAACATGCTCAGGAAAGATCCATATACATTGTTGATTTTCTAAAATTAAAGAGACAAGTATGTATGATTTTAGATACCTTGTATATCACCCAAGACTAGATTCAAAAGCCAATTTTTAGCAGCTTCAAGGTTTTGACAGACACCAAAGATCCAAAAAACTATTTAAAGTTCAATATCAGTGGTCATCTTTGTATTTCTGTTGATGGGAAAAATATTAAAATGCACACTTTATACAAAGATCCTTATGTAATAGGTTATGAACTTGAGGAAGTACCTATCACGAGCTGTCTTTTTGATGTTGCAGTTTCTGATGTATGTAAAAAATTGATGAAAATATCTGAAACATTATCTTCTGAGATCAGAGAGCAGTTTTAAAAACAGTGATCTGCTTGGAGGCCATGGGAGTTGTAAATCCCATTTTCTGGAACCTGATGATTGATGAAGAACAAAGAGCTACAAACTTTGGGAAATCCATGACTGCACTTATGGAGAAATTTTGTAAATCTTCACATGTTGATGGAGGGGAATTAAATGGTATATTGGACAAAAAATTACTCATATCCCAGTCACAACATTTTTCATTTACAATGTTTGATCAATATAAGTCTATTCCTGACCCAACAAAAATGGGAGTTGTCACTCTATTGTGGAGAAAGATGTATCAGAGTAGCATTCTGAGAGAGAATATAAGTGAATACTTCAAACTATATGAACTCATACAGAACAATGATTCTTGGGTCTGTTGAAGATGAAAGGGTATTTAGTGCACTTACATTTGTGAAATCAAAACTTTGCAACAGATTGGACAAGAATTTGGAAACTTGTTTGAGAATCTATGTTTCAAGATATAGGGTGGACACATTTCCATATGAAAGAGCACTAGCTACATGGACATCTCTTGTAGAGCGCATAACTGTTAATCATATAGAGAACAATGAAGTCTCTAATAATGGTGAAATTGACTTGGACTCTGCTAGACAAGAAACTGCAACAGATATAAGAAGTGATGAAGGACCATCCAGGATAGGGTTGTTTCAGCTACCAGACAGTTGATTGTATTCATTTTCTGAAATATATATTGTTACTCGATATTTTTTCATTTACATATATTGTGCATATAATGTTTGGAATTTTTTTTAATCCCTTCTATATTTTTAATAATGTTTGCAAATAACAAATGGTAGACAGTTCATATTTGTGCAATAATATGCAAACTTGATGATGTAATAAAATTAAAGTTCGTTACTAATAAAGTATGTTCATTCATTGATTTCTCACTTCACAATTCCACAGGAACAATTGTTGGAAAATATGTTATAAATTATAATCCATATTTGATATATAACATCGTGATCATTAAGATTAATAAAAAACATAGCAGTCTATAACTACATCCCATGATCCATCATTATTGGAGATAATATTTACATGATGAATCAAGACTCAAGATTCAAGAATTGACTATCAAGATTGACAATAACATGCCCATGCAACTTTCAAGACACAAGCTTTAAAATTATTGAGTTCATACATTTTTGAAACTAAGTTGAACAATGTAAATCCAGATTCTAGAATTAATGTGCACTATTCATCAACTGGAGAAGCTTGAAAAAATAAACAACTAGAGTTTTCATTCAACAACACCCATGAGAGAAATAAAAAGATCAACAAATAACAATTTCACAAAAAGATAATGTTTTCAAATTCCAATTGTCAAATATTGAATTCATCAATAGTAACATAGTTTAAAGTTTTAATTGAAGTTAATTGGACCCTTGTCCTTGACCATCACCAGATTCAACAACATCTACAACATTTGAACTATCTCGGATTACACCAGACTCTACTAATTCCTTTACAACAACATTAATGTTTTCTAAATTTTCTCTATCTTCCCTAGCTGCATCTCTTGCTAAAAGGATAAAAGGATCCTCATCAGTTTTTTTCTTCATAAGAATTTATGGATCCATATTATGCTCTTTGATAATCCTCCACAAAAGTATTTTTCTTCTTGTTTAACATAAAAAGTTTTTCTTTAAAACCAATTTCCCTGTGGACACTCTCTCTCTCGCTTTTCTAAGGTGCTCATTCAACACCTGCACCTCTGTCTTCAAAGTATGGTATTTTGAATGCAATTAAAAATCATATAATTAGTATTTAGAATAAGATAAAGAATAACTATATATTTATCTAACAATCTACAAAAAAATAGAACTTACCATGACCAAGTCTTTCTCTGCATTAGCAATAGTGACAAGGTACTTTTCATGATTCCACTTGTTGTAGTATGACTGCGCCTCAGAATTCAAATTAGCCAATTAGTTCAACATTATTTTCAAAACATCATCCCTGTTGCAAACATTATTAGTGATTGCATTTCCTTTTTATGCTTGAGAAATAATACCATCAATCACCACTGGTTTATTTTTAACCAATGAAAATAGATTTTCCCTCTATTTTCAAAATTATGATATCTATCATTAATTTCTTTTATCAGAGATTTTACTCTGATCTCCCACATCTTCAGCTCCTTAATGTCAGGAATAATATTTTCCATCACAAGGGTTGTAGCATTTTCTGACACAAGGATGTCAAGTAAAATCTGGTCTTTGCATCATCATCCATTTTTTTCCTATGGCTGCCCAGTTGGAGAAGGATCTGAAGAGCCTACCATCGGTGGCCTTTTTTTACAAAAAAATGTGTCAGATCCTCATCATGCCTCCCCAACTCTTGCATGTAAAAATAGATTTCAACAAAGATATTCCTCATCCATATCTATATTGTTTAAAATAGAAGTGCCTCCAGCACTCGGCATGCCGTGAATTGAAAAACTGGGGAACTTAGATGTTGGGAAATTATGAGTTTCCTTTCTCCTACTCGTTCCAGTGTTGGGGAGCATAAGCCTTTTTCCCCTACCATAAGTAGATGACAGAGGTGTAAGGGGAGGTCATACAGGGACTGATGCACTTATTTTGTGCTAAGATGGAGTACAGAGCAGAGGTGGTGGCCATGGGCGTGACCATGGGATGAATTTCAGATTGCAAAAGATCTACAAGCATCAATACTTTAACAATATGCGATTCAGTTATCAATATGTTAAAAATTTGAAATTAAAATACAAACAAATGAATAGTAAGAATTTCTTACATTGTGAATGTTGTCTGTAATCAACAGACTGTTGCTGTGGCATTAGGGGGAAGGGTGGTGGTGGAACTGTTACGACAAATCTTGAATTTAACGAAAACCAATTAAAAAGAATGATAAATTCGTAAAAGAAATTCAAAACACTAATATAAATAAAGTTTAAGTCACTATTTTTTAGTTGCTTTGTACCAGAACTTGAAGGGCCTGTGTGGGTTACTGCAGTAGACTGAATCTCTTTGTGCTCAGGTATGTATATGGTGTTTACAACAGTATGAGAAGACTCTCTCCAAGGCAATGCAAATATGCCAGAAAAGGCTGAACATTAGGATAATGAAATTAGAAATATGACATTATAGAGAATTAGAGATTCAAATTATCATTTGTCTGTAAAATAATAAAATAAAATTGAAAGAATTGTGTTGTATGTAAAAATTAAAACCTAGATTTTTATGTTGCATAAAAGTAGAGTGTGTTTTCTCCTTGCTCTGGGACCGGGCTGAGCGCAACAAATCCGAAGAACCACACATCCATTTGTCTGGTCTTGACTCTTGAACCAAAGATTCATTAGACTCAGTGACATCAATTGTATTATTGTCACCAGACCCCTCAGGCCTAGCAGGGTTATGCGAGTGAACTGCCGCATGACGGCGTTCCAGTGTTTCACTTTATTTGACCTGTTCATTGGTTCAAAATAGAATTACAAATTACATATTTACAATAATTAACTTAACAATGATTTTGTTTTTGAAAGGAATTGAGATTAAATATTTTTAAAACAAAATAATCACCAATTGTTGGTCCATAGGAATTCCATGTTTTTCCATCTTCTCATGAAGAGCAATTGGAATAGCTGTGGATTTGAGTCCATTAAAACCCTCATAATATAAAGCAAGAACATAACAAGAAGAAGAAATAACTACAGTAGGATTCAATTTGGCCTTGTCAAGTTCAGAACAAATCTTTGAGGCAAGATATGTGCACCAATCGAATCTAATACCGACAATGGTTTGAAGAAGGTAGTGCATTGCCCACTGAGGAATGTCAATGTATCTTCTTTGTAACATGATACGGCATTAGCAGAAATTGCACCATGGAAAGGAGAAAGGGGTCTTTGATAGATTGAGAGTTAATGCCTCTTTTGGCCGGAATATTTACCTCAGCCTCAACAGAGAGATTGTAATGAGACTCTACAAAAAAATTCTCATAAAAAAGAATGCTTTAGAGGTTATAAGGCGGTACATTTTGATTGGGTAGGCCTATTAGATGATGAATTTCTTCAAGTGTTATTTTGATGATAAATTGGTGGGATGGTAATTGAAATACGAATGTGCAATCAAAATGATTATATGCTTGCATTAAATTATTTAGTAATTTGTGTTCTGTCTGATATATGGGCATGTAAATAAGATCATGGAACCCTAAGCTACCAATCCAACCGGATTAACTAATTATTTGAGGGTCTTCGAGAAGTTGTAGCAACTGGGGATATAAAATGTTTTGGTAAACATAAGAATTTGGTTTAATGTTCTTTTTCCTTGGGGCCATTATTTTTTAATGTTGATTGCTTGAAAAAAGAAGAGGTTGACAAATTATAGATTAAGATACCTGTATATAATGACAGATGTTCCTTGAATCTTGATGATCAGCCCTAATACTGAAATACTAGAAGTGGACAAGAAGGTTGGAAGCCTTGAAATCTTTGAAAAACTCTATCTCAGAGAAACTTGCAGGTGAAAATGAGACAAAATGTATGCGGATGGGTATATATATAGGAAAGGAAAGTGCATTAAATGTGGAAGGCACGTGTTGTATTAAATTCTAGATGAAATTCTATGTTACCATCTAGGAAAACCAATAACATGTTACCACCTAATAACTCTGACATTGTTACCGGTCATCAACAATAACAAGTGTTAATGGATGGTAACACTGACAGGAGTTACCAACAGTCAACAATGACAAGTGTTACCAGTTGGAAACACTAAAAAATTTCTACCGGTCGGTAACACTTGTCATTGTTGATGGCTGGTAACACTTTTCAGTGTTACCGACTGGTGACACAGCCAAGTGTTACTGGCCGATAACATAGACAAGTGTTACCAGCCGGTAACACAGAAAAGTGTTACCGGTTGGTAATAAAAACAAGTGTTACTAGCTGGTAACACATACAAATGTTACCGGTCGATGACACTAATAATGGTGTTGAACAGTAACACTGACAAGCATTATCGGTCGATAACACTATTGAAGCTATTTTTCATTCAGTAAAAGACCATACTTACCGACCAGTAACAATTTTTTTTACTATTGTCATTCGGCAATAAAAAAACTACCCTGTAGTTTTTTGAAAAACGTATTCCTTTCGCCACCGTCACGAAACCCATTTTCATGCTTTCGCCTACAGTGTGAATGGATTTTTCGTTAGATTCACCACCCATTCTATAATATGTTTTTGGGAGGGGGGTCTTAAAATGAACCCTGAATGTAGTAGACAAATAACAAAAAGCATGTTATATTTTATTTTGTTCTTTATCCATGGAATATTGAAAAATATTGCATTGCCTATGAGCCTTGCCTTCAATTCCTTGTTACCTTATGAGGAACCTCTCAATAATATTGGAGAAATGCTAGTTTCATGTAGATTGACATTCAAAAAATTACTCATTGTTTAAGGTGTACTAAATATAAAATGTCATGGTGAATAGATGCCACATGAACAATATTTGTCATAAATATTATGTTAGTACATCACATAGTGTTATTATTTAGTATTTTATTGTTTAAGACATTATTTAGTGTGATTGTGTGAGTTGCTGTAACAATTCAATTTAGTATAATTGGGTGATTTTTTATGACACCTAAGCAAATATGATTGTTAGTCTATTATACATAATTACATGTAGAGTATGTTAGTGGTTGAGAGTTAGTAGGGTGATAATCCTAAAATCAAGGATCCTCTAATCCTATAAATATTATTCATTATTAATAAGAAATTATTCTGTTACGAGAATATTGATAAATATAATTTGGTATTGGAGTAGATTGTTCATGTAAGATCCAAATACAATATTCTCTACAAAACGATGAGCTAGAAATAGTTAACGAGCAACCCCATATATTTATTTCCCAGATTTATAAAGACTTTTATGTGTTTAAGTTCTTTGTATTTATTAATTAGATCAATTTATATTTTATTATGATTTAGTTTAGTTTATTAGTATTTGATTTTTGATTCACGAGTGACAAGAGTTTATAGTGGTATATTATTAATATCCTATGCAAGTGCATCAAAAAATAAGACTTTTGAAAAATATAGCGAGAAAATTCCAACTGCAACATATATCTCTAAGTAAAATGAGTGTATCTTCCTCATATAATGTTGAATTGAGGTTGTATTTTTTTGGAAAGATAAAATCGCTCTATAATTTCTCTATTTACAACTTCTTCATATTTATAATAAAAAGTGTTGAAATCATTATGTAACTCACGTGAATATTTTTTATTAAAAACCATAGAAAAACACATAGTTTAACTTATAAATTATAGTAGATATGTTTCATTTGATGTCATATTATTGTAAGAAGGTTCCCTTGAAGGATATGAACATAACATATTTGTTTCTAAGAGAATAAGTACGAAATTTACATATTAATGTGTAAGAGGAGTGCAATGTCTAAAAAATATCTTGAATGAATTTAATTTGGTATCCTATAAGCACAAAATTAAAAGGAGAAGCATTTAGAGAAAAATTAAACATATAATGAAACAATAGATCAATGGTGCAAATCTTAAAGATAAAAGGTGTAACAATACTGAAAGATGGATCATATTTTAAGGGAAATTTATATTGAAGTTATTTATGAAGTTTTATCTATTGAAAAAATCATAATAAAAAATATAGGAAAACTGATTATTTATTTAAGTTTTCTTAGATAAACTTTATTGATTCAATAACTAGTAAACTGGGAGTAGATCTTGGGTGAAAATTTGCCATAGTGTAAAATTAATTCATATTGGAAACATGATTTATCCAATCCATTTCTAAATTATTTGAATAAATTGTTTTTCCATAAATAATGAAAAATAATAATATATTTGCATCATCTCTCTATTTGTTTTTGTGCATGAGAGTCAAGTACATGGATTTGGAATCTTGCAATGACTACCTATTTGCAAAGCGTAATATCAAAACTAGGTTTTTTAGTTAAGACTACTACTTCAAATGTTTAGATTATGATTTAAAACAATAAATACAACAAATAAAGTAAATGCAACCTAAATCATGTATGAGATAATATTTGATCAACATAAATTCTGAAAGTAGAAATAGAGAAGCTAGGGTTAGGGTTTTGAAAGATTTCATTTTTTAGGTCTAGAAATGTGACAATGATATGAAAAAATGAGAATGGGTTTTGTATAGTGTCATAATTATTCTTGTAAATTATGGAAAATTGTGTATGAGCTCAGGATAGGATCACTGATTCTAGATAGAATCTTCCAATGATTTATTCTTATAATAGCCACTTCCACCCTCTACTATTGTGATATGCAACTCAAATCTAGCACCTAGTGTGTTTGTGTTTTTGAATATGGGATTTATGCTTCAAATATGAAAATCATACTTTTGTACCTATAAAATGGCTTCTTCTTGCCTTCAACCTCTGCTCCCCTCTTGTGACCTGAAATGGGGCTAGTCCATACTTGAGTGAAGATGGCATAGTGATGCCTACATATAAATAATCTGAAGAGACATGAGACACATATAGCTCTTTTTCCTATTGAATGTGTGTAAATGTGTATAAATAATGCCATTTATAAATCCCTAAAAAGGTTTTTAACAAGTCTTTAAAATGAAATTTGGATTCACTTTTTGTGCATGAAAACGATCTAGAGAAGAATTGGTAATAGACTTAGATTTGTAGCTTGTTGAAGTGTCTATAAAGAATTTATGATCCAATGGTTTGGTCCCAAAATTCCTGTTTAGATTTCACTTGAGTGTAAGATCCCTATATGCCCTCAACAAGTTAGATTGTATATGATTATATAGTTGACTTGTGTGAATGATTTTCAACTCAACTGACCCTAAGCTAACTAAGGTAACTTGTGCATTTGAAAATATTATTGTTACAAGTACAAAATACATAATCATCTTCATAATATAGATATGTTGAATGATCATATCCTTTATTGGTGATTTTTCTAGGTTTATGTTGGGAACCAATCAAAGACATGAGGCAAGTAATTCAGAATCTAAAGATTTTTTTTTAATAGGTGCATTGGTTCTAGAAGTGCTAAGATGAAGATTAAGGGGTGACCTATTAGACTTAGAGTGTGGGAATTGAGTGATATTCATTATGATCACATCAATTAATACCAAATTATAATTACCAAGTGACTTAAGACTAAATTTTGGGTACTATAATTTCCCTAATTTTAATCTAGTAATGAATTTGTTGGATTTAAATAAAAATAAAAAGTAAATGAAATCATCCTAGTGCATATGGTGTACATAAGATTGAGAAAGTGTGCCCTCCATATCATACATGTGAAAAATAAAAATCGCATATCAAAGTGTGTATTGATGTTCAATAGAGATGCTTATAAAACTTAGTAAATAATAAATAACTGAAATTTTAAAGCATGAAACTTCTGCACATGATTTCCAGTAGTGTCATCATATATGGTGTGCATGAGTAATATATATGATAAATTTAACATTTGAGCTTATTATTATCCAATTGTAGCACTTGAGCTTAATATAATCCATCTTTAGCATTACAACATACTAGGTAGCCATATATAGCACTCAAGCTTACTGGAAACAATTTGTAGCATTTAGGCAGGTTAGGTAGCCATTTATAGCACTTGATCTTAATAGAAGAAAATTTGTATATGATGTTTAGATAGATGTAATGACACACTATGTAAAAGGATATAATATGTCTTGAATAGTTGTGTGAATCTCTTCGTACTATGTCAATTGAAGCACTGTGGTTGTGATCTACATGAAATTATTATAAAATCCCACAATATGCACCCCTTTTGAGATGAGGGATGTTTCAAAGAATCACTTATCTTAAAATAGATGATGTTTTTTTGTATATAGTACATAACTATAACATCAAAAATGTGAACTATATATAGTAAATTAACTAAAAATGGTAAGATAAGGATCGTGCATTAGATATAAGATTTTTCAAAAAAAAAAGATGACATCTCATTGTTAGGCATACCATGAATGTTTCTAGTAATTCAGATCAATCCATATATATGAGTGTACCAATGATTGATATAAAAATATGACCATAACACATGACTTGATGCCTAATAGATCCATTGCAACCTATGACATGACATGATAGACCAAACATAAAATAGAGATAATTGACAAAACATGATGAAATGACTAGTGTTATTAGTTTTTAGTTGCGTGTAAAGTAATTTTGTGCCAACCAACATGGCATAAATCACAATATGTGTCAACCAATCGTGCTAGGAGAATGATATATAATGAGCATGATATAAATCACAATAGGTGTGAATCATTGTGCTAGGAGAAAACATGGGCCTAGAGCTTGAAAGTTCCTAGAAGAAAACATGAGCACAAAGAATACATAGGGATAAATAAAATATGATCATATATAATACATAAGTATGAAGAAAATATGAGTTTTGAGCATACATGAGAATAAAGCAAACATGAGTATATAACATATAGAAGAATGAAACAAGCATTAGCATAGAGCATACATAAGAATGAAATAAAAATGAGTATAGATAATTAAGAATCATAAAGTAAACATGAGCATAGAGAATTAGAAGCATGAAGAAAACATGAGTATAAAACATATTAAATCTTGAGGTAGAAATGGGAAAAAAAACATACAAAATCATGACACAAACATGATTATAGACCATAATAAAGAATGAAGCAAACATGTGTATAGAAGTGTTCAAAATCACGGAGAAAACATGAGCACATAGAATATAGAAGCATGAATCAAACATGACCATAGATCATATAGAAGTATGACACATAAATATATCAGAGTATCTATAATGATCACCGATAGGAATACAAGTGAACACATAGTTGCAAAAAATGAAATAATTAACAAAAAATGAAAGTGTAAAAAAAACTCACTATACAACAAAGTCAAGAGTTATTCAATACATTTCCTTAGAATTTCTCACAAATGAATATGTACATGTAGGAGAGTGAATGTGTAACTCCTCCATGATTAGTGGAAAAATATCCCAAAATAGAAAAGTAACTCCCACACTTCACATGGTCAAACCAAGAGTAACTCCCACTTAGATAGTAATGATGGCCAAGTGTAACTCATATAATTATTACACCTAAGTAAGATAACTCCTATAACTAGTACACCTAAGAAAGCTAACTCCTAAAGTGTAGGAATAATCCACATTAATAAATAAATAAATAAAATAATATCTTACACCAAAAAACCCCTTAAGCGTAGCTTAGGTGGGCGGAAAAGAAAGTGGATATTGGAAATAATGCCTAATGAGGTAACCACATATAATGCATCTCTCACAAAGTGGAGAAAAAGGAGAAAACATAGTGGGGAAAATATCCCCCATAAAATAAATACAAAGAAAATTGAGGACTAAGAAGCCTCACTAGAAGCTATAACTTCATGTAGCCACCATGTATCTAGCAAGATAGGGCCCATGTGTGCCTTCACAAAGAAGAGAGAGAAGATAAACACAAAATGTTACATGGACAATGCTATAGTAAGTCTCTATGTAGGTAGGAATGATAATGTAGAAGTTTGAAAAATTCTCAAATATATCCTAATGAGTGCTCAACTTTTCCAAAGTCGGATCAGGAAATCCAAGCCTAACTATAGAAGATGGCAATGCAGAAGCACAAAATGAAGGAGGGAGAGAAAGAGGGTTTATAAGTACCCTCATTAAATCCAGAGAAGAAGGTACAACTCCATAGGATCTATCAAAGAGAATAAAAATTTCCTCAATGGTGTCATCTAGATCCGAAATGTGGGAATCTACAAATAAGAACACAATATTTGGTAGAAATGCATCATAGTGAGGTGAAACCAGAAGACATATAAATGATATTGTTGTAAACAATCAAAGGAGGGTATCAAATGCATAGGAGTAGGTAGAGCTACCTCAGATCCATAATCTCCATAAGTGATGGTGAAGGTGTCACATCCTCTAGAATCATGTCCTCTCGATCAATGAAATGAATATGAGTACAAACTATAGGATGAATAATAGGTGCCGCAATCAAACCACCTCTGAGTGTGTCCTCACTAAGAGGAGAAATAACTATAATAGGAGAAGACGAAGGAGAAGAGGATACAAAAAATCCTCAAGAAAATCACCAAAAATATCATTGCAAAGAAGGGAATGATAAGGAAGAGCAACTGCAGGAACAATAGGAGGTGGAACAACAATGGACTCCCTAAACAACTCTACATGTATGTCCCAAGCTTATTTCAGTGAAGTAGTATGTGTAATATGAGGCTGTAGGTATTATGAGATGTTGAGGTGAATACAAAAAAGGGCCCCAACACATTTTTCCTCAAACCAGGAAATGTATTTTTCCTTACTAAAACTATGAGCATGCATAACACCAATAATGACTCTCTAGAAACCATTCATCATAAAATATAACCTCATTATCTCCTTCCATGTTTCATAGCTAGATGTATTGAGGGGGTCAACAGACCATGAAGCTATATCATAATAATAATTTTAAGGAGAAGGATGAATGCCCCCCACAAATAAATAAACGAGCCATATTGTTTCTTGTCACCAAAAACTGGTGGTTTGGAAGACTAAGTACCCGACATCGTTTACATTGTTTTGCGAGTCTGAGTCATTTTTCTGTAAAGTTTATAGATGGCTGAAAATCTAGATACAATCTGTAGGAAAATCGAGGAAGCTAGTGGAGAAATAAAATACAGTCTGCATGCTCAAGTATGAAATATCACCATAGGAATCATCCCTCCCAGTTCTATCAAGTCTGGATACGACAATATCACCGATTTTTACAAATCTATAGTCACAGTGAATGTGTAACAATATAAATTGTGATCAGGTGGAAATTTGAGGAGGCAAAACCATCCACTTCTCATATAGAAGCTGACTACTCATAGCTAAGTCTACCGATCAAACGATCTATTAAAGAAACTATTTTCCGGTCTCGGTGCAATGGCCTAGAGCTGGTTATCACTTGTGCTAGAGCATTAATGATGCACCAAGAGATGAAGGAATTGGCCTATAAAGATAATCATGATCCTTGAAATCAATAATCACACCAGGAGCACATTCCATTTTATTTCTTAGGCATTACTTGACTTCCTTCCAGAACCAGACCTGACCCTTCATCTTTGAGAAGTCAGCACAAGAATATTTGGGATGAAGAACCCCTATACAATGGAGCATAGATTGGTTAATAACAACTGGTTAGTGACCAAGAGGCCTCGTGTTGAGCATGTTTCCTATATGTTGATCAATGTACCGCATTGATTTCATGGAGGAAATCACAGGGCATGAATCTCTCTCCCGAGTTGAGTCTTCAGTCTACCCTCTGCCAGGATTTTCCAGGGCATGGATGTATCATTTTATTTGTATTATCCTTGCGCAAGAAAGAGTTTTTGCAAGTTGGACCACCATCCTCAATGATACTCTTCACAAAAAATTGATCTAAGTGAAGATGATTGGATGTTTCTAGAACATGACATGCGGATACATTACTAACGATGCAGTGGCGTGCACACCAAGCAAAGTCTATTTTTAGAGGCTTGAAACGAAAGCGTTTTCATGGAGTCCATCAAATAATAGGATCTGTCACTTCAGTTATCTACAGTTAAGAGGTCTAAAAATATATCTCATGCATTTCAGAAGAGTTAACGATGCATATCACATTTCGCATTGATATTGAATAGCATGCGGACTATTTCTGAAATACATAAGCAGTGAAGGGCAATTCTCCAAAGAGGCCTATGATATGTCATGTGAAGCACATAGGGGAACATGGTATATATATCATATTTTCGTCCTTTTCCTACATTCGTGTGAGATATGGCTGTATGTGGGTACTCCATGGAAGATTCCTAAGTATGTCATATGACTAAATGGGCATTATATGGAGCTTACGCATACACACTATTCCAGGTATCACTGTCTTCTCAGTGACAAACATTGTTCAAGAATTTATTAATCCCAGATGAAAGATATTGGGGAATACCTACGTGTCCAAATCTCTGTCAGTGCATAACTCATGGAGTAAAGCATGTTCTTCCCTCAATCATTATTCATCCATATGTGAAGCTTGATTCTAGTTCATAGATATCAATGTAGCATATATGTAGAATGATGGATTGGAGCAAAGTATCAACACAACCCTTACCATGGAATCATGCTATGGGCTTCCTACTTCAGACAAACATGAAGTGAGAAGGTGAGTACCTTTGCGTGCCCGCCTGAACCCTTACTCTAGGATGAGTGAAGTGCCTTTCACATCTAGGGTGAAACCCTGGTAAATTCATTGGTTGGATGATGAGTTCCATATGTTATTGACCTCATATGATCCAGTTGCTTTTACCTTAGGATGCCACAAATTGATTGAAGACCATAACAGATGAATTTTCTCTTGCAAGTATTGAAGAATGGATACATGATTCTTGAGGAAGAATATACATCGACTGGTATGAACATTGAGAAATCTGTAAAGTTTACCATCAATCCACAGATCATACCTCAAGATTACAAAAAACTGTATGACAACTTATAGGAGGTCTCTAGTCAACCAGAGCTTTCTTCTAGAATCATACCTCTGGTTGCCATCTAGTCATACGCATCAAGCAGAATTGGAGGTATCGTGCACTTATCTAACACATGAAGAACTTCAGGCCAAAGAAGATGTCGCATATGATGGACATCTACGTTCTGGATCCTATGCCCTAGTGAAGTGTTCTAGAGAGCGTGTATTCGGGAATATTCAACTTCAAGTAGAGATTCTTCTACTCGACAGGTAGTTGATATTGCATAATCTCATAACAAATAATCCTAGAGGAGCATGCCTTGCACAAGTATTCCACTCAACGATGTAAGTAGTCCAGATACCGTAACGCTTCTGAACCTACAGATTCACAAAGAGATTTCTCAACTAGATCTTCACCTACGCATGAGTTTAAGAGGTAGATATGGTGAAAGATGCCATTTCTAGTGAGAGAAATTAAGGTCGTGGAAAGGATTCTTGTAGAATCTAATGAGGTGCGCGAGAGGGAAATAGAGAAGCAATGTTGCTTCAGAAACTCCATGGCATTCTGAGAGTGATGGAATTGGTGAAGGATTTACTCCTTTTTGGGTTGATTGTGAAATCAAGCCAAAGGAAGAGGGTTGTCAAGACATCTTGGATTGACATTGACTAGAGATCCCCCCTTGGCTTCACATATTTTGAAGTGACGTCATTCGCAAAGACTACCTAAAGTGCAGGTCTCCCGATCTTAATCCGCTTGGATGACCTAGCCCTTGCGAAATATGGTTTGTCCAACATCTAATTGATAAGTAACCCAAGATAAGTTGGGACAGTAGGAGAGTAGTGAGTAAGCCAGGGAGCATCTGTTGATCAATGGAAGTTTCCAAAATTGGACTTGGGAATGTCCACATTAGAAAGTGAACATGGTGATGGCCCGAGATCCACACATAGATATAAGTGCTAAAGGGTAAGTGCACGAAGTTGGTGGAAAATTCCATGGACATAAAAACCCAAAATTTAGGAACCATGATCGTGGTTTATATACCGCGTGGTTCCTGAATTTCAGGTTTGGCAATTACCGAGCCTAAAACCGCGATCGCGGTTTAGAACCGTGAGCGCGGTTATAAACCGGGATCGTGGAACTCTGAGACAAAAATTAGCAATCCCGCGAGTCCTTATTTTCCCCATTTTTCATTTCAAACTGTGATTTCTCCTAGACGTTTTTCACTGGAGCTTTGAATACCACCTCAAAATTGCTCATCGGACTTCTAGATCGCGATAGATTCAACCATGCCACCAAGACGAGGAGGTAAGCCCTCGATTTTAATCATTTTTTTTGTATTTTAGGTTTTTTGCATTTTAGGTTTTTTTTTTTGCATTTTCATGGGTTTTTTGAAATGTTCGTTTATGTATACAATTTTCTTATTTTGTCAGTTGGTCGGCAAGCTCGAAATCATGCAAACTGTCAAAACATTCATCAAAACCCACTGAACATTCCTCAAAACCCTCCGAACATTCCTCAAAACCCTCCTCCAAACATAGATCCGCCTCATGTGGCTCCTTCTGTCCCCATTGAACCAGCAAGAACACAAGATACTATCATTAGAAGAATCCAAGAAAATAAAATTTTCATTGAGAACCTTATTCAGACTATAAGACAAAATCATGCCACAAATCCATCCCACATGACTTTAGCCAACACATTGCAAACATTGATTGGCGAAGTCGACTCCGAAACCAACCAAATACATAGATGGAATACCTTTAGCGGTGATTGTAAGTGGTGGTATGCGGATAAATTATCTTATGAGGCCATAAAAGACAAAAAGAATGGAAAAGACCTCATTTGTGCATTATTTACTGACCCGAGAACCAATTGTGCCCCCTGCAGTTACTTGCAAACAATTCCCAATCCATTGGTGCCACGATGACCGAATCAAAAACAATTTTTGGGACCGATGGTGGATGGTTTTTGATTATCCACTATGCAACAACAATGAGGTTCCTATTTATTTTTTGAAGAAATTATATTGCGAGTTCGTGCTTAATAAGGTCCCGAATTATTTTGACTTTTTTGACTTTTTTGTTCGAGGAGGTGGCTCTACACAGAGTAGACCTGGTGCACGCATAGGTCAACCAAGGATCCCCCATGCCCCAAAACCCCCACTACCTTCAGTTATCCCTCCTACAGTGAAGGAGGTTGTGGAGATTGACACACTGCATGCATTGAGGGAGCTCACTGACACTCTGACCCAACATAGTGACTAGATTGCATCTGGTGATGTTGGTGGAGGCGCCAGTTCTAGCGCACCACACCACTGTGGATCATGTGGTGCCGTATGCATTGCAGGACGAGACATTATTTGCTGGTTCACATTATTTCTTTTCTATAGATGAGATGCTAGGGGATGTTTTTGGAACTGGTGCTAATGATATTGGTCTTTCACAGGTAAATTTCAAATAAATATAAATTATATATATATATATATATACAATAGTTTGATTCACATGTTTGATATTTTAATATATATGTATTTGATTGTACGTCATGTACATACATGTAAAAAACTAATTTTTAATTTTATTTTAAATAGCAAGAGCCGGTGAAGGAAACATCTGGCGTCGACATGCTAGCTACTGCAGTTGGATGTGTTTCAAACGTAAGTTTCGAAAGTTGTACAAACTTACATTTTTAATTTCATTTGATTGCACTAGATTATTATTATAATGTTTCACGTGTATGTTGTACATATTAATATGTTTGTCTTTTATACACAGGAGCTTGGCGGGTCATCATCTGCTCTGGGAACTAAGGCTACTGGCACGCCTCACATGAGTTTTATGCAGGTTAGTTTCTCTTTACACTTTGTTTCTAATTGTGGAATTTCACGTGGATTACATGCTTTGGACCTCTGTTATGTGGTGCACAGTCATGTAGATTTTAATATTGATTTGTACATGTTTTTTGTATAGCTTATGACTACCAGAGAGACTCCTCCATATATGCAGACTGTGGAGGTTGCTGTAGATACTACCATAGCATCTGCAGCTCCACTAACTAAGGTACAATTTTTCAAATTTGTTAAATTTTGGAGGTTCATTATTTCTTATTACTTAAATCTACAATATTAAATTTTGTATGTATGTGAAATATTTAATTTGAAAATTAATTATTTGTATGTAGCTTACCCCTCGTGAGTCTACTGTTGTCCCTGCGATGCGCTAACAATAAATTGATAGGGATCATGACATTGCGGTAAGATTTCACATGCATTTAAACTAAATTTTACAAGTTTCTAAAATTTGAATGTATTTTAAAATTTTGGGTGTTAAAAACTTGTTGTTTATGAATGTGTAGGTTAGGTTGCAGGCTTGCTTAGAGATGCCTAGGACCACACGGATGAAATATGTAGTAGCATCTCCCTCCACTACATCCCCAGGTCATGGACGTGCTACTTATAGTAGGGCGAAGAGAGGGAAGATGTTTCATGAGTAGATTCATAGTCCACCTGGATGTACATAGATATATATATGGGCCATCTGGTCCTAGTGAACACGTTTCTTCATATAGTCCATTGTATATATATAGCCTTTTGCGATCGCATGTGGTCCTATATACATTATGCCACACTTAGTTCGAGATGTACACATGTTATGAACTTACATATTTTCAGAGACGTGTGTCTAGAGCACACTTTGTTTGATTCTTATATATCCATGTGTGTTGGTTTTCATAACGATATTACTGAACTATATGTTTGATTCGATTTCATTGCATGTATGATATCCTTCTATGTATGTTTTCATAACCATTTATTAGTTCTAGATATGTATGTTTGATTTAAAATTAAAAAACCATGTCCCGGAGCAATGCATGGTACAATTGTTAAGCAAACATATTCCATTAAGCAAAACCATGCTAGGTGAACTACAAAAGGGCAATACGTACAATTACTTTTTTTTAAAGCTAACACTCATCTGTTATATATCAACTAATGTGAACATTGATAGAAATAAGTGAGGTAGAGTTCATCTTGAACTATGGTACTTATGGTGCAACATTGAAGATTTTACAATTTTCCCGATTTTCAAGTTTTACAATTTTCATATTTCTAGAATTGAAGATTACACAGAGGTTTCAATTTTTTTTCTTTGTTATCAAAACTTATTATTTTTAGTAAGGCTCATATGCCAATTTAATAATAAATATAATCATGTCTTCTTATATTTGGATTGAGATGATTTTTTTTTCATTATATTAGGCATTTTCATATGGTTTCCTGCTTCAAATTTCAAGTGTTTTCAATCTCCAGAATTGCAAGGATCTAAAAAGGCAAGTTTTTTCTCTGAAATTTTAAATGGGATGCTATAAAAATTGGAGGGGAAATGGAGCAAAAATTGAGGAGATATGAGCAAAAATGTGATTTTTGCAATAGGGTTTCTTGAAAATTTAGTAGCATAACTAAATACTAGTAGCAATGAAGGAAAATGAAATATTAAAAAGAGATTAAAAAAATGGCTAAGTGTTTGTTTATACTCACCTCTTAACATTAACCTAGATAACTCACCTTTTAACTCATCCTTGACCATTCTGGATTAACCCGGGTTACATGGCATGACAGGGTAGGGTTAAAAGGTTCTAAATGGGTTTTGGTTTTCCCCATTTCCCTTACCACATTTATTAAGGGACAAAGGGACTTAAAGGGGTGATAATGTGTGAAGGGGTTAAGTATTCATGAGAGGGGGCAACATAATCAAGTTGGGGTACTGAGGAATCATACCTAGTGAGAATGTTACAAGCCTTAAGTGACGAAAGGGAGAGATTTCATGTGGCACGGTGCATTCTGATGTCCCCCACGTCCCTTTGAAAAGGGTAAAAATTTGACAGTAAGCCCTTATTAGTATTCTTAGGTTCCACCCATCATGAAGAATCCTCCTCTAATGAAGAATCAACTCATGTCTTCCTCCTCGGAAGATCTTGAATGATGAGGCTTTTCCATAGACCATCTTGTTGAATATGGAAACTACAAATAAAACTTTCTCATCTTCCAAGATGTTCACATGCTCCAATGTGTTGATTCAATTCTCAAGAATGGCATTGATATTTCCACATTGACTAAAATATTTTTCATAACTCTTCATAGGATTAGAGATATAACCTATGATCTCTACAAGGGCTTCTAAAGTATCACTATCAAGAAGGAAAAGGTCACAAATATTTTCTTGAACCAATTCTTGAAATTTGAATCCTGAAGATTCGTCATGGAATTATTCTCCCTGAGAGGAGTACCAAGCTCATGCATTCTTGTGCCAAGATCTTCCAAAATTTTTGATACATTCTCCTCATGGGATTCAAAATAAAAAATGGCTTCTTTTAGAGCATCAAACCTCTAGGTGATGGTATGGGACAAAATGTCATACAAGTTCTCTGAGTCAAATGAAAACACACTTGAGCTCACTAAGGAATGAGAATCAAAATTATTCATCTCACTCGCAAATGGGAGATTATTTTCCCAATGAATTTATCTTTCTTGATCTCAACTCTATTCCTATTGATTTTCAAAAATATGAACAAGAACAATCTAAACAAAGAGATAATCTCAGGAAATAGATGATTCCCTTTTTTAAGGATCATGCTCACCCATTGGTCACATGTCCTTCTTTGCAGTATGAATGCTTGATCTTGCTTGATGGATTGGGGGGTTGAAGCTTCAGATGGGAGACATTGCTTCAATTTGAGGCAGAGATGATTAATCTCATGTAATAAATGATTGCACTTATGAATAAAAGGTCCTCACATGTTCCCTTAATTGTTTGATGATTTACTTATACTCATAATTCTGTGTAGTGATTTGTGATGAAGAATCCTATTACAATGAAAAAATAAGTTACATGTAAGCACATAGCAGGGACAACAGAGGATGGAGAGAGATCACCACAACAACATAGCTCAAGAGAGCAAAGCAAGGACAGTGATGAAGCACCTAAGAGGACAGAGGCAAGTCCAAAGAGAACAAGAGAGATGGAAGGTAAACAAGTGACATTGAATGTTTTGAGTCCTAGGAAATGAACGGAGGCGAGGAGTGAGAAGTCATGCCTCAAGACATTCGTGGCACTGAACTGAATGCGCCGACACATCCGGGTGGCTAGGTGAATGCTAGAGGAGGTTATTTTTTGGTGCGTGACAAGGTTGTTGCTTCCGGGTTACTTCGTTCGGGCGTAGTCCCTTAAGAGCCCTGAGACCAAAATATCGTTCAACTTCGACGGGTGACTACTCGGACTCCGTGGCACCTAGACATGCCTCATCTAATTCAACACCTTAGCATAGGGACCCTCTAAAATAACCTCTCTCAGTTTTTTCCTTCTCATATCGGTGCTCTCGCTGCCCTATTGTTTGCAAATGCGCGAAATAGTGCAGTTGGAGCCAGTGTAAGGTTGTCAAATGCTATATTTTACAAACCATGGGTCATGGCACCAAACCAACTACACCGACACATTTGGGTGGCTAGGTGAACGCTAAAAGAGGTGGTCTTTTTGTGCACGACAAGGTCATTGCTTACGGGCTACTTCGTTCGGGCATAGTCCCTTAAGAGCCCTAAGACCAAAATATCGTTCAACTTCGACAGGTGACTACTCAGAATCTGTGGCACCTAGAGATGCATAATCTAATCCAACACCTCTACATAGGGACATTCTACATTAGCCTCTCTCAGTTTTTTCCTTCTCATATCGGTGCTCTCGCTGCCCTATTGTTTGTAAACGCGTGAAATAGTGCAGTTTGAGCCAGTGTAAGGTTGTCAAACGCTATATTTTGCAAGCGGTGGGTCATGACACCAAACCAAATATGCTAAAACATCTGGGTGGCCAATTAAATGCTAGAGGAGGTGGTTTTTCGGTGTGTGACAAGGTTGTTGCTTCCGGGCTACTTCGTTCGGGCGTAGTCCCTTCAGAGCCCTGAGACCAAAATATCGTTCAACTTCGACGGGTGACTACTCGGACTCCGTGGCACCTAGAGATGCCTCGTCTAATCCTAAACCTCAGTGTAGGGACCCTCTACAATATCCTCTCTCAGTTTTTTCCTTCTCATATTGGTGCTCTCGTTGCCCTATTGTTTGCAAACGCGTGAAATAGTGCAGTTTGAGCCAGTGTAAGGTTGTCAAATGCTATATTTTGTAAACGGTGGGTTATGGCACCGAACCGACTGTGCCGAAACATCCGGGTGGCTAGGTGAACACTAGAGGAGGTGGTGTTTCGGTTCGCGACAAAGTAGTTGCTTCCAGGCTACTTCGTTCGGGCATAGTCCCTTAAGAGCCTTGAGACCAAAATATTGTTCAACTTCAACGGGTGACTACTCATACTCAGTGGCACCTAGAGATGCCTCGTCTAATCCAAAACCTTAGTGTAGGGACCCTCTACAATATCCTCTCTCATTTTTTTCCTTCTCATATTGGTGCTCTCGCTGCCCTATTGTTTGCAAACGCGCGAAATAGTGCAGTTTGAGCCAGTGTAAGGTTATCAAATGCTATATTTTACAAACGGTGGGTAGTGGCACCGAACCGACTACGTTGACATGTCTAGGTGGCTAGGTGAATGCTAGAGGAGGTGGTGTTTAGGTGCACGACAAGGTCGTTGCTTCCGGGCTACTTCGTTTGGGCATAGTCCCTTAAGAGCCTTGAGACCAAAATATCGTTCAACTTCGACGAATGACTACTCAGACTTCGTGGCACCTAGAGATGCTTCATTTGATCCAACACCTTGGTGTAGGGACCCTCTACAATAGCCTCTCTCTTTTTTTTCCTTCTCATATCGGTGCTCTTACTGCCCTATTGTTTGCAAACACGCGAAATAGTGCATTTGGAGCTAGTGAAAGGTTGTAAAATGCTATATTTTTCAAACGGTGGGTCGTGGCACCAAACCGACTATGCCGACATGTCTGGGTGGCCAAGTGAATGCTAGAGGAGGCATTTTTTTGGTGCGCAACAAGGTCGTTGCTTACGGGATACTTCGTTCGGGCATAGTCCCTTAAGAGCCCTGAGACCAAAATATCGTTCAACTTCGACGGGTGACTACTCAGACTCCATGACACCTAGAGATGCCTCATCTGATCTGAAACCTCGGCATAGAGACACTCTACATTAGCCTCTCTTGGTTTTTTCCTTTTCATATCAGTGCTCTCTCTTCCCTATTGTTTGCAAATGCGTGAAATAGTGTAGTTTGAGCCAGTGTAAGGTTGTCAAATGCTATATTTTGCAAACGGTGGGTCGTGGCACCGAACCGACTTCACCGAAATGTCCAGGTGGCTAGGTGAATGCTAGAGGAGGTGGTGTTTTGGTGTGTGACAAGGTCGTTGCTTCCGGGCTACTTCGTTTGGGCGTAGTCCCTTAAGAGCCCTTAGACCAAAATATTGTTCAAATTCGACGGGTGACTACTCAGACTCCGTGGCACCTAGAGATGCCTCGTCTAATCCAACACCTCAGTGTAGGGACCCTGTACAATAGCCTCTCTTTGTTTTTTCCTTCTCATATCGGTGCTCTCGCTGTCCTATTGTTTGTAAACGCACGAAATAGTGCAGTTTGAGCCAGTGTAAGGTTATCAAACGCTATATTTTGCAAAGGGTGGGTCGTGGCACCAAACTGATTACGCCGACACATCTGGGTGGCCAGGTGAATGCTAGAGGAGGTGGTGTTTTGGTTCGCGACAAGATCTTTGCTTCCAGGCTACTTCGTTCAGGCGTAGTCCCTTAAGAGCCCTAAGACCAAAATATCGTTAAACTTCGATGGGTGACTACTCAGACTCCGTGGCACCTAGAGACGTCTCGTCTGATCTAACACCTCGGTGTAGGGACCCTCTACAATAGCCTCTCTAGGTTTTTTCCTTCCCATATCGGTGCTCTCGCTGCCCTATTGCTTGCAAACGCATGAAATAGTACAGTTTGAGCCAGTGTAAGGTTGTCAAACGCTATATTTTGCAAACGGTGGGTCGTGGAACCAAATCAATTGCACACACATGTAGTTATGGTCTTGTAAACACTTAGGAAGGAGTCATTTTCAAAATTTACAACTTTTTCAAAATTAACAACTTTTTCAAACAATGAAATCTTCTCTTAGCTTCGAGAATTTAAAATTATCTACTAACAGTGCCAACCATGTGAAGGTGGAAGCCTTTCTAGCACCACTAACCTGAACATAAAAGTGTTAGTCAAAGAAATTTAAGTTTTAAATCAAAACCATATACTAGATATATACAAAATACACAAATTTAAAATAAAATATATGAACTTAAATCTAGATCTAACTAACAAATTTATATATATATCATAGAAATTATATATACCAGACATGAGCATTGTAAATTCATTCCAATGAACCATCAAGATTGGATCTACTCTGAATAACAGACAAGATTGCTTTATGATCTGACTCTCGAACCTTCCAAAGAATCTTGTTATTAGGCCTTCCTCGATATCTATACAACTGAATATTTGTCGCTAGAACTAGATACAAATATAAGAGTATTTTCCTGTGTGTCTCAAAGTCTTCAAACAACCAAACATAGGAATTTTTTAATGGATACCATCGAAGCCAAGTTCTAGTAACTACCACTAACCCTGTAGTATACTCAATATCTTTGTCATCTATAATAGGAGAAGTCAACTTCTTTCTTTCCTCGATGCAACAACATAAGAAATAGTCTGTTCCTTCTTCATTGTCTTCTGTCACAATAACTGCAAACACATGTCCTACAAAAAAACAAAGGTTGAACAACTCAAATTTAAATTACATATTAAAATTTCAATGGACATAACTCAATACAAAAAATAAATAAATAACCATAAATACCTTGTCGCACCAAAATCGAAATTTTGTCAAAGTCCTTGGATGTTACAACTTCATCTACAAAAACAAGTCGTAATGCTTGTGAGCTTGATAACTAGGAAGCGGAGTTAGAGGCCTACAAATCCATCCATCCACCCATTCTTGTGAATCACACTCAGCAGTGACAAATTCAATACAAGATGCACAAAAACATGTCAACTTTCTTGTCCATACGGCCCACGAAGTAGCGTCTAAGCTACGAAATGAGTGCATTTCACTGGACCCAATGAGTGTCATATAATCCTCGTAGTTAGCAAATTGTTGTTCCTTTATTAACCAAAAATATCTACGAACTGTGGAATTTTCTTGAGAACCTCGGGCCATTTTGGCAATACACCATTCCACTATGCTCTTTGCATCTTTTAATTTAGCACCATCTTTGTACTTCAACTCTTCTCTTGCAAGAGCTCTTTTCACACATGCCCCTACACCGTCATGCTCTCCTTTTCCATGTCCAGCCTCAGTGAAACTCCAAATATGTTACACACCCATCTTGATGTGCATTCTGCTCATCCAATAAAACATTCGTGCATTCTTAAACTGAGACGTGCAATTATCTGACCATATATAATGTTGTTTGAAGTGGATGTCCCTATCAAACAAGTTTCCATAAAATAAATGGAAACACCCTTGCACAAATTCAGTAGAATGAGTACGATCATCACTGATATAAAAGTGGTACTCTCTTAAAAAAATTTCGATCATTCTCTGTACTGTCAGGAGAATGTAGAAATGCTATATGCACAAAAATGACAACTTGTACTGAGTTGTAATATTGTGATTGAACCTCCATTTGTGGTTACAATGTGTAATTCTCTGTAAAATTGACCACTGAAACAATAGTACCAATAGGAAATGTGTCCTTTCATAGCTTGAATTGTTCATCCAACCATCAATCTCTATGTGTATGCCTAACATACTCATAAATAATTTCATCCTTAATTTTTCTCAAAAATTGGAAAACAAACATTTGTTTTGTAACTAGCTCACACCGTTTAGACTCTTTCCCATCTTTCAACTTGTATGCAACTGATTTATATTTATCAAACTCAACTAAATTATGTCCTATTGTAACTTCAATTTACTCATGGATGCAATTTTCTAATTTAGGTAATCCGCCGCATGTACTACAACTTCCATCTAAACAATCCTAACTATAAAAAAATTGTCCAATTTTTTCACAAAATATAGTAGTAATGAAATCCCTGGAAGATATTGGTGGAACTTGAACACCACATTTTGATAACATAGTTTCAGAATGAAAAATAGAACGAATACGTAAAAATTTAGCATAATGCATCGCAAATTCAACATGTTTCCTACAACAAGTGGTGCGAGTGTGGTTGATTTTCACATAGAATGGTTTCAACATTTCAAAAAAACGTTGACTAATTTTAATTTCTAGATTCTCTTGTTCAAACTTATGAAAAAATTGAGTTTGAGTCATATCTAAGAAATGCTTTGGATGTGGTTCACGATTAGTAGAACCAACTCTCTGTTTTATAACATCTCTTGTATTAGGTGAAAATCTAGTGTTAGCATGCCAAAATTTAATAACAAATTTTCTTATAGCATCAAAATTATTTTTGTCCTTACGCAGTGCTCTAGCAGAAAATGACCAAAAATTGGTGTTATTGAGTGATTGAAGGATATTATGTCTTTCAATTGATTTCATTAGAGTTTTTCAATTAAATTGCAACATTCGATTTGTTTGCGTAATCAAATGTTGTTTTTTAATTGATTCACTTACAACACTAGTAGTAAGTACACGATGCACAATATTACTATCCCTAGTGCGTCTCTTGACACCAACAGTGTGATATGCATCATGAAGGTTTTCAACACTTGTAGAGGTTTGACCACATATATTAGATGTTGTCAATCCTAAGGTGTTTAATGTAGGTCTCATTTTAATCAATTTCATCAAACTAACCAACAACTGACATCTTTAGGAATCATTTAAAATTTCAAAATGATTATCCCAAATTTTAGTGGCTTTTCTTCTGATTTGTCATTCAGAAAGTTTTTCAGACATTAGTTTCAAAATGTTTTCATCAATTTCAATAAAAAAATTAGGTTTCTTACGTAAAATCCTAGGAGGTGTTTTTGTCAAATTTTGCCTGTTTACAGTTTCAACATGAATTTCCTTATTCAAATTTTCATTGTCTCCTTTAATTTCAACACTTGCTACATCATAAGTATTTAATTCTTCTTCAACATTGACAGTAAAAACATCTCCATCACGAGTATTTAATTCAACTTCAACATTGATAGTAGAAACATTACCTAGTTATTCATTGCTGACAATAATTGGGGTTGAAGATGAACCTCTTCTTGATTCACGAAGATTCCGCATTCGCTTAGCATTTTGAATTTTGTTGGCCTTTAATTCGTTTGGTCTTTTTTACTTAATGACTTCCTTTTTTGACTTTGTTTCATGTCTCCCATGATGTTTTGCTTTCGGTGATAAGAAAAACGTGCAGAAAAAGACAGAATTTCATAGTAATTTGTACAGTAAGGTTAGAGAGTAAAAATCACATGGTAATTCATACATTGAGATGTGTGTAAATATGATTTATGAACCGCAAGTGCGCTTTAAAAACCACGATAGCGGTTTATAAAGCGCATTCGCGGTTTGTGTTAAAAAATCGTGATCGCGCTTTATAAACCGCGATCATGGATCTATCTGCCGAACCTAAGCCTCAGAAAATCTTTGCTTTTCCCCAACCAAAGCTATGGGAGGTCATTATGAAGTGTAAAAGGTCAAAAAAACCTCAAATTTTCTCTTCCAAAGACTTGAACCATGCTTAAAAATTGAAAAATTTTCACAAAAATGGTGCGAACGCGTAGGGGAGACTGTTAGCTTCATAGAAATATTGATTTTAAAGTGAATAGAATAAGATAAATATCATTTTATAATTTTTTACTAACAATAGGTCTTTAAGACATTTTTTCCCGTGAATGTTCATGTCTACGTTTAAGACTGTAACTTTTGTTTCGCTTATCGAAATGTGATAAAACTTATACCATCCCAAGCGTGGAAAAATTCTATACACGTTAAAAAAGATATTTGATTTCGATATTTTTTGATATAGTTATGGCGGGTAAATGGAAAGCACTCCATTTTCTAAATATTTTTAGACCACTTTCATGGAAAAAATCATTATAAAAACAATATTGCTAAAAAAAAAAAAAAAAAAAAAAAATCCATCCCAAGATAGACAACTACATCTAACATTTCACCAAAGGAAAAAAAAACAAGATATGGTCATCCAAAATGCGGGCAAACAAACTACAATCTTATAAGTTTCAAAAAAAAAAAACCAAGTCATATAATTTTAAGTGTTTAATATAGCTAAACTTGTCCGTTTTTTAAAAATTTAGTATTTTAGAAACTAGATTCTAAATGCTACGATTCATATTTATATATTTTTTTCTAATTTTGAGTGCGCGTATTGCTAATAATCCCTACAAGTTGAGATTTCACTTTTTTTGGCAATATGATGTCCATGGATGACCCTATAGTTGTCCATCAACTTCCTACACTTACCCGCGCCGAATGTTGGATTCACCTCTAGAAGTGGAAATACCTCACAGACTGTAGGGGTTCAATATATTACTACTATCAGAGTACAGGGGAGTACATCTACAGGTCCTATTCTAGCTATAGGTGGAGGATTAGGAGGTATAGGTGGTTCTAGTTCTGGTGGATCTAGTGGTTCTGGAGGCATAGGGAACATAGGAGGTTCTGGATCAGGTGGTCAAGGTCTGCAACAACCACAAAATATCTATATGGAGATGTCTCTTCATCTCCTGAAGTATAGAGGTATAGAGGATGTTACCGAACATGTGCATATGTGTGAAATCTTGTGGCATGTGAAAGGGATCATGGATTCTGAGTGAAAGGCAAGTCAATTTTCTACTACATTACAGGGATGTGCACATAGCTGGTATAGGAAGTTTGACACTAATCAAACTTGTGTGGATTATGTAGCATTGAAGGATGCTTTCTTAAAAGAGTTCCATATCCCTGAGTTTGAGCAAAAGAGTATTAGTGCGCTCAAGGATATTAGGAAAGGCACTACTAAGAGTGTATGCGAGTATGATGCCCATTTTAAGACAATTATATCTAAGCTATCTTATGATATTCATGCAAGCCAACATGCACAATGATTTTTTAGAGGATTGATTACACCATTTAGAAGGGAACTATCACATAAGACATACACTAATCTGTGCGAAGCACATGAAGCAACTTTGCATGTTGAGGTAGTTGGGAGCATTGACACTGGCGTTAGTCCATTCTTAGAGGCACAAATTGCAGCTATGGCAAAGCAGTTAGAGAAGCTATTAGCAAATTCAGCCCATGAAACATGCTCAAGAATTTGGTGTACAGATTGTGAAGTAGAAGGTCACACCAAAGATAGTTGCCCTCGTAGATTTGTATGCTCATTAATGTTGGAGTGTGAGATCTATCATTTGAATCATGATGCTAGTCACTGTCCTTTGTTACAGTGCGTGATAAGGAAGAATGTATCTTGTTACTATAAAAATTTCTGGTCCACGACCTATGATACTAAATATTGTCAGTTGATTGGCCAGATCTAGGATGCTATAGACATTGGGGTACGATAGAAAAGTGTAACAGATAATTCTAAGGGTAAGAATGAGCACCATGATCAAGATCATAATCAAATGCACTATGACAGGAATGAGGGGTGATTTGAAGGAGGTCGTGGAAGGGGACGTGGATATCATGGTGGATATGGAGGATGAGGCCGTGGTGGAGGAAGAGGAGAGTTCCCTCATGGAACATGTTATACATGCGGATATCCTAAACACTATAGGCGTGAATGTCCTCAGAATGTTACATGTTCTTTTTGTGGAAAGAATCATAGCTATGAAGAATGCCCAAACTTATATGAGCATCTGAGTCAGTAACATAAGCAAGAAAACAAAGGTGTCGGGATGGTTAGGATCTAGCGTGCAGTAAAATATCAGTGGATGCCCAAGATAGCAGAAGGACCTGAGGCATTGACAGTGAAGATTAATACACGAGATGAAGTGGCACACGCAAGAGAGGCACTGCACCAGAAGCCTGTGATCACCAAGGAGGAGGTTTTGCATGCAAGGTACCCAGATCCTACTCATCAGAAGGAAGTTTACCAGGATACCATGGAAGTGCTAAGGAATATTTAGGGTGAGATACAGTACTTAAAGGAGTAGAAGAAAACATCAGAGATAGTCCAAACTGATATCAATGATATGAGAGAAGTGTGTAAAATGTTGCGCCAAGAGAACATTATTCCACTATTAGGAAGTTGGTTAAAAGAGAACACTCTGCGCGCAAGTATTGAGACCAGACGATAGATTCTACATGCAAATCTTCCCCCTAATAACATTGACTATGACAAGGAAATTAATCTGAATGTTGTTGTGGATGGGTGGCTGCTGAGTAACATATTGATTGATACATGTGCGGAAGTAAATTTTCTTACATTAGATGCATGGGTACAAATGGGGAGGCCTCCATTGCAGCCATCATCTAATGTTTTGTTTATGGCAAACAGGACTAAGGCCACTCCCATAGGAGTTTTTAAGGATGCATCTATAACCATACAAGGGGCCAAGTTCACTGGGGATTTTGAGGTATG
The DNA here is from genome assembly GCA_019776745.2 of Taxus chinensis. Lineage (NCBI taxonomy): Eukaryota > Viridiplantae > Streptophyta > Pinopsida > Cupressales > Taxaceae > Taxus > Taxus chinensis. The sequence goes on from CM034156.1 coordinate 137,105,508, forward strand.
AGTACTCGCAGAAGCAGACCATTTTACAACCTTTATTGGATGCCCTTGGTGTTATGCGAATAATGTTGACTTGAGATTCAATAAGGGGTATATCAGCTTTGAGAACAAGGAGGAAAGGGTTGTGATACCTTTGATAGATGGGAAGTCTACACCATATGTTGAGCCTCTAAGTGAGGATGACTTAAACAGAATCTATGTGCGCGCTATTCAGGACCTAGAGGTCAATGAGCCATAAAAATAAGGCATCCTACAGTGGGAATATTCTCATTCTATTAGTGATACTATGAGTATTTCTTGTGATAATTGAGCTCATGGTACATATGAAATAGTAGGGCGTGAGGTAAAAAGAACGGTTACGTACAAGAATGGACTTCGTTCTATTCAATGAATAAGTAGCATAGTACCCTAGTATATAGGGGCAGAAGATCTTCCTATATTTTTGAAATCCATGGAAACATAGTGAACAGATCAAATTAATAGAAAAGATATGTTAGTATATACCTTGCGTGGGACAACAACGCCATGGTGGGTAGCCCACAGAGATAATCTTATAGAATGGGAAGAGATTAGAGTCGCCTTATCTACTAGGTTTTTAAGGAACAACGCACCTAAGTAGATATGCACTTATCATGGTGATCAACCTATTTAGCATCACATTCAGCAGTGTGAGAGACTCTAGACAACAAGATAGGAAGCATTACCACCATCACTCTGGGTGCATAAATTGTACTCTACTCTACAAGGATGTACACTCGCCTAGTATGTATACGTAGAACTACATCGAGAGACTAGAAACTAGAAAAATTTGACTACAGGAATGATCTAGACCTTTGACTAATTTTCTTCCCAACCTCCAATCGAAGAGGCATTAAAATTTGTCAAGCGCTTAACTATGGGAGATAGTGCAAAATAAAAAGAGCATATTTAGGAATTATTTAGTGAGACAGAGTCCGGAGCGCATTTTGAAGGGGAAGAAGAAATGGACTCTATACTACTTGAACTCGCTTGGCTTGGGAAATAGAAATGAAAGATGGTTTACATTGTGGATGATGAGGAAGTTGAGAACCTGGATATTGAACATTCACAACGGGTGTGTGAGGTCTTGGATAGTGCAGACAAGGATACACGTACCTATAACGAACCCATAAAGACAAAGAAGGTGAATATAGGTTCGGAGGGTAAGCCTAAGGAGGCCAGCATTGGAGACTACTGGTCAGACTTGGAGGTGGCAAAGATTATTGAGTTACTCAGGGATTATCAAGACTTATTCCCTCGAGGGTATCATGAATTTAAAGGCGTGCATGATTCACTTGGGTAAATGAAGATAAAGCTTAAGGATGGTGCAAACCCTATTAGAAAGAGACATTATAGAATGAACCCCAATTTACGTGAAAAGGTACAAGAAGAAATTGATAAAATGTTGAAATCCTGAATTATTAAGCCCTTTGATGAGTCATAATGGGTTAGTCTAATGGTGATTAGTATCAAGAAGGATGGATGAATTATAATATGTGTGGACTACAGGGAGCTAAATAATGCATGTGTAACAGATCCATTCCCTACGCCATTTATTGAGGAAATGATAGAAGGAGTTGTAGGGCGCGGGATATATTCTTTCAAAGATGGGTTTTTAGGGTATCATTAGGTTAGGATTGCTCAGGAGAATTAAAAAAAGACAACTTTTACTACTGAATGGGGTAGTTTTGCTTATAATGTGATGCCTTTTGGACTAAAAAATGTGCCTGTTGTATTCTCGCGCATAGTTGTTTAGGCGTTCAAGGATTTTATTCACAACTTCTTATAGGTTTATCTAGATGATTGGACAGTATATGGGTTTGTGAAAGATCATTGTGACAATCTGCACTTAATGTTTAAATGGTGCGGACAATTGAGTATCTCTTTGATCATCAAGAAGTGCATATTTGCTACACCTTTTGGAATACTCTTAGGACATATAATCTGCAAGGAAGGTTTGCTGGTTGATCCAACTAAGGTTGTAGTCATTCTAGGCCCGAAAGCACCTACCAGTTAAAGTGTGGTGCACGGATTTTTATGTCATATAGGATATTATAGAAAATTCATCAAAGGGTATGCTAAAGTTGTTGCACCCTTGGAAGAATTAATGAAGGGGAAAGGTACATTTTATTGGGGAGAACCACATCAACGCATGTTTGAGATACTAAAGGAGAAACTTGCTACCGCACCCATTTTGTGCTTTCCCTCATGGGATAAACCATTTCATGTGCACGTGGACGCTTCTGGCATGGCCATTGGAACTGTGTTAGCTCAACTTGGCGAAGGTATTATAGATCATCCAATTTGTTTTTATAGTAGGAAGTTGACTCCTACTGAACAAAATTATGCAACTACAGAGCATGAAGCTTTGTCAATGATCTATGCATTACACAAGTTTCAATAGTACTTGTTAGCAACCCCATTTGTGTTTTATATGGATCACATGGCATTAAAGTACTTGGTAAACAAGCCCATCTTACAGGGGCACATATGCTGATGTGTACTCCTATTTCAAGAGTTTGATTTCATAGTTGTGGTGAAACTAGGGAAAAGTAACTCTGGACCAGACCACTTGTCTAGAATTCACTCAAGAGAAGAAGCACATACAATTGAAGAAACCATGCCAGATGCATAGTTATATAGGTTACAATGCGAGCCATCAGAATTATAAGACATTGTTGTCTTCCTATGAATTGGTGTGGCACCAGAAGGAATGAAGGCATTAGAAAAGAAACATCTTACTATATGTGTGGCACCATTTATGTTAACTAGTGGTGACCTCTACAAGTTAGGTAGTGATGAAGTATTACGTTGTTGTGTATTAGAGCATGAGTGCAAGGATATTATGGAAGAATCCCATGGTGGTATTGCACGAGGCCATTATGCAGGTGATAAGACTACCCAGAAAATCCTAATTGCTGGATTATGGTGGGAGACATTGTATAAAGACTGTAAAGAATATTGTAAGGCATGTGATCATTGTTAGTGCCTAAGGAAACCAGGGAAAAGAGATGAGATGCCTTTGAGACCAATTACTAGTGCTGAATAGTTTGAGAAATGGGCCATTGACTTTGTAGGACCTATTTCGCCAGCTGTGTACAAGACTAGGTCGCGCTATATCATCACTTGTATCGATTATCTCACAAGTGGGAAGAAGCAACACCTACGAATGACTGTACAGCAGCTACAACAGCTATGTTTCTATGAGAAAATGTTCTTACAAGATATGGATGTCCTTTAAGCTTGAAAAGTGATAGGGGTACACACTTTTTGAATGAGACAGTCAGGATCCTATTAGATGAGTTTATGGTTACACACCATAAAACTACACCTTACCATCCTCAGGAAAATGGAACTACTGAGGCTTTCAACAAGATTTTGAGCCAAAATTTAACAAAAATTTATGATGTTGGAAGAAAGGATTGGGATGACAAAGTGTCAACTGTTCTTTGGGCTTATAGAACAACTTACAAGAGATTGAACAAAGCCACACCATTTCACTTGGTGTTTGGCACAGAATCTGTTCTCCCTGTAGAATTTATGTTACCTTCTTTGTGCATTGTGCACACTGGAGGTCTAGCTGATGAGCAGGCTTTAGAAGAGCGTATTGAGAAAATGATTCAATTGGATAAGTGACGAGCCCTAGCATGATGGATTCAGAAGCAGGAAAAGGCCAGGCAGAAAGCATGGCATGACAGAAACATAAGGGATAAGAAGTTTGAGATTGGACAAATGGTACTTCTTTATGACTCTAAGTTCTTGCACCATCCAGGCAAGCTCAAGGTACATTGGTTGGGGCCATATGTCATCACTTATATACTTGAATCAGGTGCTTTCCAGTTAGAATAACTTGATGGAACATGGCTACCTAGTTACTTTAACGGGAGTAGGCTGAAGCCCTACTATAAATAAGTCTTCTTGGTGTTTGTAATAAGGTAGTATTTCCATTTAGATTAGGTTTCCATTTTTTATTTCCTTAATGTATTTTCTTCATTGTCGCTCTGCTTTGTCAAGTTAGTTATTGTTCTTGTGTAATAAGCGCACTTGTGTGCATGGTGCTAATTACTATGTGAAGAATGTTTATGTGCAGAGGACTACACATAAATAGTGTGGGGTGGTTGTAGTTATCCAAGTAAAATAATGTGGGAATTGAAAGGTGAAAGGAATAAGCTGCTATGGGTGTGATTTAAGTTGAAAGAATATTGCTTCTCAAAAGTGACCAGGGATGGAGATGAATGAAAGGATAGTATAATGTGAGGTAAGTAGAGGCCATGATAACTACCAGGAGAAGGTACAGTGATAAGGTACTCGAGCGCAAGGGCACACACTGAAGAGAAGTCTTTGACCAGAGGGTAGGAAGGCACACTACAAGGTTATAGCTGAGGCGCAAAGATGTACCACGCAGAACAAATGAATTGGTAGATGAATGAGAGGATATTTGGTAGGTGAAGGAGCAATAAATGCATCAAAATTTGAAAAATTATATAAGGATGGGATGCAGATTCATTTTTACCGTTGCAACTAAGAGAATTTGAGGAAAGAGCTAAGTGCAAAGAGCCGAGTGATCAGTTTAAGGTGCGAGGGTGTGAAACCAAGCATGAAAAATGGATCTATGTGAAAAGAAGCTTACATCCCCATTGGTGAAGGGTTTGAGAAAAGCAAGGAGACAGAGAGGAGTTAGGGCATGAAGTTTCCACCTAGGGCACAATTGAATTGAGCTAGGGTTTGATTCACAAATTTCAGCATTAAAAAGAGGAGACATTTGTAGGGTAAAATGGCACCTAAGAAGGTAGTTGCACTAGCAGCAAAAGGAAAGAAGAAGGTGGTCGTTGAGGAAGAAGAGATGGCACCTGAAAGTGATTTTTCATAAATGCAATATCTAGGAGTCGTCACCAGAAATAGAAAAGTGAGCGAATACAATCACATGACCGTGGAGAACAAGGATCTCAATTCCCTGCTCACTGCGAGGATGAACAAGCATACGATGGATGACATGCCGGTTTATGATGATGTAGGCGAGAATCTTCTGAAGATAATTGGGGTCGACCAATTATATGAGCTTCCATATTTCAGGAAGTATGAGCCCTTGTATCAGTGGCTCATGAACAGAGTGCATGAGGACTTCTTCTACTTTGCAGGACGCAAATATAAAATCTCACATGTGCTTATCTCATCAGTTGCAGGTTTAAAGGCCATAGGAGAGGACATAAAGAATGATCTCATAGATAAAGCTGTGATCTTAAAGACTAGACAGGAGTTAGGGTACCTAAAGGGTCTGCGCGGTATGGATATAGACAAATTGAAGAACTGTCCGGTTGTGCAAGATGTAGCCCACCTTGTTACAAAATTGAATGATCAGGAGCGGTGGTCACAGGTAAATACTATGTGGTTACACATTGCATGTAAGATGTCAGAAGGGGCAATCTACAATATTTCAAGCTACATTGCAGAACAAATAGTCGAGGAAATGCACACAAGAGGGAAGATCAGCTTTGGGGTTATTCTACTATCACTAGTATTCATGGAAATTGGAGTACCAGATGGGCCAAAGGAAAAGGTATGGGAATACCCCATGGAGAATAAGTCACCAGCTGAAAGATTCAACAAGTACCTATGTAAAGGGGCCATGATAGATGACGTCAAGCAAAGGGCAAAAAAATGGTACGACAAGCTCTGCACGAAATTTGGAGAAGAGTGGTGCATCCCAAAGGACCTACCATCAGTAGTAGGGAAACAAGTCTAGTTTGTTGTATATCAGCATTTCTGCATCACACGCTTCCCAATGAGAGATATATTTTGGAGCCCTTGGTGTAAATTACCTTATGCATTCACTGCGAGGTATTTCCAAGCATTTGTTTATAGGTTTACAGACACGTGCCAACTGGTCTTCAATGCAGATAAGGTAGATTGCAAATACCATACGTTGAGGAAGAAGCATGTGTATCCTAGAAGAAGTGACTACATCGAGAGGATCATTTCGGAGGTGTTGAATATCAAACCAATAATTATGGCTGTAGCAAATGTAGGGGCAACATTACTGTATCTCTAACTGAAGCCAAAGATGGAGAATATCAAGTATGTGGAAGGTGAGTTCGCACTTCCAGCACCACCAAAGGGAAAGAATACAATGGAGAACATCCCAGCACCTAATCCCACAAATCCAATTGAAGTGGAGGATGAGGAGGAAGAGCGTGAAGATAGTGGTGGTTTGGAGCATAGAGGTAGGAGACATCCTACAAATAAGGATGAAGCTGAGCGCACCACTACACCACCTCAGCCACAAGATGGGGATGATGAGGAATTGAATGCAGTCCAAGGGGAGCACAAATTTAAGAGGGTGTTTAGGAGATCAAGGACCCAATGTGCTACTCTAACCATGGTGTGTAGATCACCCAGACTCTCTCCATAAAAGGAGGAAACCGTGCAAAGAAGGAGGAAACTGAAGTTAAATGAGGAGGCAAAAGAGTCAGAGGAAAGTGAGCTTAATTCTCCTACACTTCCAGAGAACATAAAAGAATAGGGTGAGGAATCAAAGGAAAGAGGAGAGGATGAGAAGGGACCAGAGGAGACATATGTAGAGAATGTTCAGGACATGGAGACACAAGTCCCGAATTTGGAAGCTAAAGTCCCTAAGCAGCAACGGTTTAGAAGAACAAGTGGAGAGCACATTCCACTAGCCATGGGGTATGTAGAGGACGCATGTAAAATTTTCTGCACCCACTTCCAGAGCACGATAGCACAAAAGGATTTAATTGGTTGGTAGCTAATGGATGAGGATATGGCGACTGTGCACACTCGAAAGCAACTATCATGGTCAATGCACACCCACATGGATGAGCCTTATTTTGATATATGCGAAGAGTCATGTGTTTCAAGATGGATGAAGAAGGCACCGCAATCAGACATATGACAGTAAATCCTATTGTCATGTCAGATGAACAGGTTAGCAACACATTGGTGAAGGTTTCTGCTGAAGTTGCTAGGAGAAACATGGATAAGGCTCCAACAATCATAGCGCTACGTGAGGGGCTAAAGACAGGATGAAGAGATAATGTGCATAACACAAGAGAATGACTTGGCGTAGAATAAGAATGAAGTATTTATCAACTTCACAGAGGAGATTGGGGACAATGTCATAAGAGCTAGGCCACACTTGGAGACCAAGGTACCATAGACATTTCCCTCAGTGATACATTATGTAGGAAAGTTGGTGGACCTGGTGCTTGAAGATGAACCTCTGCGCATGAAAATGCTAAGGAAGTCAGAGCAAGAGACAGAATGAGAGAAAGCTTCAGTGATGCGAAATATTACATCCTATGAGGGGTTGCTGCAAGTGCTATAAGAAGTATTGAAGAAAGCAGACTAGGCTTTGAACATATGCACAGCTCTAGAGGTGCTTATCAATATAAAGACCCTGGAAGAAAGTAATGAGGTCTAGAAATCAATGAAGGATGAGACGTTGGGCCACACAAAAATATTGTCAATAGTTAAGCAGAAGCGCAAGACCCTAACAGTAGCACAAGAGCTGCACAAGACTTGGCTGGAAGAGATTGGGAAGCAAATTGCGCAAAATAAAGTCAACAACCAAGGTTAAGAAAATTTTATTTTAGAAAACTTAGCTAATTAACCTAGCCATTTCTGTTGGAGATCTAACCACTTATTTTAATAGTATTTTCTACAAAACTTGTTCACGATCTACAAAATCTAACATATACCAAATTGTTTTTGGGTGATATGCATAAAACCTAGAAATCATTGTAGAATTTGAGCACCTGATGCAAATAAAAAATGGATCTACAAAAAAACACCCTTATAGCTACATGAAGCTTGAATCTTCTTGGTAATGGTCACCAAAAGACTAATTTTATGGTTTAAAGAGCCACCATTAATATTTTATAGACCTGCAAATCAACAAAATATAGAAAATGTGTCATTGATGGAGTTCTAAGTGCAACCACTATAAAATAAACACTCAAACACATATATACAAAAACAAATCTCCTACTAAAAAATAAAAACAAACCCACTAATGTTTAACTGAAACCAAAAAAATCCATATCTTGTATTTTTCAGAATATGGGTTCTTTATAGTTTGATCAATTTGACCCAAAATAGAAGTTTTGACCAAAAAACTAGTGTCTCATATTATGGCCAAGTTTAATTTCAATCATATGGTTTCTCCACATTCTAGATCCAATAAAACATTCCATTTTGCATGAAAATTCCCCAAGTAAAATATGATTTGCATAATGCTTTGTTAGTTACCTAGACGAAGAATTCAAATCTACAACTATATTGAAATTGGACACACCTTTTCTCCAGCCAACTTTGATACCATATTGGAGTATCCATAAGGATTGCCGATAAAAAAAAGTACATACACAATTTCAAATAAAAATCACTAATAAATACATTAAAGTGCAATAATAAATCAATATGTAGCAAAACCAAGATTTCTCCAATACACTGCCTTAAAATTGCTCACAAATGAAGATGTACATACATGAGAGTGAATACATAGTTTCTCCATGATTAATGGAAATAGATCCCAAAATAGAAAATTAATTCCCACACTTGACATGGTCAAACAAACAATAACTCCCACTTAGATAACAATGATGGCCAACTGTAACTCCTATGACTAACTTCAAGGGTAACTCTCGTTGTCACTGAAATTTGCACCCTTCCTAAAACTAGGTTCAACATTTCAGTGAAACATTGTTAGAACATGAGTGTGTGGGTCACTCATGATCTTTCTCTAGATGAAAGGGTTGGTTCCCTTCATCCCAATTTACTACAACTAATCCTATACCAGCCTTATCCTCTTAACTATCTAGCCTAAGCTAATGATTCCAAAAATTTAGGAGGAGGTTAAAACTAGACAATAAAAGGGAGGTGATGTACCAAACTGAAATGTGGAGCTTATTTAGTTCTAAAAGACACAAACGATAGTTTGTAAATGAATATTGTGAAGAATGCACACAAATCTAATTTAAGAAACTAAAAGAATACAAAATATACAAGAGGGTAGAAATATTCATGCCAAACACATAAAATTTGAAGGAAAGAAAGAAGCCATGCTTGTATTAATTTATTTTTAACAATTTACACATATAACCAAGGCAAGAAAATTCTCATGCACAAGTTGCAAATTTTGAAAGCATGAAGTTAGAGTTCACAAGCAAAAAGCTCAAAAATATATGAAGGAAGAATCTAGAGAATAACCCTTTCAATGTGTATGAGCACTTACATTTATATAGCTTGAGAAGGAATAGAGATAAAGAGAATAGGGAAAGGATGACTACCATGTTAGGGTATCGATCCCTGAAATCTTGTTGAGCAAGCATGAATGCTATGATTTTATAGGGTTGACTTGTAGTATAGACATGGGAACCAACTTGAAGAGATTTAACCATGATGTCCTAGGAGATTTTGATTAAATTCTATGCCATCAAGCTACGCAATTTGACACCATACTTCATTAAATCTAGGTAATTAAAATAGTGTCGAACGTCATGGATAAACTGAAACAGGTGTGGCTTATGCAACTTCCACATAATTCTATTATTTTATTGTGTTCTGTGGATCTATTTTACCTCCATGGATTGGGAAATGTGTGGCATTCAAATTTTATTCGAAAACTTTTGACCTCACATACTTATATGGGTATTGACCCCGCTTTGTGGATTCTACATTGGACATGTCTCCATGGATTCATAAATCTGCAATACATCAAATTCTCACCATTCGCATAACTCTTTACTTTAACTACTACAGATTCTATCCTTTTGCACTCATATTGTACAACACACACAAAAATACATGAAGGCTTTTCCTTCATCCCATAATACACACATAATTGCATTCCACATAATTCTAACTTCCAGTCTTCCACAGATTTCTTAAACAAAATCTACATAAGTGTTATTTTGAATAAGTTGTTCAAGATTTCCTAAGGAGCAATTTTGTCCAACAACTTGGTGACCTCTATGGGATATCTACATTCTATATCATGGTGACTAGTAGCCTTGAGTAATATATTGGGTATGGAGTCAATTATAACTCTAAATTTGGCCCCTTGAAATTGAAACAGATCCCAGGACTCCCATGGAAACCTAAATTTAGAACTATTTAAACTACTCTGAAATTATATCTTGAACTAATCCTTGGATATTTTGATGAATGGCCATGATATTTCTACAAATAGTATGAATTTACACCATAGAGTTGAGAGGAAATGACTTGTCATGCATCTGACTACAATGGGCTTCCAAAAACTATGTAGAAAAATGAAGATCATACAGGCTTCAAGTGAAACATGTAGAGATTGCATACACACTTATTATAAATAGGTTACCACCATAAGGATTGAGGCAAAGAAAACCGATCAGTGATCAACACACAAAAAAGGAGGGGACTTCCAAAATCAAAACTCAAAAGTATTTACAAGACATAATATACATACCTAATGGAAATTTTTAAGATAAATCTAATTGATTGGAATTTGCAATGCTTCTCCACCAAGGTTGGACAACTCAAATAAGATGGCCTCTTTTTAGGTATTGATAATGTATCACCACTCCAAAGTGTATGAAAATTGGAGTGTCACCCTAATTAGGCTTTATATGTGTCCCACTTGAAGACTAGGTCACTTTCCTTAAAATTTTGTGGCTTAGCTTTCTTTTCAAACCACTTTTTGGTTGATAACTTGTTCTTTTCTAGCTTGGTCATGATGGATTTTGTTAGTTCTTCAAACTCAATTAGTTATACCATTCTAATATATCTATGATTTGCACCTTCCAATTCTAATTGGTTATTTAGCTCCAATGAAGGTTGTTTAAGAAATAATGGGAGCCTAGATTCTCTGCCATAGACAAGAATGAATGGAGAACTACTAATTTCTATTTTTGGAGTAATTCTATCATCCCAAAGAGAATTTTTTACTTTTTTATGTCACTACCTTTGATTGATCTCCATAGTCCTTTTCATGATCTTGGTCAGGTTCTTGTTAGTGGATTCCACCAAGCCATTACCTTGCAAGTAGTAGTTGGGGGAATTCTTCAAATAAAATCCATCTCTGAGAGCCTAATCATAGATCCTAAAGCCTAATAACCCTTTCGCATTATCTAAAATGATGGTTTAGGGAACCTCAAACCTCGTTACAATATCATCTAGAAAATCAAGGATGACTGATTCGAAAGCCTCTTTGAGTGGTATAGCCTCTGTCCACCTCGTAAAGTAGTTTTTTATCGTCAAGACCCACTTGTGACCTAGACTTGACATAGTATTGATCATACCTATGAAATCAAGCACCCATTGAGAAAAGGTAGCATCCACCTAAATATGGATGAAGGGGAATGGACTACCATATTCTTTTTATCAGTGAAGAGAGCACATTCCTTATATTTTCTGACCTGATGATGTGCATCTATGAATAGTGAAGAGAGCACATTCCTTAGTATCCTACTTTGAAGAATTTTTCATTTGGCATGGCTTCAATATGAGAAGTTTCCTTCTGAGAAACCATTTTGGAACTCCATCAAGACATTGTCTAAATTTGTCCTCCTTCAATATACCTTAACAGGACACCATCCATATTATTCCTGAAACAAAATCACATCTATTAATGTATAGGGCACTGATTGCAACCTCAAGTGCCTTCTATTTAATTTTCTCAAACTAGGATGGTATCCTCCAGTTGCCAAGAATGTTGCTATGTCATTGATCTAACCTCAAAAGCTAAATTGGCTTCCTTTGTCTTGCAAAAATTTTGTGTTACATGAAAACTCGACATTTCATGGCTCTTCTACGTTATGTAGATACTTGTTATCTTCACTTTGTGGATTTATGTTACTCCTTAGATTCCCAACTTGGGGATATTCTAAGTTTGGTGGATCCTATGTGGTTTATTCCCGCTCTTCCTCCATGAAGAGTGAGGCCCCTTGACTATTTTGAGCATCCAAGGAAATATTCTAACAAATTCTTATTCCTCTTACCAAATTTGTATCCTTGATGGTCACATCATATTCCAAAACCTTGGTCACCCATCCAACCATTTTCCACTGATTTCCACCCCTGTGATGCAATATCTCACACTAGGATGTGAGACTAGGAATTTGATGTGACTAATGACTAGCATGGGCTTGATTTTTTTGAGATCTCACAAGATGATGAAGACCTATTTCTCTAAATGACTATACTTAAGCTCAAAATATTTCAGTGTTTGGAGAAAAAAGGCTACAGTTTGGTCCAAGTTTTCATCATTCTTATGTGTTAAAACTAGGAGAATAATTAGATTATCCCTATAATCCAGATTTATAAGTGTTGGTGTTTGGGAAATTACGACTTTCACCTTAGAAAACATTTCTCTTCCTTTCACGATCTATTTGAAATTCATGTCTTTCCTTAGCATCAAGGTGATGGGTTTGAATAATCTTGCAAAGTTAGGAATAAATTTCCAAACAAAATTGATCTTTCCCAGGAAAGACAGAAGGTCCTTTTTTTGATTTGGCAATGAAAGAGAGAGGATGAAAAATATTTTCTCAGGGTTGATGAAAATTCCATCTTTAGAAACAATGTGACCCAAAACTTACCCCGTGGAACTATAAAAATGCATTTCTTGGGGTTTAAGGATATTTTCAACTCCCTACATCGCTCAAAGACTTTCTCCAAATGCTCCATTTGATGTTGACCATGTTTGGAGAAAAGCATGATGTCATCCAAATAGACAAGGACATAATGATTGACGAGTCTACAAAAAGTAATGTCCATTTCTCTCTAAAACGTGACACCCACATTTGAAAAACCAAAGGGCATTTTCCCATATTCATATGTTCCACATTTGGTTGTAAACATGGTTTTATATTGGTCTTATTCTTTAACCTTGATTTGGTTGTAGCCTAAGTATCCATCCAACAAGGAGAACTATTCCGCACCTGCCACTGTTTAAAGGGTTTGATCCATTAAAGGAAAAGGGTAGTGATCCTTTAACAAAACCTTGTTTAAGTCTCTAAAGTCCACATAGATCCTTATTTATAAATTATTATTTAGTTTCAAGACCAAGTTTACCACTCAAGATGAGTATTTGATGGGAACGATGGTTTTTTATTGAATGAGTTTAGATAACTCCTTCCTCATGAGGGGTTTAATCTTAGGGTTCACTGGTCTCTGCTTCTATTTACCTGACTTGGCCATCAGATCGTGAGTAATGGAATGTTAAGAAATGTTGATGTCAAAACCTATAAGGTATTAATAGTTCCATGAAAAGACATAATGAAAACTATGACACAAGGAAATAAATTTTTTCTCCTCATCTTGATCACACACCTTTCTGAGTAGTAGTTCCTTACCTGGTGTAATGGTGAATGGTTTTCAATTATTTTGGACCACTAATATATATTTATTCTGCCCTTTGATCTCATCATCAAGATTGAAGATGTATTCGAAATTTACTAACCCTTTAGGAAACTTTTTAGTTTGTAACTAGATGATTTTATCACTATAACTTTCTTGAAAACTGGGTTGCAAGTTTGAAGAGAATTCAACTTCATTTTGGATGAACTAGACTATTTGTTCATCATTCTCAAATACTTACCAACTGACTTTATTATCTGAGATGGTTGGTTTTACAACCATATTGACGTGTGTTTTTCCCTAGATAAGGTCTTCTACAGGGGAAAAATATGAACCAATGGATGCTATTTGATCTACTTCTTTGTTATGTTTCCGTGGAACTACTTGAAGGTTGAAAAATTAAAAACTCTCGAGAAGGTCCTAGACTCAATGCCTATAAGATTTCAAAACTTTATTATTGGTAACACATTTTCATCTACTTAGTGGATGACCAACTCAGTGTCCCCAAATATCTGCAGGGCCTTGATTTGTCTCTTTTACACAATGAGTAGAACATGAACCAATGCTTCATATTCAACCACATTATTTCTTAATACAAACTACAGTCTATGTGTAAAGAAAATTTTCTTTTCTATCAAGGAGACAATAACTACACCTTCCCCAGATCCGTTCTTACTCCTTGAGCCATCAAAATACATTTTCTACATGCCATAATTTTATTTCTCTTCGTTGAGAGGTATAGGGGTGGTTAATTATTCTTCGAAGATATAGTAAGTACCAAAACCTACTTCAACTATAATGTCAAAGGGATCAAAATCATAACATTATTTATCACATTCATCAAACATAAGATCCAGAACCAAATGTGATGAGTGCACTGTCTTGGTGGCTTCAGGATCACTTCTCACTTCTCCTTGGACCATACAGTTAGTACCTAGCACTATTGTTGAACCCTAGCCACTAGTGTCCAGAAACAAGTGACGATAAGTGAGTGATAACTAACAGACAGGGATCCCTGAGACCTAACTAGAACTGTGTGTATGAGTGACCAACGTGCAAGATAAACAAAAACAAATACCAACAAGAAAAATGGATGGACTATGGAATGGGTCATCAATGAATAATTTTTTTACACAAGATCCATATATAAAACAACATAATTTTTGTTTTTGAATTTATCAGAATTTTGGACCTAGAAAAGAGAGGTGAATGTGTTAATGACCTTCAAAACAAGAGCACCAAAACATGGGCATTGGTATCCTACTCTTGGGTGCCCCAGTCCTAATTTTGGGTGGCCATGTCCAGAGAGTGTGAGTTGAGGTTAGAGTGATGTAAATGTGAAATTTGACGTGTGTTGATGTTATATATGAGTATGTTTGTGTGTGTGTGTGTGTGTGTGTGTGTATATATATATATATATATATATATATATATATGATGTGTTAACACCGTGTTTTTTGTTATTTTATGGTGCGCAGAGGGATATCCATTTGAGAGAGTTTTGTGGTGGACACCATTTGAGTACATTACTCAGATTAGGGTTGTCAGATGAGGAGTGGGATGTTCTAGACCATGCCAGCCTGTGACACATAATGAGGATGAGGGATGTGACCCATAATATGCCTATGCTTACACCTCTATGCGAGAGGTGGTGTGCAAATGCTTGCACCTTTTGGCTACCTATAATGGATATGACATTCACACTAGAGGATGTGTATCGCATACTACGATTACCTATTGTGGGAGAGAGGGTACATGTAATGAAAGTGAATGATATGCAAAGACAGATGAGGGTTGTGTGGTGGTATTTTGCGCGGACTCGAGTTCATACTGAGGCTCATATTATCCTAGATGCTATTATAAGATCAAGGGATTTGCAATTACAGAAGTTTATTTCCATGGTGATAACATCATTGATTGTAGTGGAGGGTGGTGGTGTAGGCATCTTATATAAGATTCATGATATCTATCAGTGGATAGAGGAGGAGAGCACTAGGTATTCTTGGGCATGATGTGTATTGTCACACATATATAGGGATCTAAATAGATTTACACAGGAGTATGGGGGTGGCATGAGAGCTATGAAATTGTTGCATGTATGGGACTATGAGCATTTTTTAGTATTGAGGCCGGTTGGTAGGCCAAGAGGAGAGTGGGATAAACTAGATATATTTTCAAGTAGGTGGGTTGGTGTACAAGGCAAGAGGATGGAAACAGATACCGATAGAGATATGCTAGATCACATGGGGCTAGATGCTATTATATGGAGGCCATACCGAGACTATGGAAGATGGCCAAAGGATGTAGTGGGGATATGATGTATACGTCATACTATGTGGTTAGAGGATTGGTTTCCAAGGGTAAACGAGTTATTTTAGGTTGAGTGGGTTTCACAAAAGTTTTTCATGGCCCAAGATGTGCCTCCAAAGCCATATGTATGGGTTAGAGCTATTATGGCACCAAGGAGAGTTGAAGAGAGACCAATGCCCGCAATAGGGTAGCTAGTACCTTTAGGGCCAGACAAGGTAGATGTGGAAATAAAGCTGATTGATGCAAACGATGTGGGATGTACAAATGCATACCATGCATGGTGGGCATCACATCGATGGATAATTTTTGTTCCTAGTATTGGCGGATGCAATGGGCTTACCAATAGGAAGAGTAAAGGGGCAAGCACCTGCCCCCGACAACATAGTGGTGGAAATAATAGAGCATGAGTGTTTGTATATTTATGTTGTATGATTTCTTGTTTGGTTGTGTAATGGCCATTATTGTCTAATGTTTTGTTCTTATGGTTATAGGGGATGTGTATTGGCCATTGATTGTGGACAAATCCATTCACATATTGACATGGAATGTTCCCACTGACATAATCATGGGTGGAGGCATATTAAAGCATGTAGATGATATTGTGGGAGAGAATGCCCATTTATTTGAGTCAGTGGCGATAAAAACAATGACATGTCTCGTTTTGCTGAGTGAGAGATATGAAGTGCGAGAGGAGAAACAATGGGCTAGGGAGGAGGTGAGTGGCGGTCCTCTAACACATGATGTATTTTCTCATTTTGTTGAATTACAGAGTCTGTTTGCAGAGTTTTTGATAGATAATACCATATTGCAGAGACATATAGAGAGATATAGGGGGCCCTGATCAATAACATAGGGTGAGTGGAGATGCTTCAATTTCTAGAGCTCTTGCATTGGAAGACAATGATAGTGATGACGAGATTTGATTTATTTTGATGTATCGATGTAGGGGGATTTCCCCCCAGTGATGAGATGTTTTGTAACCATGATTTTAAATGATATATATATGGATGGAATTGTTGGTGTATGATTGTTGTAATTGATGTGTTACTAGTGTTTGACGTGATGATTATGTATGATTCAATGATTTTTATTGTTGTGCATTATGTGTTGAATATCATCTGCATTTGGTGAATTGATTTGCAATGGATAAATGTTGACATGGAATAATGTGATTATAGATAGATAAATGATTATGTAGTGTATATGATGATATATGATCTATGTAATGTCATTGCAAAAAAGTGTATAATATGTATGAGTAACATTGTGATGAATGATAAATTAAAAATGAATAATGTGTAAAAGTATGAGATGGTTGTAATAGTGAAGAACATATTAGTATGATGAAGAGGAGGGGGAGAGTAACAATTGCCCCCAGCATATGGATTATGCCATTCATTTATATAAGACCCCTCAGTAGTCGAGAATGAACCATAAAGAAAGAGTGCATAATTGGGAAATGGGTCGATAATGTGCACTATAGGAATCGAGAAAGCACTCATGTGAGAGAGAGCCAAAGGAAATGATGCCCTTATATTCTAATTGTTGCAAGCGATCATGAAGGGCATAACGGTCATTGTGCTTATGGATAGTAATACGGTGATAATTTCAGTAAGGTCTATCATGCTGACATTACAAGATATGTGGTGGATGGTGATGATTAGAAGGTAAGCGGATTAAATTCTTGTCAAGTAAGGAACACAACACATCATGACATCTAACATGATGTGAAAAATGTAATGGTCCTTGTGAAATAGGTGTAGAATTCTAGGGTGTAGCCGGACACTGAGTATGATAGGGATGACATGTGGGTAATGGAGTAGGATGAACTTGTTTGTGAGGTGGAGGAGATGGAGACCATGTAGGACGCTCAACATATAGGAGTAGAGAAGAACTAGGCAATGTAGTAGTAGTATCAATAGGAGGAGGGTCCATAACATGTTTAATAAATTTATCTTGTTCTAAATCAATGACCCTATATCATAAAAGTGTGAATGATTCACATGTTTCATATTGCAATCGTTGTTTTAAGGGTGGAATCAAACCGCGACAAAAGATAAATTGCTTTTCTAAGTCAATAAGCTGGAAGACTAGTTAGTGCATGTAAGCATTGAATCATAAAATGTAATAAATGATATGTTCAATTTTTCCCTTCTGTAAGCTAGGTAGATGATCAAATGTGACTTGAGGGTCGTTGCTGACTATGAATCGACAAAGAAAAACTTCTTCCATCTCACAATAGGTACTAATAGATTCAAAGGGTAGACACGCGTACCATTGGAGAGCATCATTTGTTAGACTATGGTGAAAGGATTCAAGCAATAATTAATCATTAGAATATGAAGCCATAGCCATACGATAATTCTTGAGATGTAAGTATGAATTTCTAGAACCATCAAAACATTAAAATGTAGGCATAACAAAATCCTTAGGAAATGTTGAGCTGTGAATCTTTTTTTGGGAATCATATTTCCATGTAATAAATTATTGTCAATGGAAGCGTAATAGGCCTTGATTTATAATGTGAGATATTGGACCTGAGATTGTAAGTGACCAATAACATGCATGAGGGACAAGATGTTGTGTGAAGGAATAGCAGAGGATGGCAATAATGTATTAAGTGGTTGTAATTTTCCATTATGAGCAATCATAGGAATATCAAGAGGAGATATAAAATATTTTGATGCTAAGGGAACATTAGATGTTGGTACCAAATAGTTAATAGGTGGTGAAGGACATGGAACATCCGTACAAACTCCAAGAATAACATCAGAAACATCTGAAGGATATGGAGATGAAGTGATAATAGAAGATGAAATAATAGAAGGAGATGAAGTGATAAGATAAGATAAACTAATAGAAGGAGATGAATTGATAGGAGAAGATGAAATAATAGAAGGAGATTACCCATGCATTTTATTAGATACAACCTTAGAAGAATATGATAGTGGAGTGGGGGATTCACACTCAATAGTTTGTAAAGAAGTGGAATCATGACTATCAAGTGTGTCACCTAAATAAAAAAAATATTCAGATATAAGGATATCATTAATCGTATCATTAACATAGAATGAAGGATTAAGATCTCTAGCATTTTCAGAAATAGGAGAAGCATGAGGTGCAACAAGAGTATAATCGTGACTAGTACATGAGAGATAGATGTTTACTATCATCAAGACCAAACATGAAATTAATAATATCATCATCTAAATTTTCATTAGAAATTCCAGAAGGAGGGATGAAGCTAATTGTATAATAAGGTGTGTAATGAGTAAATCTCATCGGATTATAAATGGTGTCAATAGTAAAATTATCAAATCTAGTACGCACATGACATTCATTAGCTAAGAGTTGTTGCTAAGTATCATCTGAAAGAGTAACATCATGATATAGGGCAGAAATCTCAGCTATGGTGGCCTCATCATAGATAATATTGACACTCACATGATGTATGACTAGCCTAGAAGGAGAAGAGTTATCCTTAGCCATTAGGGTTTGAGTGGATCCTAGGGAAAATAGTTATAAGCTACGAGTTCACCAAAATGATTTAATAAAATTTGAATATTTTATTTAAATCTAAATGTACAACTATGATATAAATGATATGCAATAAAATAAGAATGCTAAAAAATGTATTTAATTTTATCAATAAAAGGAAATGATAAGGATAATGTACTAACCTTGATCTTTGTTACCTTGCAGTGACCTAGGACTAAGTAGTATAATGAAATAGAACAATAGAATGTCGCAACGAACCAAAAAAATTCAGTAGAGGTGGAATTGGCTAGACTGGGGTGCCTGAAAATAAATGGGGGCACCTGTGGGAACCTTGGTCTTATTTATGGGTGCCCTAGTCTACAAAAAAGGTCAGAACTTGATTTCGATATAGTCTCTAGGGTTTTGCACTTATTTTCCTTTTTTCGCGTGTATATCGCACTTGGATCCCCGAGGTACCTATAAACTTGCAATGAAGAAAACACATGCAAAAAAATCAAATAGAAATCAAATACTAAAAAATAAAGATGATAAATGAGGGGTTGGACTATCCTCAGATGCCACAATGGTGGACATACAAATGAGTGTTGCACTACATATCAGACCTAATGTAGTTCTATGTGCTTGTGTGTGCAATAGTTGAAACAACCTCTTTTTAAGACTTCAATACAAGGGAATTTTTTAAATAAATATGATCATAATGTTTCATTTTTCTAAATTAACATAATTTAGAACCAACATCATCGTAGTCAATCCATCCTATAATAATTAACATTATGTTGTTGTATGAGTCAGACTAAAACCAATCCCTCATATCCATTTCATTAAAATATGTATATTATGTATACTATGGTTTCCTTATTCATTCAAGGACATACAAGTGTTACAGTCTAAAGTGCATATCTAGGCATCTGCTATAGATTACCCATCTGATATCCTATAAATTTAGGTCTAGGTGAAATAAGGATAACACAATCAACAACTTGCATTACTTTGGACAAAGTTTATAATACATGTTTTCCCTACTTAATTCCATGATGACATACATAATTTGGAATTCATCTTTCACCCTACACTTGAAATCTATTATTTGGATTAGGACTAGATAAATAAGTATTAATCACTTTCAAGTTGTGTACTAGGTACCAATTTGGATCAACCTGCATGGTTAAGTGCCACAATGTTAAATTAGGAATACTAAGGGAGAGTAAGCGTCTCTGCAATGATTTGCATTGTTATGAGTTCACTTCTTCTCCCATAGTCATCATAAGATGAAATTGGGCTCTAATTCATGCAGTTTAATCTGCATTTGTACCTATAACGTTACTTGAATCTTAGAGCATTACAACTTTCACAACTAGAGGAGCTTGATGAGATAACTCATCATAGAAACTACTCCACAGTAGCCAAATAATGACCTAAGTCATTAGGTGGATACTATGCAGAAATGGCCATAACGAGTTTGATCATCGACTTTTGCTACTTGGAACGTCGTATATTGTAAAGTTAAGGTAATTTAATTAATTTATGACATATTAATTCTAAAGTTTCAATGATACTCTCATTTCGATAGAACTTGCACCTAGGAATCTAAGTGAGGAATTCCTGAATATCAATTACATGTTTAGAGTCATTCCAACATGACCATTATGTTTACTAGTTGCAGATATAAATCTGCCTACTGAATTAATTTCGTATATCATAATTATTCCTTTTTCTCAAGTAAAGTATTAGGTATAGAATAATACTTAATAGGGTTAATTTCAAATATTAAACAACAATCCATAAATTAGATTAATCAACATATGTACTTTCAATTACACATATATCACTTAGTATTTATGTATTGTATTCATTTACATAGTACAACAGTATATTCAACATCCAATAAAACCATCAATAATGCAGTATGAGTGCATCATTCTTTTTAATACATCATAGTCATTCATTTATTTATATACTATATTAATGCACATAAGTTTTCCCATCATTAATTCAATTAGGATAGATAAATCTTCTATTTAATTTTCGGATGCAATCAAAACTCAATTAATAAATGAAAACATGTTTCTTTATTTCCTTTTCACAATAAATCAAAAAAATTGGTTACATTATCCTTTTAATAAATTAACAGTACAACGATATTCCACTTAATTACACAAATAAAATGTAATACAATGCATCTTTTATCAATCAAATCACACAAGTAAATTCTTTCAACTTCATTCACATTTCAGACTTCAAGTACTTCATTTGCAAAATGTTAGCAATGGTCACTTTGAAAGAACCGACATGAAAATATCTATTTCCCCTTAAAATTTTAATCCATTTAGTATTTACATAAATGAAATGCTGCATTAAGTTTAAATCACATAACTGATGCACAAGAACACAAATTCATATTTGTAACATATCCAAGTAAACACTTTACACACGCAATATTGTTCACTTCCTTTAAGTCTGTTTACTTGATAATAGACTTGTAAGTGACATAATACATAGAAGTTATCGAAAATCATTCATTTATGACTTAAATAGTAAAGGGAATAATTATAACAATATTCTATAATTCTCATTAGCGATTTACAACCATAAGAACAATGGCTATGTTGATACCACACAATCACAAAACATCTTATACAAGTATCATCATAGTATTTAATCTCAAAAATAAATATAAGTATCGAATGGTATTAAATCACTCACTAATATACTAGTATCAAACATTATTTTATCACTCAAAGATATGCAAGTATTAATAATACCTTAGGACCAAACTTGAATGCCACTATTTATATTAACAATCGCTAAACCCATTAACAAAACAAATATAACTTAGATATTACTGTGATTATCTTCCTGTCACATTATCATATATCACCTAATAGTAATGATAACTCCTTATTCATGCATGGGTTACAATCAAAATGACTAACTTTTTCTTCATAAACCTTCATTGAGGATCTAACAAGTATCTTTGACCAACACAAATATGTGGGCTAAACAATAATAATATATTGATATCAACATACCAGGAGGAACATGTTCAACCTTAACAAGATTAATTCAATTTACCTTAAAACTTACAAAATTCCCCAAGCCATGAATTATCTTTCTCAATGAAACCCAAATCACACTTTAAGGTCAACACCACAACTCAACCATCATTACCTTAAACAATTCGACCTCGTAATACTTGTGGCTCAAATACTAAGGCGACATCACAACAAGCTGGTTGGTACATAATACCCTTTCAAAATATTTATCCCATTCACAGTCAGACCATACTATTATAGATTTTTTTAAGTACAGAGACCAAAATGATACAACACAGGCTTACGGGTTCACCTACGAATCCTTACTCACCAAACCTATTTAAACCCGAGGAATCAACAAAACTATTTTTGTGAACCATTCCTACCAAGTAGAGTCTGAAGGTCCAACGAAAAGGGTTTAAAATGATAATCCTCGGAATACCCGCGATAAACACACACACACACACATTTACATATATATCAATCAACACCCAGAATTTCTAGGTATTTTGTTATAAAAATACAAGCAGTGTATATATCAAAATAATCTCAGATGTCTAACTGTATTCTCCCATCGAAGACATCAAAAACTACAGTCATAAAAACAATGTATAATTTCTAAGATTCCATTCAACACAGAAGCCTCATAACAACACAAAAATGATAATACCTAGAAAGTCTGTATTCGAATCTAAGGATTCGATACCCAATATAAATGTAAACTTATCCAAGTAAATTCTAGTTGTAGGGTTTCGAATCAAATACAAGCCACATAATTAACAAGGAGTTCGAATATATATAAACAATTCCACAAGGTCATATAACATAGTTCAAACCATTCTCTGTTATTAAGAAGTTCCATTTTATACCCATATTCACCTATTAACATGAAATCGACAACACTTGATAGATTTTCACAAAAACAATGAAAACCCAAATTTACAAATAACAAGAAGAACTTATTGCAGATTTTTATCTATGTAAATAATAGATAGAACAAACTATTAGTGGAGAGATAGAGCTTATCATGCCTGAAATGATAGTTTTCCTTTCTCCTTCAGTTTCCAAGTTTCCTTCGTAGACACAACACGAAAAATAATTTCCACAACAAATCCCAAACCTCCTAGATCCTCCATGCTTATTTATCGACCTTAGATATTAATGTTTTCCCTTAAATATCTAACTCCAAGTTTCAGAATGCATGTAATAGTTTAAGTAAAAGATAGAGAGAAAGATAATAGGAATGCCATTAACATGCAGAGTTCGACAACATTTCCCCACAATAGCCAAAACAACAATAACTTGAAACCAAACAAATTTTTCTCCCAAAACCACCTCATGGTTTCCCCGAGGCAGTGGAGAAAATTTCTAAACATTCAATGCATGAGAGGAAAACCATATTTCCCTCCACATTTCCCACTACCGACCTGTTCCTTTCAATTTTAGCAGTGATTCCAACTTCACAAAACAAGGACATGCAAATAGTTAACCATCACTTTATTCAAAACCTCCATAATTGGTTAGTTACCTCTAAATTTTCTTGTGGTTATCATTAAATGCACCCCATAAATGTCACAGTTGGTACTAGTTACGAAGAGAGTGGGTAACAACTCACCCTTTTTAAAATAGGCCCCCAAAATTTGAAACATAAACCATGGTTTAATATTACTTTAGGCCTCCAAAAATTTATGAAAAGCTTTATCAATTAGACTTAAGCCTTAATAAATTTCGAACCATAAATATTAGTTTGATATGTTCCTCATAACATTCAGGTTTTCTTTATAGGATATGATTTAAGGATAATAATATTAGAACCTTCCACATAGTTAGGACATTAGGATTGAATATAACAACCAAGCTTAGCAATAGGTTTGGAACTTCTTGACATTATGCCATGTAATAAAGATAAGTTCCAAACAATAGTAGGAATATCCTTAATTATGAACTTAGGCCACTTACTTCATTATTCCCAAGTTGTAAAGCTATCCTCCATGGTGATCAATAAGATTTATATTGTGTCACATTTTTTATTCTAAGTTTAACCACCATTATAATTGCATGCACCCAATACCATTTCCATAATTATTTAGTTCTTGCATTAGGATCAAATTGCCAATGTACAAGAATCCTAATTTCTTATCAAATGTGATCATCTCTACTATAGGTAAGTAACAGTAAACCATAATCATGGTATTCATACCTTGATAAGTGAAGCTTGATACTATACCTATTCAGTCTCCCAACAAATTTGGAATAACACATTTTGCAACACTTCTATAGGTAGGAGTTAGAACTAGGAACTTGTTAGTCTTAACCAACAACGTAACATCAAAGTACATAATCTCATTAATAATGATGCATAAACATGTTCAACCTTTGAGTACACTAGTCTTACTACCTCAAGCATGAAACAATAATGAAAATACATTTAAACGATGCACATTGATCAAGAAAAAATGTATGCCTAATGTAGAAGCATGCCAAAAACCAACACTCTCATCACAATAAAATAATAAAACAATAGGGGTGTTATATACCTTCCCCCTTAAAAGAATCATTGTCCCGATGATTCATTCCAATCTAACAGAAATTAAACAACCTAAATAGTAATATACTTATTAAATCCAAAAAATATAGTTTGAAACTTGCAAAAATCAATTTTTTCAGAACATAAAAACATCGTTATGTTGGTTGTATTCAGCACCTTTTCAAGTTTTTGCTTGAAAAAAAAAATTAAAATTAGTTTTCCAATCAAAGAAATCTTAAATTATCATAAAGTCATTAAAAAACATATGTTTTCCTTCTAAAATAGATGCGGAAAGGCAGTCTTTATGTCTTCTAGATTCTCCCAAGTTGCACTTTATTCATTAAATTGGTCCCATTGGACCTTTCATTGACTAATGTCTCTATTTTGCAAGTGCATCTTGTGAGTTTCTAGCACCCTTACGTGTTCAACCACAATGACCCATGGATCTTAGACATGCAAATAATTCCAATTCAACACATGCGACAAATTTGAAACATATTTTTTAGGAAAGGAAATATGAAAAACATAATGCATCCTGGCCAATGTGGGAGGAAACACTAATTGATGAGCCACCAGGATGATCACTTCAATGATTTCAAAAGGTCAAACGTAACAAGGTGACAACTTAGATAATTTTCCAAAATAAATAGAACTCTTTTGGGTTTGACCCTTAAAAATACTTTATCACCAAGTTCAAATTTCCTATAAACCCTTTTCAGGTCTGTGTAACTCTTCTTCCTATCAGCAACTTCTTTTAATCGTTCCTGAATTGCTTTTAGTTACTGTTGTGAAAATTACTCTGATCTAATACAAAAAATACATGAAATAGCTACATAGACAATAATTAAAATCAACAACACTATATTATTCTCACACTCATTTTTTATTGATTCACTATTTCATTACACTCCATTATATAGGAGATGTATAGTAAAAATCATCACAACAACCTTTGTCTGTATCTACAACCATACACCCATATGGTTTCAACCTCTCACCAATATAATAATAAAACAATACTAATTGTTTTATTATTCTAACTTACTAACTTACCACATACTAACCACATTTTACATTTACTATTTACATTTACATAGTAAATGTACTTTCACTAATTTACCATAATAATAATTACGCATGTAATTATTATTCACCCATACATACAAATGAAGCACTAAGATATATTTCCTAACATTCCCCCCCTTAGTGCAAACATGGGAAAAACTTGCCTTTGTACTTTCACTTACTTTCATGATCTGATGATTTTACAGGATGATCATAAACATAATAGATGGTTTTTCATAGAGTTGACCATAAACCGAAAATGATGGTTTTGCAATTGGTTTACTACAAACCAAAAGGGTGATGGTTTTGCATAGGGTTTACCAACAACGAAAAAATGGTGGTTTTACACGCGGTGTACCACAAACCAAAAATGAAGGTTTTCAAGTGGTTTACCTACAACCACATCATGATGTGTCAAATATAATTATCAGCTCTCATCACATTTCACTGCATGGAAAAACGTAGGAAATATAGCTGCTCACATATAAAATACCATAAATGTAGAAAACTAGAAATGGAACATTGAGATCATTTTCCTCCCCTAATGTGAAATTTCCTTTATTCTACAAACCACAATAGGAACACTACAACCAAACACTCTGCCAGACATACAAAGAAACAAAAGGAACACACTGTATAAAAAAATAATCACCATAGCTAATACGGCCCCGTCGTTGGTGACTGACGAGAGGTCGCTGAATGACCTCCAACCTCCTGTGCCTCCTTCCTCCAAGAACTTCACTTAGTATAAAAAGTCTTCAAAATTATAGTCAATTTCATCTATTATTTGTTCATCTTCATTGTCTGAGCCTTCTTCAGTGACTATATTTGCTTCATTTTTAAGATTTCCATTGAGCAAGTTTTTAGCTCGATCTCTACAAATAGACTTAGTATGACCCTTTTTCTTTCAATAGAAACATTCAATTTCATCCTTTTTTTTTCAAGAAATTTTTTTATTTCTTTTTAACATACAAAGCAGTTTCCTCTTCTATATCTTCTTTAGTTCTTTTCACTTCAGCTAGGAGAGCTAAAATCATGCCCTCTAATGACTGAGAAGACGTTTGCCCTAAAGTAAAGACAACATTATTGTACTTGGATGGAAAAATGTTTAATAATATGGATTTTGCATCTTCATCATCAAAAAGAGCTTTAACTTCTGCTAGTTTTCTAAGAAGAGATCTCAATTCATTTATATGACTTGACATTGTGACTTCTTCATTCATTTTCAAATTGAAAAATTGCAACTTTAAAGAGAATTTTGCATTATTCACTTTAGCCCCAAAAGTTTTGTTTAGTAAATCCCATATTTCTGTAGAAGATTTTTCTAAGTCTACATGATGTAATTTAGAATCTGAAATACCAAGTCCAATTATTGCTTTGGCTTTGTCATCTCTAGTTTCCCATTCTACAATTTTGCTTACATCTTTAGGTGCTTTTTCTTTTCCATCTACTATCCTCCATAGATTTTTATTCATTAACTGCATCTATATTTTTACTCTCCATGCATGGAATTTCAGCCCATTAAATTTATCTAATGGTGTATCCATTTTACTAAATCTAAATATCTAAAAAAATTGAATGTAGATTTGAATTAACTTTGATTCTCTGATTTCTTCAAAAAACAACAGTGATCAATGTGCTGTATAGTAAATTGCACGTTTCTCCCAAAAGACGAACTAGGTTTGGTTGAAATTTCTTTTGTAACTTTTTGTATAGTATATCGTTCCATGTGAAATTTTTTGGAGAAACCCAGATCGCAAAACAAAAGTTACGAGATCTTATTCGAGACAAATTTAACCTGCTTTGGCACCAAATGTGAAAATTACTCTGATCTAATACACAGAATACATGAAATAGCTACACAGACAATAATTAAAATCAACAACACTATATTATTCTCACACTCATTTTTTGTTTATTCACTATTTCATTACACTCCATTATATAGGAGATGTATAATAACAATCCTCACAACAACCTTTGTCTGCCCCGTATGGCTTCAACCTCTCACCAATATAATAATAAAACAATACTAATTGTTTTATTATTCTAACTTACTAACTTACCACATACTAACCACATTTTATATTTACTATTTACATTTACATAGTAAATGTACTTTCACTAATTTACCATAACAATAATTACGAATGTAATTATTATTCACCCATACATACAAATGGAGCACTAAGATATATTTCCTAACAACTGTTCCATCTCAATAAGTGTTTCAGGTCCTATTACCTCTATGTCTTCTGCGTTGTCCCAACTAACATTTGTTTTACACTTTTGTCCATACAAAACTTCGAAAGGTGTCATTTTCATATAGGAATGGTAAGTATTATTATACGCAAATTTGACCAAAGGAAGATATTATTTCCATTTGTACTACTGATCCATGTAGTACATCCTAAGCATGTCCTCCATAATCTGATTTACTCTTTCAGTTTGTCCATCTATTTCCGGATGGTAAGTAGAGCTGAAATTCAGTTTTGTTCCTAAGGATGCATTTAGAGTTTTCCAAAATTATGAGGTCATTATTGGGTCTCGATCATAAATTATTAACTCTGGTACACCGTGTAATATAAAAATATCATGCACGCGTATTTTTGCAAGAACAGGTGAATCATCTTTCAGATTCCCAAAAATAAAATGAGCTACTTTAGTCAAATTTTTAACTACAACTATAATGACATCATGTTTATTTTTAGACATTGGCAACCCCTAAACAAAATCCATGTTTATCACTTACCATTTATATTGTGGAATGGTGTGAGGGTACAACAATCTAGCTGGGTGCATATGTTCAACCTTTACACACTGACATTCTAAGCAATGAGACACATAATCAACTATGTCCTTTTTCATCCCTTTCTAAAAATATTGTTGTTGTACATTAGCAAGTATTTTTATCACTCCAAGATGTCCAGAATAAGGAGCATTGTGAAATTCAGTTATCACTTTCTTCCTTAGTTCATTTTCCAAGGGTACATACACCTGATTTTCATACCTAAGGACTCCTTCATTATCGAATCTGAATCCTTTGTATCTCTTATCATTGGAATCCAAAACAAATATTGTTTTGACTTGCTGATAAATAGAATATGTTATCATTTCTTTATTTACCTCATCTTTAAATTGAGTTCTTAAGGTTACAAGGGCATAAATGTGCTTCCTACGACTTAGCGCATCTGCCACTCAATGTTTTCTTTGCCTTTTATATAACTGATATCAAAATCATATTGAGACAAAAATTCTAACCATATTCATTGTCTAGCATTCAAGTTTGGCTGTGTGAAGTTATATTTCAGCCTGAGATGGTCAATTTTCAACTCAAAGGGATTCCCTAAGAGGTAATGTCTCCATACTTACAAAGCATGTACAATGGAAACAAGCTCCAAGTCATGGGGAGCATAGTTCAGCTCATGTACTTTGAGTTTTCTACTTTTGTATGCAATCACATGATCATTTTGCAACAAAATACCCCCTAACCCCTCACCGGAGGCATCTGTTACAACTGTGAAGTTCCCATTAGGATTCAGGAATGTTATAACAAGTGTTATAGTTAGTTTTTCTTCAACATTTTAAATGCACTCTCACATTTATCATTCCAAACAAACTTCTTATCTTTTTTTTGCAAGTGAAGTGATTGGGGTAGTAACTTTTGAGAAGTCTTTTACAAACTTTCAGTAGTATCCAGTTAGTCCCATGAAGCTTCTTACTTTATGCACATTTTTCAGAGTTGGCCAATCAATTATAGCTGTAATCTTATATGGATCAACAAAAATTTGATCTTTGTTAATTACATGGCCTAGGTACTGCACCTCATTCTCATAAAATGAAAATTTTGACAACTTTCCATAATTTTTCCTTTTTCTTAATACCCTAAGTACAATCCTTAGATGTTCATTGTGCTCTTCAAATTTTTTTGAATAAATGAGAATATTGTTGAAGAATACAAGCAAAAAATTGTCCAAGTATTCTTGAAATATATTGTTCATTAAATTCATGAAAGCGGCTGGAGCATTAGTTAAACCAAAAGGTAATACAATGAACTCAAAGTGCCTATATCTTGTCCTAAAGGTAGTTTTATGTATGTCTTCTTATTTTATTCATAGTTGATGGTACCCAAACCACAGATTGATCTTAGAGTAAACTGATGTACCACACATCTGATCAAATAGATCGTCAATACTTGGAAGAGGGTACCTATTATTGATTGTTGCTTTGTTGAGCATTCTATAATCAATACATAATCTGAGTGTTTCATCTTTATTTTTGACAAAAATAGCCGGTGCTCCCCAAGGTGAGACACTCATTCTTATCAATCCTTTTGATAAAATTTCATGCAATTGTGCCTTAAGTTACACAAGTTCAGTAGTAGTCATTCGGTAAGGAGCCTTAGAGATTGGCTCAGTTCCAGGCTTGATATCAATAGTGAAGTCAAATTCTCTTTTACACGGAAGACTGGGTAGTTCTTCCAGAAAGACATTGTTGTACTCACATAGTAGTGGATGATATTCCACATAAATCTTACCCTCTTCAGTTGATTCTAAAATTTTTATAGCAAAAAGCATGTAACCTTTATTTTTAGTTTTTTTGAGTTGCATGGCTGAAATTTGCCTGACTAAAAATTCTCTTTTTACTCCCTGCATTTCTATTTTTTTTTTCTATAGATCATCTAAGCATATGATTCATTTTTCATAACAGTCTACATTTTCTTTATGTTGGGTTAGCCAATTCACACGTATTATTATGTCATACGAGCCTAATGGTGCTACATATAAGTCTACTTCAGTGGTGAAACTTGGTAGCTCTAATGGTGCGCTAAATAAACATTGATTAACTGTGTAAATATCATTGTTCCTGTATTGCCAATGGGGTTTGGGTGGATTGGTTAAGATAGACGGTTGTGTCTGGATCCACCCAGGTTCAAATACCGCTAGGTGCGATCCCTTCAGGGTGGTTATTGGTGGTGGCGGATGTTGCATCACTAGTGGTTACGACTGACGGTTATCCTCGGCGGTGGCAGACTTTGCATCGTCACCATTGGCATTCGAGGCGGCTGGTGGCTCTAAAGATGGCGGTGGTAGAAATTGCATCGTCGGTGCGAGCTCACTGGTCGCAGTCTGGGTTGGAAAAATTCTAATATCTTGTCTCAGGACATTGGCTGTAATGGGTGGGGTCCCAGGAAACCCTCTGGTTCATAGCTTCGGTCAAAAGCGTTTATCAATAAAAAACATTGTTCCCGGATTGGACAGTCCATGAGCTTTTCATATATCCAACCATTATTTTTAGTTTATATGCTAGCTTACTAGAATTGAAACATTTAGTAGCACTAGTATCAAATAAGATAGTCATAGGTAATCCAAACAACTTACATAGTACTTCAATGGGTGTTGCTTACTTTTTAGCTTGTTTATCAGCTACTGCAGCGTGCATTTTATGTTATTGATTGATGTCCTTCTTCTTTTTTGGGAAATAACTTACGCAGTGATCCTGACCACACAGATAACAACCCCCAACAAGTCCTTTCCTTTGCTTAATTTGATTTTCAGTTTTGTAATTACTGTTATGTCCATTTGTTTTCTGTCCATTATTTTTAAAATTTGCAACGAGATTTTCTATTGTGAATTTCTTTCTATTATTAGTGTCAGCTCAGTTTTTGCTTACAAATTTCTTCCATCCCACCTTCTTAGGTGCAAGGGGTGAGGGTGAGTTAAAGACTTTCTTTCTCTTCTCATCTTTGTGTGTAGAAATTACCTTTAACTTTTGTTCTTTCCTGATTTATTTTTCATAGACTCATTCCATGGTTGATGGCCCATGCACATCAACTTCTCCTCCAATTACAGGGTTTAGTCCCCTTATGAACTTACACATGCGGAAATTTTCATCCTCTTGGTACACGGGTACATACTTGAGAAGATTTTTAAACTTCTCCTAATATTCTATGACAGTCAACTTACCCTTGTGACAGAGTTTGAAATTCAGACGTCTTTTGGTCATAATATAATTGAGGTAACTAGCGCTGCCTAAAATAGGATTTTAAATGGTCCCATGTTATGCTAGCTTTATCTACGCTCAATTCAACTTTCAGGCTATCCCACCAGAGGACATCTCATTGGAGAGAGCTAGTAAGCTCCCCAAACTACCTTTGTCTCTTTAGAAAAGTTTCTTATGGCAAAGTATTTTCCCATTTTGCTAAGCCAATTCTCAGCCCCATCCCCAAGATTTGTACTGTCAAATTTAGGTGGACTTATTATTTTTATGTCATTTGTGAGTTAAGTTGCCAACCTTGCCTTCTTATTTTCAGGGTGATTTGGTGCGTTAGCATTTGCATTTGCATTGACTGTATTCAAGGTCACATTTGCAACATTATTATTTGTTATTTTCAGTTATTTTCCAAAGTTATTGTTAGCTTTCACATTATTTTCAGGATTAGGATGCTTCATAAAGGTTCACTCATTGTTATTGAACATTGTATACTATTCATTTCCCATCACTTGTTGTTCAAGAACAACAATACGATTTGCGTATCTTGAAGGACAACAAGTATCTCATCTAATTTTTGTGTGTGGCTGCTTCACCACCCCAAGGGTTGGTTATTAACAGCATGTCCCCTTGTTCTAACCATTTTTTGTTAGACAAGAATTTAAGTTTTGGTTAGCGAATGGACTCAATAGGTCCAAGAGCTGAAACCTTCAACTTTGATACCAAAATGTAACAACCTCTTTTTTTAGACTTTAATACAATGGATTTTTTTTTTCCTTTTAGTTTATGCTTCATTAATTTAAATACCCCACATTTAAATCGCATAATATTAATTTCATATCTCATGTTTCATTGTTATAAATTAATTTAATTTAGAACCAACATCATCTTAGTCAATCCATCCTATAACAATTAACCTTATGCAGCTGTATGAGTCAGACTAAAACTGATCCCTCATATCCATTTCATTAAAATACGTATACTAATTATACCATGGTTTCCTTTTTCATTCAAGGACATACAAGTGTTATGGTCTAAAGTGCATATCTAGGCATCTGTTATTGATTACCCATCCGATATCCTACAACTTTAGGTCTAGGTGAAATCGGGACAATGCAATCAACAACTTGCGTTACCTTGGCCAAGGTTTTAAGTCATGTTTGCCATGTTAAGTTCCATGAGGGCATAATCGTCATTTGGAATTTTTCTTTCACCCTAACACTGGTAATCTGTTATCTAGATTAGGACTAGATAGTTAAGTATTAATCATTTACAAGTTACGTACAAGGCACTAATTCAGATAAGCTTGCAAGGATAAGTTCCGCTATGTCGGCTTAGGATGATTATGGGAGAGTAAGTATCTCCGCAATGATTTGCATCATTGCGAGTCCGCTCCCTTTCCCGTAGTTATCATAAGATGACATCAGGTACATAACCATGTAGTACAATCCGCATTCACACCTATAACATACTTGAATCTTAAAGCTTTACAACCATCACAATTAGAGGATCTCGATGAGATAACTCGGCATAGAAGCTACTCTGCAGTAGCCATATAATGACCTAAGTCATTATCTGGATACTACATAGCAGCGACCATAGCGAGATGGCTCGCTGAGTTCTGCTAATTGAAACGCCGTATCTTAATGAGTTAAGGTAATTTGATTAAGTTAAGACATATTAATTCCTAGGTTTCGGAGGTACTCCCATTTCAATAGAATTCATACCTAAAGATCTAAACAAGGGATCCACGCATCTCAATTGCATGTTTAGAGTCATCTCAGCATGATCATAATGTTTACTAGTTAAAAATTTAAATCATCCTACTGCACTATTATTGCAGCTCTTTTATTTTTAATCTGTTTACACAAGTAATGTATTAAGTCTAGAACAACACTTAATAGGTTCAATTATAATTACTAAACAACAATCCATATTCATATGAGTCAAGCATTTGTAACTTAAATTTCACATATATCATTTAGTAATTATGTACTGTATTTATTTCCAAATCACAACAACATAATCAGAATCCAATAAAACCACTAATAATGCAACAAGCATGTATCATTCTTTTAATACATCAAATTATTTCATATATTAATGTATTATATTGATCCTTATAAGTTTCCAATCATGCCAAACAGTTAAGATAAAGGAACCTTCCATACAATTTTTTGATGCAGTCAAGACTTAATTAATAAAAGTATACATCTTATTCAATTCCTCTCCGAATAAGATACAAACAAAATGGGCTAACTTCACCTCTCAATCAAATAAGCAGGACAACAATATTTCACTAAATTCACAATTTAATACAATGCAACTTTTATCATTCAAATTGAACAAATAATTTCTTTCAACTTCAATCACCTTTCAGACTTAAAGTATTCCATCTGCAAAATGTTAGCAATGGTTAACTCTAAAGAATTGACATGATAAGACCTATCTCCCAATTAATGATTTATGCCATTCAATATTTCCATAAATGAAATGTTGCATTAATTTTAAATCATAAAAATGACTTACTAGAACAACAAGATTCATATTTGTAACATGTCCAGGGAAACACTTTGCATTCACCTTATATTATTCCCTCCCTTCCATAGTTTATAATGCGTTAAGAATAGGAATATAAATGACATAGAAATCATATTAGCTAGCCATCTATTCTTTCATAGGATATGATCATAAATAGTAAAGGGAATAATTATATCGATTATAATATAATTCCCAACTTAACGATATACAAACATAAGAAGAATGGCTATATTGATACTCCACAATCAAGACCTATCTTATACCAGTATCATCACAATAGTTTATGGTAACAAATTACTATAACTATCGAATGATAGAGTGAATCACTCATCTAATATAGTTATTATTAAACAGTTACATAATCACTCGAAAATCATGCATTTTATCAGTAATACCTTACAACCCAACTTGAATGCCACTGTTTATATTAACAGTGAGTAAACCGATTAACAAAACAAATATACCTTAGATACTACTTTGATTAGCTTCCAAATCACTGTTGGTGTGTGTGACTAATCCAGTGATCATCCACACCACCTAGGTGAGTCATCTCACCTTGTGAGACTTCATTGGTCTTAGGAAGTCAAATGACAAATGTCAGATTCTGTCATATAATCTGACATTGTCATTTGCGTCAATGCGTCAATAGGAGCTACATGCCTTATTTAGAATTGTAACTCCTCTTCTAGTCGTGTCATATGAGTCAGTCAAGGTCATATGCGTCAGTGGTGTCATTGAGTTTACCTTTCCATGATTATAGGAAATGGGGGTTACACAACACCCCTATTTGTACTTCCTATTTTTTGATCTATGAGCCATGAGCAGACCCATTCTTCTTACTTGCAATCTTCTTTCCATTGTTTTGAATCTTGCGTATTGTGTTGGCTTGACGTTACCATCGGAGTGCAACTTCGTTTTGGTGCATCGCTTTTCGACATCGGTTCTCGTAAATCCCTCTTTCATGGTACCAGAGCTAGTTTCGGTAAACGTGCACTCTTCATTTCTCAGTTGTTTATTACTTCTGGTTTCTTCTCATTTCCTCGTGTGCAAGTTTTTTTCGATTATCATTTTAGAATTATTGCTCACCTCATATTGAGGTTTCAGCAGTTGCAAGTTAAGGTATTTGGTTGGTTTGTTTATCAGCTGAGTTCATATTTGGATATTTCTAGATCTTTGTCGCTGTTGTTTCTAGGTTATTTCTTGCTGGTTGTGTTCAGATTCAGCTGCAGGGTAAATATTCTGAGCTTCTTCCCCATCGCTGTGGTTCCTTGCTATCTCAAAACGTTTTTTGCAAACCTCTCATGTTTTTTGCAAAACCTCTGACGTTTTTGCCTTGTCTCTCAGAGTTCTTCATGCTACTACCATTATAGTTTCCTTTGTGGAGTGGGTAGATTTACAAGAGATCTTTTCTGTCATAGGGCATGACACATAGTAGGGTGCAGATGGCTCTTCTTCAGTCTAGAGGCAAAGGATCTCATCATCGACATACAATATGTGTCAGAAAGCTGATCAGGTTACAGACATTTTCACCAAGCCCTTCACTGAGGTGAAGTTTCTTCACTTGCAGTCTCTTCTTGGGGTGAGGTCTGCTACAGCTGCCCATATATCTTCAGGCTATATAGTCCTCCTTCTTCTCCTCTTC
Organism: Taxus chinensis; assembly: GCA_019776745.2. Lineage (NCBI taxonomy): Eukaryota > Viridiplantae > Streptophyta > Pinopsida > Cupressales > Taxaceae > Taxus > Taxus chinensis. Next base: position 137,141,482 of record CM034156.1, read on the forward strand.
TTCTTTCCAGAAAGATGTTGTTTGCTACATGGGCACCTTATCAGGCCTTTAGTTGTCAGGGCCCATTGACACATCTTTCTTAGTTGTCTAGGGGAGTCTTCTTTTTCTGTTCTGGCTTACCTTGACCTCTTCCTCGGCTTCGATGAAGGGGGGGTGTTGGTGTGTGTGACTATCCAGTCATCTTCCACATCACCTAGGTGAGTCATCTTACCTTGCGAGAGTCATAGGTCTTAGGACAGTCAAATGACAAGTGTCAGATTCTGTCATAGAATCTGACATTATCATTTGCGTCAATGCGTCATAGGAGTTACATTCCTTATTTGGAATTATAACGGCCTCTTCTAGTGGTGTCATATGCGTCAGTCAATGTCATATGCGTCAGTGGCGTCATTGAGTTTCTTTCCATGTTTAGGCATGGGGGTTACACAGAACCCCTATTTGTACTTCCTATGGTACAATCTATGAGCATGAGCAGACCCATTCTTCTTACTTGCAATCTTCTTTCCATTGTTTCCAATCTTGCGTATTGCATTGGCTTGATGTTACCATTAGAGTGCAACTTCGTTGTGGTGCATCACTTTTCAACATCAGTTCTCGCAAATCCCTCTTCCTGTCACATCATCACTTAAGAATAACGATAGTTCCTTATTCATGCATGGGTTATAGTCAAAATGACTAACTTGTGCTTCCTAAACCTTCATTGAGGATCCGGCGAGTATCTTTGACCAACACAAAAATGTGGGATAAACAATAATAGCATATCGATATCAACATAAAAATATAAACATGTTTGACCATAAAAATATTAATTCAATTTACCTTAAAAGTTATGAAATGCCCCAAGCCACGAAGTCTCTTTCTCAATGAAACCCAAATCAAACTTCAGAGTCGACACCGCAACTCAACCATCATTACCTTAAACAAGTAGAGCATGCAATACTTGTGGCTCAAACACTAAGGCAACATCACAACAAGCTGGTCAATATATAATACCCTTTCAAAATATTTAGCCCATTCACAGTCAGAACATACTATTATAGAAAATGTTTTTAAGTACAAAGACTGAAACAATGCAACACATGCTTATGGATTTGCCTACGAATCCTTACTAGAAAAACCTATTTAAACCCGAGGAATTAACGTAACTATTTCTGTGAACCATTCTTGCCAAGAATAGTCTTAAGGTCCAACGAAAAGGGTTTAAAATGATAATCCTCATAATACCCACAATAAACAGACATACACACTTGCTCACACATCACACACACATTCACATGTATGCACATATATATCAATTGACACCCAAAAAAAATGGATTTTTTTCTTATAAAAATAAAATCCATGTATATATAAAAATAATCTTAGAAGTCTAACTGTATTTTCCCATTGAAGACATAAAAAACTATAGTCATAAAAACACTGTATAATTTCCAAGATTCCATTCAACACAAAATCCTCATAACAACACAAAAATGATAATAACCAGAAAGTTTGTATTCGAATCTAAGGATTCGATACCCAATATAAATGCAACCTTATCCAAGTACATTCTATTTGTAGGGCTTCAAATCAAATACAAGCCACATAATTAACAGAGAGTTCAAATATATAAAAACACTTCAACAAGGGAATATAACATAGTTTAGACCATTGTGTGTTATTTAGAAGTTCCATTTTATACCTAGATTCACTTATTAACATGAAATTGACCACACCCAACAAATTTTCACCGAAACAATGAAAACCCAAATCTACAAATAGCATGAAGAACTTATTGCAGATTTTTATCCATGTAAATAATAGATAGAACAAACTATTAGTGGAGAGATAGAGCTTATCATGCTTGAAATGATAGTCTTCCTTTTCTTCTTCAGTTTCCAAGTTTCCTTCATAGACACAACACCAAAAATTGATTCCACAGCAAAGCCCAGACCTCCCATATCCTCCATGCTTATTTATCGACCTTAGATATTAATGTTTTTCCTTAAATATCTCAATCCTATTTTGAGAATGCATGAAATAGTTCAAGTAAAAGATAGAGAGAAAGATAATAGGAATAACATTAACATGCAGAGTTCAACAACATTTCCCCACAATAGACAAAACAACAATAACTCTAAACCAAACAACTATTCCTCCAAAACCACTGTTGTCTATTTTTTCACCACTTGCAAAAATAAAACAACTTGGATTGCTGTGGAATTGGAACAAATGTCGTGAAGATTTGGAGTATGCCATGGCCAAAGATTAAATGCCGCCAAATTTTGAACATGCAACAATTGCAAAATAGTATGCCACGGAGATAAGTCAGGAACCACGGGCAAAATAATAATTCCATGGAGTGAAGGAAAAATATTAGAAAGCCGCAACTAAGGAGATTAAGCCACCAAAGTCAACAAATATTTGTGAAAGAATTAGAGCATTCTGCGGAGGTCAAGAATGCTGTGGATTGAAGAAAAAAGGTCTGCGGATGTTGAAAGAGTTATACCACATTGAAATAGAGAGCCACAGGTAAAAGCAAATCTAAAATAATTCCGCGGATGTTGATATAAATTCGTGCTGCACTGGAGGTCAAAAAAAAAATCAGAGAGGTAGGAAAATCTGCAGAACATAAGGAAGAACTGTAGAAGTCAAAAGTCATGCAAAAATGAAAAGAGAAAGCCACATATCAAAGGAAAATGACAGTTTTCCGTGGGAGACTAAAATCACCATATCTTTTGATCAGAAAATACATGTAAAGGTGTAAGACTTCTTCAATGTGCAAAAGATACAGTTCTAGGTGGCACAAATACCAACATTTAATGTAGTATGGGTGCCCATATTTTCTCCAACAAGGAAAATGGTGTGTTGTAGTGGATAATCAAAGGCACCCAATTTTTTCAGAGAATTTGTTGCTTGTTGTTGGTGGTTGGAAATTTGATTTCATTTTTCCCCCTCTTTCTCTTCTTCTTCTCTCCTTCTTTTTCTTTAAATGTAAGAGATTTGTTCCTTAAATTAGATCCCTCTTTGTTGTAATGGCACCATGCCAAAATGGTGGCTGACTTCCCATGGGTTTCAGACCTTAAGCTTGGTTTCTGTAATGTATTTTCACCTTCTACTATGAATGTAAACAACTGTGCATCCCTTAAGCAATAAAATCAAATTTTTGGCTCTCTCTCTGTACTGGTATCATATTTTATTTCTCATTTCCTCTCTGTTTGCATTTCTTAGCATGACGTGTGTTTTCCTTACTTACAGGATCCATTTCATGTGTTTTTTTTGTGAAAAAAGCTGGATCTACATGGTTCTTTTCTGTGGCACGTCTTTTCTGCCCTCTCACCCGTGTTTTATTTACTTCTTTCACCTTTGTGGAGAGTGATTGACCCTCTTTCTAGTGTTATCACCTTCCCTTAGATTAGGATTTTCCTTATGTATCTCCTTCTCACCCTAGTCCCTTGGAATTGTAGTGTTAGCATTAGAAATAGGTAGAGGAAGCCTACCTTCTCTGGAGGTCTATCTCAGTTTGCAGGTCCCACAACTGAGAGACGGTCCCATATTTCCTCAAAATTATTGGTCATTCACGATCATATCTAGGGTACAATTTTGAGCTCCAACAACCACCTCGTGGTTTCCCCGAGGAAGTGGAGGAAATTTTGAAACATTCAATGCATGAGAGGACAACCACAATTCCCTCCACATTTCTCACCACCGACATGTTCCTTTCAATTTCAGCAGTGATTCCAACTTCAAAAAACAATGATATACAAATGGTTAACCATCACTTTAGTCAAGACCTCCATATTTGGTTAGTTCCCTCTAAATTTACTGGTAGTGGTCATTAAATGCACCCCATAAATGTCATAGTCGGTAGCAGTTATGAAGGGAGTGGGTGACAACTCACCCTTTGTCAAATAAGCCCCCAAAATTCAAAACATAAACCATAGTTTAATATTACTTTAGGCCTCCCAAAAATGATGCCAAGCTTTATCAATTAGACCTAAGCCTTCATAAATTGGGAACCATCAATCTTAGTTTGATATGTTCCTCATAACATTCAAGTTTGGTTTATAGGATATGATTTAAGGATAATAATATTAAAACCTTTGACAGAGTTAGGACATTAGGAATTGAATATAGCAACCAAGCTTAGCAATAAGATAGGATCCTCTTGGCATTATGTCATGCAATAAACATAAGTTTCAAACAATAGTAGGAATATCCTTAATTCTTAACTTAAGCCACTTACTTCATTATTCCCTAGTTGTAAAGATATCCTCCATGGTGATCAATAAGAATTATATTGTGTCACATTTTTATTCTAAGTTCAAACACCATTATAATTGTATGCACCCAATACCATTTCCATAATTATTTAGTTCTTGCATTAGGATCATATTTCCAATGCATAAGAATCCCAATTGCCTATCAAATGTGATCATCTCTATTCTAGGGAAGTAACGGTAAAAAATAATCATGGTCTTCATACCTTGATATATGAAGCTTGATACTATACCTGTTTACAGTCTCCCATAAAATATGGAATAACACATTTTGTGACACTTCTACAAGTAGGAGTTAGAACTAGAAACTTGTTAGTCTTAGTGAAAAACATAACATCAAAGTAAAACATCTCATTAAAAATGATGCATAAGAATGTTCAACCTTTGAGTACATTAATATTAGTGCCTCAAGCATGCAATAGTAGTGAAAATACATTTAAACCATGCACAATAATCAAGACAGAATGTAGGCCTACTGTAGAAGCATGCCAAAAACCAACACTCTCATCACAACAAGATAATAAAATAATGAGGGTGTTGCAATAGTGCTCCTAAGTCACCCTCATGCCAATGACGCAAAGATAGTGGGAAAAGCTAGATAAAAATACAAATGTGTGAATGGGATAAAATGAAGTCCCCTTCCTATGTAGTGTGTATGCAGAGTAATGTGCCCAAATGTAGTCCCTTGCTTTATGTAGATAGCTAGCCCTTGATCATAATAGTCCTCCATTATAATGGTATGTATGTTGTGTTAATATAGGGATATCTTGTTTCATTTTGAACACTAATGACCCAACATGTTGACTAGTACCTCGGGAGATGAAAGGAAAAACCGAAAATACCGACCTCAAATGTCAAAAATAAGATCAACCATAAAGAAGATAGGGGTGCCCAGGATGGACAAGAGTGTGTGATGCTACTATCCAGCCTTGGGCGCTAGTGTCCAGAGACAAGTGCCGACAAGTGAGTGATAACTGTCAGACAAGGATCCCTAAGACCTGACCAGAATTGTGTGTATGAGTGACCAAAGTGCAAGAAAAACAGCAATAAAGACCCAAAATACAAATAGAGGGACTATGGAATGGTTCATCAGTGAAAACTTTTCTTACACCAGAACCATATATAAAATAACATACTTGATAGTATAAAAATAGTAGTAATTATGTGATTTTGTGTCTACAATGTCTTGCATTATAGTTAGGCTTGGGAAAACATGGAGAGTTAACTCCATATCCTTGATCAGACCCAAGACTTTCATTGTTGATTCATCAAGATCCAAAACACCTTTTGAGGATGGATTTTACTCGATTCCCAAGACATCTACAATTTTATTTAGCATCAGTGAGGAACTGACACCCAAATCTATCATTTAGTTGTGTACAAGGTGTTTTCCAACAATTAGAGACATGTATAAAGGAGGAGGTTTGACAACTATACTTAATTTTTCTTCCTTGGGATGACTGATATTGAATGCGGGGTCTACTTTGTGCATAGAAGGCTCAAGAGGTGGAATATTCTCCAAGGATTCCTATAAGATATCCCTTTAAGATGAGATAGCTAGGGAATATCACATTATGATGTTCAAGTTTGTTCTTTTCATCTGCTCAAAAAAATTGAGGGGGATACTCATGGCCTTTTGTAATGAGGGAGCAACATTTCCATTTCTTGCTTGATATGTTCATGGAAGATCTTTGGATAGTGGGTTTACTTCATTCCGTGGATTCGTCTTGAGTTACGGATTTTTCTAGACACACATAAATTCGTTACCAGGCGGGTCCATCAGGTTCCATAGATTTTTTAGAGTACACAAATTTTCTGAAGTCCAAGGATTTCTCAATGAAGCTGAAGTTTCACCCAAGTTCATGGGTTGACAAGGACCATTGTGTGGAGTTGGAGAAAAACGAGAGGAGACCACATTCATTTTTCTTTTTCTAGGCCTCATGTTTTCTACCACATGGGGTTGCGATATGTTAAAAATACCTATAAATTGGTTAACTACAAAAATTCTTCAAATACAAAAAGCATGAAGCTAGGTTATGAGGCGGCCTCTTGTACCTGTTTTGCATTTCTTTCTAATAGATCCATGACTTGATCTTGTTGATCTATAATGGAGTTTTCACCATAAGATCCTTGTCTAGAAATGAATTCATCTCAACCTTATACATGTACTAATTATGAGTTTGATCACAAGGATAACAACACTCAAAAAATTGGGCCATATTGTTTTGGACTTGAATAGTGGCTTTTCTCAAGATAGGAGTTGATGGAGGTTACAAATTTGGATTTGGCAGTTTCCTTAGTGGCTAATTCTTTCCAAATATCCTGTTTAGGTATTGGGAGCCTTATTGTGCATAACCATTAGGAGGATTAATGTAATTTTTTGTGGCTTCATCTTATTGCTTATTAATGGAGACAACCTCATTTGTTGAATTTTTTAGATGGACACTAAGGATTTCTATTTATTATTACTTCATAGAGTAACTAGATGTAGACATATATTATGAAATAGATGGATGAGGAATAGGAGCAATGACGGGTTGGGTATTTTAAAGAAATTTGGGGGAAATGGGCATTGACAATCTAGGGGTAATTTATCATCTTGGATCAAATAGTATTTATCCCTAATGGCTATTACATAAGAATTAGGTAATTGGGTAGCACCCATAAAATGAATCATTACTTATATATATATATATATATATATATATATATCATAATTTAGATATCTAAGAAAATATATAAATTCACCTTGAGGAGTTGGTGTCAGAAGAACTATAATTATGTCCCATGTTTTCTGGAACTTGAATTTGAATTCTGCCATAAGTTTTCTTAGAGCTCATTTGATGGTGGTTAACTGCTCACGGAGATAAATGTTGTCTACCTTCTCATTAAATTTCTAATAGAGGGCGGTCCCTAGCTCATCCCAAGTGTGGATTGAAGTGGTTGACAAACTTCTATACCATTGTTAAGCTTTCCCTTTAAGAGATGATTCAAAAATCCGTAGTGTGGATCATCCTCCATGATTGTGTGTACTAAAAATAAGTTCAAACATATTGAATATGCTTTGCTGGTGTGGTAGAGTTTTCTCCCGTGAAGCAGTGGATAATATTCAAGGAGGCTAATAGTATATCATGCTAAGCGGCTAGGAGTAATGAAATTCCACCATTAAAACTTACAAATGGAAATTTTAGTTGATGGGCCATAAGCGGAATGGGCCTAAAAATTTGGATGGGGAAGGGAAATAGTCTATCAAGAGATGGAATTGACAAACTTCTACTTGGAGGTGAGGAAGATATTTATGAATTACTTTATCTTCTTCTTCTCCATGGGGAGAGTTATAGGTAGTCAAATGGACCGACTCTAGATACACTTAGCCTTCTTTGCACTCTTCTCATGAAATGAAGAGGACCACAATGATTGAAATTAGGATATTTAACATTTAGGAGTCGTTATATGTGTTGAAGAAGTTCATCTATAGGATGAAACTTCTAAGTTACACACAAAACTCAGTGGAAATTATCTAAAGCTCATCAAATTGGTCCAACCAGACATGCTAAAAGTGTTTTTATTGAAATTTACACCCTTGCTAAAACTAGGTTCAATATTTTAGTAAAATGTTGTTAGAACATGAGTTTGTGGGCCACTCATGATATTTATATAGATGAAAGCGCTGGTTCCCTTCATCCAAATTTGGTGTGACTAATCCTATACAAAATTTCTACACTAAATTATCCAACCTAAGCTAATGATTCCAATGAGACATGGCGAGGATGAGAAGAAAACTAAAAACAAAAGGGGAGGTGATGCACCAAACTGAAATGCGAAGATTTTTTCATTCTAAGAGACACGTGAAATTTTGTAAATGAAGTTCATGAGAATGCACATAAATCTAATGCAAAAAACTGAAACAAAATACACAAGAGGGTATAGATATTCACACCAAACAAAAAATGTGTGAAGGAAAGAAAGAATCCACACTTGTATTAACCGATGTTTAATAGTTTATACACAGAGAAAAGGAAAGAAAAAAATCATATAGTCATAGAGGTTGAAATCATTAAGCTTTGAGTTTAAAAGGGAGAAACTTGAAAATATGTCAGGGAAGAATCTAGTGAGGAAAAATTTCAATATGAGTGAGCACTTACATTTATAGAACTCATGGAGGAAGAGAACAAAATAGTAGAGGGAAAGGATGACTTCCATATTGAATTATTGATCCCAAAAATCTTGTTGAAAAGGTATGGATGTCCTGATTTCTTATGGTGTTGACTTGTATTATAGGCATGGGAGTATTTGATTTAATTACGCACCATCAGGATACATAGGAAGACACCATACTTCATTAAATATGGGTAGTTAAAACAATGTTGGATTTCGTTAATGAAATGTAATAGGCGCAGTTTCTACACCCCATGTGGAATGTTGATGTTCTGTTGAGCTCCATGGATGTGTTTTACCTCTACGGATTAAGAAATTTGGGCCTTTGAATGTTGCGCAGCTCTTGATCTCAATCTGCAGGTTTTACATGAGATATGTCCCCTCAGAATCGTAAATTCATGAGACATTAACTCTTCACCATCTATGGAACAATAGGAAGTGTTTGTAGATTTTCAAACTTATCCATTTTCCCCTTTTCTTCCCTCCTTGGGTCCCAATGAATTTTCTCACTTGCGCATGGCCTTTCATTCTCTCCATTACGTATGTTAGGGGAACACGTGGAAATGGCCAATTTATGTGACACTATACTCTCATGGAATTATTTGTTATTTCATTTTGTGGGTTAGGAGAAGCCGCGAGATACCACATAATTGCATTCCACCGAACACTAACTTTTAGTGTTCCACGACCATCCTAAACAAAAGCTTCCTAAGTGCTATTTTGGATAAGTTGTTAGATTTCCTAAGGAGAAATTTTTCACAAATCCTATGACTAGAATAAATAATAAAGATAACTCTTAAAGAGTAGGAATAACTCACATAAATAAATGGATTAAATAATATTCTACACCAACAAAATATAATGTCGAAACAAGGTTTTATAATTAAGATCGTTACTTCAAATGTGCATATTATGATTTAAAATAGTAAATATAGTAAACATATTAAATACAACATTTCTAAATAATATATGAGATAATATTCAATCAACACAACTTCTAAAAGTGAAGATAGGGATATTAGGGTTAGGGTTTATAAATATTGTATCATTATACTAGTTCTAAAGATGTCATAGTGATATGAAACTATAAAAGGGTTGTATAAAGTGTCATTATTATGCTTGTAAATTTTGGGGACGTTTGGACGAGATATGCACATAATCGCCTATGTTAGATAGAATCATTCGATAAATGTTTCCTCTTTTATTGTGATATGTAACTCAAATTTAGAACCTAAGGTTCTTGTGTATCTAGATTTGGGATCTATGATTGAAATTAAGAAATTACATTTCTATACCTACGAGTGGCTTTTAATTATCATCAAACTCCCACTCCCAATATGTGACCTAAAAAGGGGTTAGTTTGATTTGAGTCAAGCTACTACAACGATGCCTACATATAAATAATATGAAGAGGCCTCAAACCCATAAAACTATCCATTTACAAATGAGTAGGGCATGTGATTGCTACTTAAAGAATGTGATTTTGATCACTTAATAATGCCTTGGTATAACTTACCAACATAAAATTTAATTTCACATATTTTGTGACTTGATACATTAAATCTGTTGAAGTCTATGGGGATGATCTTCAAATATGTAGCTTTTTGTAATGTGCTCTAAGGAATATATTCTTTAATTTTTTGGGCCTAATCCCTCTTAGGGTATGATTTAGTATGAAATCCATAGATTCCTCCTTAATAGGTTGAAAAATGCATCTTTGTCATAACTGAAGCTTAATGTTTGTAAACGGGTTCATATCTAAATGACCCAAATCTGACTAAGGTCAGCATGTACAAAAATTCAAGCAACCATTAACATGCCTTGACCCACATGTCCATAATGAATATACATTATTGGACTTTCTTAGGAAATATTAGGGATGATTTTATGGCTCTATTCTAAGTGAACTAGCCTCTCGAACACACTCCAGGTTAACAACGTCCTTAAGTTAGAGTGCTTTAAGTTAGAAGGAATAAGGACTTTTAACATGCATTTGATTCTATGAACAAATCCTTATTCAATATACCTACAGGTTATTAAGATCTTTCTTCTAACCAACCTATCATCCTTCATACCTCATCTACTCCTAAATTTTTTGGGGGCAATGTTGGAATGATGATACCTTTCAATTAAGTAAATAATTATGTAAATGGTCTTATAATGAAATACATTCCAAATGATTATTTCCAGTTCCATAGGACCAAATTTTGTTAAAACATGTCATTATTTTCTATCTAGTAACGAAATTGTTCACATATGAAATTACAACATTATATGATATAGTAAAAATGAACCTCTTAGTGGTTACAATGTAGACCTTATTGACCCTAGTTTTCCACTTCTTTTCACTATGACATTCCTGAACCTAGTGAACCACATTGGTAAATAGATGAAAATCCTCATGAAATTGGTATTTATGCATACAATCTTTGAGAAATTAGGCAACGAGGCAAGTGATTTAGAAAAATCAAATGTCTACACTTCATTTCTAATAGTTCACCAACTGATACATCTAGGACATCCTACCGATCAAGATGTACTCCTCATACGATATGTTGTGGACCAAACCCTTACACTGCTAAAAGACCAAATGTAGTACTTAAACTTCATAGAACTAATATTAAGGTTATGAATGGCTACAAAGTAGCCATCTAAAATAATTCCAAGCTTGCTAGAAAATGATTTATAATCATAAGATATAGAGAAATTCATAGTTGACATGTATGAGGACACTGTGCACTCTACACTTTGATGGAGATAATTATTTTCAAGGAGCCGGTACATGTTGAATGTTCATCTTTTATCCATGTCGAGGAGGATCAATGTCCTCTCTTTTTTCTCTAAACTTCATTAGATCACAACAACATGGCCATATACAAATATCTTGTTCTTGGTATGGAAACAACCATTACTTATAACAGTCACTAATGCCTACATGGATTAGAAGAGTGTCATAGCTTATATAAATTACATAGCCATATTATCAAGGATGTGAATCATATGTAATATACCAGACATAAATTCCTAGTAATATGAGTTAGTCACCAATTAGATAAGAAAATTTTCACACTTTTTATAGATCAAGGAAATCTCATCAAAAATATCCTGAATCCTCTATCCAATAATTCCTCTTTCACCCTGCATAAATCCCTACGATACTAGAAATTCCATTGGTAAAGTAGTTTGATAAATCTCCTTCAACCTTAACCTCCTAATGCCTAAATGCATCTCATATTTTACATTGAATTTGTAATAGTATCATTATTCTTAAGCACCAAATTTATCCTTTGAAATATGACTATTGAGAGAAGAATAAAATTTATAAGAAAACCTAAAAAAATATTCTTAAAAATGACAGTTTATACTATCATAGTTTCAAAGGTATCATAATCCAATGTATTTGAGGATGAGGTCATTCCTCTCCTAGGAGAAAACATATACATAGTGCACATTTAAGGATTCTATGTAAGAAATAATGAACATGGAACATACAAGCTTGCAGAATACACGATGTATTTGGTAATTTTGGTCTACATTATATGCAAAAGAACACATCTTTTCCAAGAATTGCAACCCTTAAAAATTTCATGATGAACGAATTCATTCTATACTAATCGAGATATAAACATTTTAATCTACATGACCCTCCACCATTTAAGGATTATATTGCACCAGCATGTTGCCTCATTCACAAGATGGACACACATTTATCATTATGGCTATAGATTATTTTACAAAGTGGTTCAAGGTCATGTACCTAACTAACATTACTAGAGCCACAACCATAAAAAAATCTAAATAAAATTCTTTCCCACTTTGGCATTCAGTAAACACTTCATTTTCAAAAATGTTGGAAATTTCAAATGAAAATAAATGAAGCAATGTTGTGCTCAATTGGAAATCAAGCATAAAATTTTGAAGCCTTTTCATGGATATAGTGTAATAGATGAACCAATTATGAACCTCCCAATATTGAATATCTTAATAATAAGATCTCCAAGAGATCATTCAATACTCATGTACTAATTGACATATTAATGTATACCCCACACTACATACATATTACACTAGCATTTGTACAACAACTGAGGAAAACCCTTCCTCTCTATTCTACTGATCCAAGGCCATCCTATCACTATAAATAAAGTTTCCATCCCTTTGTATCATAATATTTCATGTGATCATTCCAAATGAAGAGCTGTAAAATAGGTTGAAGTAGTGCCTGTACCTACAATGGACTAATGTATAAGTATATGGGATGGAAAATACTCAAATGTTAATCCAAAATACCCCAATGATGGTATGCAAGCACTATGTGGTGGGTATCCAAACTATGGTAACATTTTTTTAAGAGGACAAAAAACTTTGATATCATCAAATCAGTCCTCAAATTGGAATACAACTAAGATAAGGAAGTGAATACAACCTAAAAATGGTGGGTTACACCCATGGTACTAGTACTTAAGATAGTTATAGAGTGACCATATATACGTCATGGGCTAAGATATTTGCGACTGTCTAATTTTTGTTTGTGATATAGTGTGCAAGGATTTTATATATGTATAATGCCGAATCTAAGTGACCATGTTGCTTACAGTAAATGAAAGGAACACATTGACACCATGATTTAATGTAGAAAAACTGTAAATGGGTAAAAAACCACGGTAGAAGACATAGATCCACCAATAGTGAGAAAAATTTACATCACAATGTAAGTAACTCCTACCCTCCTTCACTCTTACTTCTCTACCCTTTGATCCGTAAAGATTCACGTGATTATCTCGAATGAATATTTCGAATTCATTTGACCCCATGGGTCATATATAAATAACCTCAAATGGGTGTGAATGTCTATTAAGTGATGGGGCACACCCTACCATTTTAATTAATATTTAGATTACTTAAATAACTCAATCTAGGCTAATATAACTAGAATTTATATTTAAATAAATATGAATATTATATATATTCATATATTTAATTATAAACTAACGTTTATAATCTTAATAACACTTATGATAGGTAAAACCCTACTTAATATTATATGCTTTAACACTCCGCCTTAATATTAAGTGGGGATCCATATGCCAACATTACATGTTTGTACAACAAGATTCACAAATTCATAAACCACAGTGAGGGTTTAGTGAGGGTTCAGGCTAGCACATGTACTTTTGAAGGATTTATAACACCTTCATCATGCTTAACTTACCTTTTGGTACAAAAGGATTTGGAATCCATAAATCAGAAGTGATGATTTAGGCTAAGCATGATTTGTGAGACTACATCTCACTTTTTATCGTGGAAAAATCTATACCAACATATCTAGGAGCATTTTATAAAGCAATGACCTCCTTTGCAAAATGATTCTACATTATTGGACTACATAGTAAACTTAGAGTGACAAGTTTACTAAGATCATAAAAAAAATATTTTTTACAATGCTTTAATTTGGAGCAGAAATATAGAGGTGAAGAAAGGAAACACACGGTCGATCGTTAGGAGGTGGCATTGTCATGCACACTCCCCCTCAATGGAAAATTTGAAATGCCATACATTGCATGATACTTGGAGAACTTAATGAAACATAATGGCTTCGTAAATATATCTACAAATTGATCTTCAGTAGGGTATAACAAGAGATCTATATCATGGTAGAACACCCTCTCTCATATGAAATGCATATGTATCTCTATATGCTTCATTATCTGATGCTAATTTGAATTATTAGCTAGAGTAATACAAATCTGACTATCACATAGAAGAGTACTTCCTTTAACTTCCATGTGAATTTCTTCCAGCAACCACTTTATCCACATGGCTTCTTTTGCCCTTCCATCACACTTCTATGTTATGCCTTAGTATAAGAGATGAAGACTGTCAGCTGATTTTTGTTGCTCCAAGTAATGACACATGTACCAAACTCGAACACATAACCACTTGAATATTTTCTATCTATCACATCACTATCATGGTCAAAATCACAATATCCATGTAATCATGCATTATTAAAAGAAGTATAATGTAAACTAGAATTAATTGTTCCTTTAATACATCTTAATATTCTTTTTTCTAACTTCCACTAATCCTAATATGGTTCCCACATGAATATGGATGCAACACCAACTGTATATGTAATGTCAGGTCTAGTAATTATTAGATACATTAAATTACCTACAAGCTTCATGTAAAAAGTATGATTATTTTTTTCACATGCAGGTTTATGATCAAGTTTACAACTAATTTCAATAGGAATAAAAATTGGTTTACAATCTACCATATTAAACTTTTAAAACAAATTAATAGTATATTGTGATTGAGATACAACAATAGAATATTTATCTTGAAAAATTTCCATGCCTAAAAAATAATGAAGCAAACATAGATAATTTATCTCAATATATATAGAACATTGAAAATAAATTGATTATCTTCAATTTTCATAAACCATTTAAAGAAATAAAAAGATAACTATGAATTTTTTAATAATTGATTTCCATGTTTTTGGGCTCTAAAACTTACTATTGGTTCAAAGACAAAAATTGTATTACGTTCAATCATATAAATTGACATTAATATTAACCTTGACTAGGTCTATGTTCATATTCATGGATTTTTTTACATTTTTCAAAAATATGTCACAAGGATAAAATATATGCCAAGACGATGATCATGCATTCCAGACTACATGATAATCTTATTTTCATAATTTAGATCCTTATTTCCTAAAAAAATGTACACAATAAGTATGATAAATGTCATTATGTACTCTTCTTAAAATATTTAATTAAAAAATTAATTACAGCTCCAAACCATTTACTACCGGCTCCGGACCAAATATACTACTAGCTCTGGACTAAATATATTGTGAGATCTGAACCAAATATAATGTCAGCTTTAGAAGAAATATACTGGCCACTCCAGACCAAATATACTACAAGCTCCAAACCAAATATAGTATTGGTTTAGACCAGAATATACTGCTAGCTTCAAACCAAATATACTACCCACTCTAGAACAAATATACTATCGGTTATAGACTAAATATGCTACCAGATCCAGAACAAATATATTACCAGTTTCGGACTAAATATACTACCGGCTCCAAACCATTTATACTAATAGCTCTAGACCATTTAAACTAATAGCTTTAGACCATTTATACTAGCAACTCTGGACCATTTATACTAGTAGCTCCGAACCATTTATATTTTGATGCGGGAGCATAACTTGCAGAGGCCATAACTTTTGATCCGACCGTTGGATCATCTTGAAATTTTCCAGGGTGGTAATTCTTGATAAGTAATATGCCATGACCAACCTTTCTATAAATATTTTGGCCTTTTGGCATATTTTCAGGGCCGGATTCCTTCGTCTGGAGGTCTAAAATTGGCTCCGAACGTTTTTTGTTTTGTCTAAAACTTAGAGTTTTAATAAAAAAATTTATACTTCATAGAATAAGCTAAAATTTGGTGTGAGCATTCAATTATGAAGGCATATTTTTCACGTAAAATTTGGGGGCCATCCAAGTTGTTTTAATAGTAGGTAATTTTTGGCATTTTAGGGTTTTTTGGCATTTTAGGGTTTGTAAAGCTAATGTGAAATAAAAGGAAGATTGTAATGATGTAAAAGATTAGTGTGGATTATAGAATGAGAAGGAAACTATTTTAAAGCATTTTTTTTTTTGTAAACAAATTGTGTGTGTTTTGGAGGTATTTCAACTACTTGCAGCAAGATCCACATCAATTAGTATTAAAGTGGGATTTGGATCTTGTGAGAACGGTGAAGGTAATATATATTACATTTGTTTGATTAATTTATTACCTCTATTTTACATAAGCATGGATAGACACAGTAGGGGAGGTTATGCCCAAATGAATAGGCATATATAGGAGCTACAAAGATAAGTTGTTGAGCTCACGGGAGAAGTTACATGTCTTAGAAGGAGACATGCAAATGGGGATGCATACCCAAATAGTGATACGGAAGAATTACCTTTGTTAATGAATGAAGGAGGAAATGAAGAATAAAATGAGAGAGATGAAGACACCTTGAATGAGAGACCATTTGAGGAGAGATTAATCCAATCTTTAAAGGGAAAGAATGACAACATCAAGATTAATGTTCTTGATTATGGTGGAGGGTTACGACCAGAGGAGTTGATTGACTCGTTGAATCGCATGGAAAAATTCTTTGAGTGGAAAACACTTTCAGATGATAAGAAGGTTAATTTTATATGCACTAAGTTGGTCTGGGCATGCATTGATCTGGTGGGATCACTTGACAAAATGAAAGACAAAGGAAAGGAAAGGGCAAGATATGAAATTGGAATAAAATGGTGAAGAAGTTGAAAGACCATTTTCTTCCTGTATATTATGCTCAAGACACTATTTTGAAGGTTTTAAAACCTAAGATAGAATGACTTCAACATTGAAGAGTATACCAATGAATTTTACAAGTTATCAATACAGGTGGATAAATGAGAGTCTGAAGAACATAAGGCTGCAAGGTATGTAAACGGGTTGAGTTATACCATACAATATGAACTGGGTATGCTCTGGATCCATAGCCTGGATGATGTTTATCAAATCACATTAAAAGCAGAAGAAAATAAAAAGAGGAGTAATTTTAGAAGAGGTTTGAAGAGAGGGCCATCATCATCTCTAATGAGAGGTAGAGAATTCTATAAAAGGTGAATCCTCTAATGCATAAGGGTAGGAAGAATCTAGTCAAAGTCATGGTAACTACCAAAGAGGTAGGGAGTTTTAGAGAGGAAGAGGTTATAATGGAGGTCAAGGTTGGAATATCCCCCAAATGGAGTATACATGTTACCGATGTGGTGAAGAGGGGCACAGAGATTTTGAGTGTCTACACTATACTACACATGATAGATGGCAAGGAGAACAACCACGAGTAAAATTGGTTGAAGATGAAGAGGGAGAAGAAATAGAGGTTATTGCAAACTTGGATGAAACCCTCATGATAAGGAGGATGATGATCATCCCGAGGAAGGAGAAAGAAAAATATGGTGCTAGTATTGATTATTGGATGCGGAAAAATATCTCTCGAAAAAGATGCACCTTTAGAGGAAATGGTATGTAAATTTATTATTGATCGTGGTAGTTGTGAAAATATGGTCTCAACTTTGATGGTTAATAAAATTAGTCTAAAATGTGATAAGCATCCATATCCCTATCGTATATCATGGTTTAAGAAAGGGAAAGAGGTAACCATAGATAAAATATGCCTTATAAAGTTTTCTATTGGGAATGCTTACAAGGATGAGGTGTGGTGTGATGTTATCCAGATGGATGCATGCCATATATTACTGGGGAGGCCTTGGCAATATGATATAAGGTTACACATGATGGAGGGAAAAATACTTATACTTTTTGTAAGGATGGTGTAAAGGTGGTGTTGTTACCCTTCAAGGAAGAAGAGAAGAGTGGGGGCTTGCTGGCTACAAAATAGTTTGTTACAAAAATGGAAGAAGTTGGTTGGTGTTATGCACTAATGTCAAAGAAGGTGGAGAATAGAAGGCCTTTGATATACCTAGATGCAGCAGCAAAGGTACTAAAAAAATACAAGGATGTCATACTAGATGAGCTACCAGATCGGTTACCTCCGAAGCAGAGATATACAACACCATATTGATTTGATCCAAGGATCGGCCCTTCCAAATCAGGAAGCCTATCAGGATGAGTCTGAAACAGAGTGAGGAGTTGAACAGATAAAGTGACATATCTAATATAGAAAGGGTTAGTGAGAGAAATAATGAGTCCATGTGCAACTCCAACGCTATTGAATCCCAAAAAGGATGGAGACTGGAGAATGTGTATGGACAGTAGGGCCATAAATAAAATCACAATTAAGTATCGGTTCCCAATTCCAAGATTGGATGATATGATGGATGTGCTCACGAGAGCCCGATATTTTAGTAAGATTGACCTGTACGGAGTGGCTACTACCAGATCCAAATCCGTGAAGGGGGTGAATAAAAAATGGATTTCAAAACAAAAGATGGATTTTACGAGTGGATGGTGATGCCATTTGGGCTATATAATGCACCCAATACATTCATGAGGTTGATGAACAGAGTACTTCGAGAATACAATGGTAAGTTTTTTGTTATCTATTTTGATGATATTTTGATATTTAGTAAGACAGTGGAAGAACACTTGTTACATCTGAAATTGGTGTTAGAATTGTTACGAAAAGAGATTTTGTATGAAAATGTAAGGAAGTGTAGATATCTTCATAAAAATCTAGTTTTTGGGGGGATTTTCATCTCAGAGGATGGAGTGAGGATGGATGAGGAAAAAGTAGAAGGTGATTTCTAGAATGGACTATTCCCAAGGAATGTGACTGAGGTTCGTATTTTTCATGGATTGGAAAATTTTTATAGGAAGTTCATCTGGAATTTCAATAACATTACCGCATCATAAACAGAGTGTACGAAGGGAAAGGAGTTTGTATGGACCAACATAGCAACAAATAGTTTTGAATTATTTAAGAAGAAAGTGTTAGAGGCACCTATTTTGGTATTGCCATGATTTTAGCAAGGTCTTTGAGGTTGATTTTGATTCCTCACATGTCGGGATTGGAGCTGTGTACTGAGTCAAGAAGGGTGGTCTAGTGACATTCTTCAATGTAAAGCTAAATGAAGTTAGGAGGAAATATTCTACTTATGATGTGGAATTTTATGTTATTGTTCAGGCATTAAGGCATAGGATACATTACTTGGTAGCTAAGGAATTTGTACTCTTTACTAACCATGAAACATTGAGGTATGTAAACACACAAGAAACTATATAGTAGGCATACAAAGTGGGTTTCATTTTTGCAAGAAAATAATTTTGTCTTAAAGCATCAGTCAGGTAAGCAAAATCAAGTTGTTGATGCATTGAGTAGGCGTATAACATTATTGATAACAATAAAAAACAAAGTAGCATGGTTTGAGGTAGTTTAGGAATTGTATGAAGGTGATCCAAATTTTGGTGATGTTTTGAGACAATGTAAGGACCCTACAGTGGATAGTGGTTCTTCTGATTATTTGATGCATGATGGTTATTTATTCAAGGGAAAATAATTGTGCATCCATGTTGGTTCAATGAGAGAAAATATTGTAAGAGAATTGCATAGTGGGGGGTTGGCTAGACGCTTAGTATAAGTAAGACAAATGCTCTTGTGGTAGAAAAGTATTATTTTCTTAAGATAAAGAGGGACATAAGTAGGGTCGTAGCAAGATGTGGAGTGTGTCAAAATGGATAAGGGTCCATGCATGAGAATACTGGGTTATATATGACATTACTTGTCCCTACAGGGCCATGGGTTGATTTGAGTATGGATTTCATATTAGGACTTCATAACACACAATGAGGGAATGATTCTATATTTGTTGTGGTTGATATATTCTCTAATATGGTACATTTCATTTCTTGTAAAAAAGACTAATGATGCTTCCAGAATTGCAGATTTGGTTTTTTCAGAAGTGGTTAGGTTGCATGGAGATCTAAGAATGATCGACTTCAGATCGGGATACGAAATTTTGTGAGTCACTTTTGGAAGACTTTGTGAAAGAAAATGGAGACACAACTATAGTTCAGTAGTGCATATCACCCCCATACTGATGGGTAGACATGAAGTAGTGAATATAAGTCTTGGGAAATCTCCTACGTTGCATAGTTGGAGAAAATCCAAAGTAATGGGATTTGGCTTTACCACAAGCTGAGTTTCCTTATAATAGCTCGGTAAATAGGTCAACATGGAGGTCTCCATTCCATATTGTCTATGGCAGGAACCCCCAAAGGGGAGTCCTAGATCTGATTGTCCTACCTGATGAAGATAAAACTAGTGATTATGCAAAAGCATTTGCAGAACACATGCTAAAATTTCAAAAAGAAGTGAGGGAAAAGCTGAAAGTTAGTAATGCAAAATATAAAGCATGGCTACAAATTCCAGTAGGAGAGTAAATGTATTTGAAGAAGAAGATATGGTGATGGTTCATCTTAGAAAGGAGAGGTTTGCAAAGGGGACATATAATAAACTCAAGTATAAGAAGAGTGGGCCATGTAGGATTATGAAGAAAATGAGTGATAATGCCTACAAGGTGAAGTTACTTGACAATTTTGTTATTTCACCATTTTTTAATGTTTCTGACTTATATAAGTTTCCAGGTCATGAGGAAAACGTCACAGAGGAGGAATAAATAAGACTGGGAGTAGCAAATGTCGAAGAAGAAAAAGGAAAGGGTAATGGGTGTCTTGGACCAAAAGACATAGTCACTACTAGACAAGGGAGCTACAACAGATATTTGGTATAGTGGGAAGGTTTGCAACAAGAAGAAAACACTTAGATTCCTGAGTGGGAGCTGAGGAAAATTGACAGTGCAAAATTAGATGAGTTCCGTCAACAGAATTTGCAGGAGCTGAATTCTTTTCAACCAGGGGGAGAATGATGCGGGAGCATAACTTGCAGAGGCCATAACTTTTGATCCGACCGTTGGATCGTCCTGAAATTTTACAGGGTGGTAGATATACATTAGTACTATGCTGGGGACAACTTTGCGTGCAAGGTTGTGCTCATTTTGGCACGTTTTCAGGCTCGGATTCCGTCATCTAGTGGTCTAAAATTGGCTCCGAATGTTTTTTCTGCTTTTCTCTAGGTCTTAGAACTTTAATAACTTTTGTTGTGCTTTTCAGAATAAGTCCAAATTTCGCGTGAGCCCTAATTTATGAATGCATATTTGGCACGCAAATTTTGGGGTCAATCCGAGTTGTTTTGCATTTTAGGGTTTTTGGCATTTTAGGGTTTAGAGTAGTCTTGAAATAAAAGGAGAATGGTAATGATGTAATAGATCAGTGTGAATTCCAGAATGAGAAGTAAGCTATTGTGAAACTCCTGGTTTTATTTGCAAAGGTGTTTATGTGTGTTTTTGGAGGTATTTCAACCTCTTGCAGCTGGATTCACATCATATTTTCAAACAAAAAATTCATGAATATGTCAGAGGAACAAAGTAGAGATAAATTTATTTTACCCATTTTCACTTGCTATATGTACATATACACATTTATAAAATTGTGCAAAATCAAGTTAAAAAATTCATAAGTTAAAGTAATGCATAAATTTTGAGTAAAATTTCAATGCGGATAAAGTTCGAAAAAGCTCAAACAATTTCCATAAAATTTGACATACTTTTTGACATAGATCCAACATAAAGAAATGGAAGTGGCTTAGTATAAAAGAGATGATTATAACAAATCTTGTTGCCAATAAAATCTCCAAGTTTTTAAAATCCCAACAAGTCGTTCAAAAAAGTATTTCATTTAAATAACACCTTCTGGCATATTATTTGAGCCTACAATTACTAAATTCGACACTAATTTAATTATTGAGAATATAAATATGTTGGGGTGTTTTATAGAGTATGCGCTTGGAAAAGAGAGGCTCCAGTTAATAAATATGTCATTTTTAGAAAATTAATATTATCTACACTATATGGTGAAACAACATCCTCTTAACTGTGTAACGAAGGTAGAGACAAGAGCTATGAAACCCAAAAATAGTTTATTTCAATTTTAATATTGTAAGGAACAATAGAGTTTAAATTAGGGCTCTAAAATATTAAAATATTGTTCTAACACTCATAATTATTCTATTATTTTAGAAAATTGATTTCTTCTCAAATACTCAATAAAAATATAACTTCTTATATGCATTTTGAAGGTAGAGAAAAGATCTACGAAATCCAAAAATAGTTTATTTCAATTTTATTACTGTAAGGATCAGAAATGGGAACACTAAAATATATTTTAAAGAGTATTACCATATGAAAAGTGGCCAAGGCAACATGTATGACACGCATGCAAAGAATTTAGTTGGTCTCGTGACCTAGCACCATATGTGGATGGGCCTTTTAAATAGGTTTTAATGTTAAATGTAAAGCAATCTATAGACAAGGGTTATATAATTGTTTTCCATGTCACATTGAATGGTACAATTAAGTATTTAAAGGGGGGCAAAATATATATTGCAAGCAGTTAATTTTATTACGATTTAATAAGCCAAGTGGTTTATTGACCAAGTCAAGAGAAGAATAACTAATTTTTTTAACATAAATTATTTTTTCAACCATAGCCAAGACATGGTAAAAAATTATTTGTTTAATATTTTCAAACGTGGTTCCCATTTCCATTGTTGTGAGTCATGGTCCAATGAAAAAAATTGAGTCCTATAAAATTGAAAGTTTTCTTCAAATTGGAAAACATCCCATTAAACCCTTGTAAATTATTTATCCTACACATACTAAAACATAGCAAAAAAATTAATTCATGCCATTGTTAAATTATTAAAAAAACTACTTACTATAGGAGCTGGTCACAATCAAGGATTGGTATTGGATAAGATCAAATGCACGAATAAACTTATATGTAGCAATAAGATCTAAAAAATACTTGAATGATGAAGAAGAAATACTTCTACAATAAGAACAAGTACATGAGCAATCTAACTCTTCATTGAGTGTTTAGCCTTCATTAGCCAAAAAAGTATATAGGAAGGTACATTATATAGTGAGAAATTAGGTTTCCCAAAAAAGTAACTTCTTAATGAAGAAATAAAAAATGACTTAAATTAAATTTCCCTTTAATGATCTATTATTACCTAAGCAATATAAATTAGACTATGTAGGTAATGCCATAAGGTGGGTAAAATCCTATGCCAACACCCCCTTAAGCATAGCTTGGAAGGGTAAAAGAATGGGTCTCGGCAATGAGGCCTGATAAGGTACGCAATAACAATGCAAATCTCCCATAAAGAAAAATAAAAGAGAGAAAAGAAGAAAGGAGGAATAGAAATCCCCCTCATAAGACGATGTTGACGTGTCCCATACCCCAAGAAGAGGTCGCAACTGAAGAAGTTTTCTCTCAGTGAAAGGTTTTTTGAAGATGTCAACAACCTGATATGATGGCTGAAAATATTGAAGATCAATGACCTTTCCATGAATAAGATATTCTTGCAATCAATTTGTAGGAATATTTGAAGAAGTTGCGATATGGTGGTATCATAAAGCCTACTAGATACTAATCATGGGTAGCAAATTTAGTACCAGTGAGAAAAAAGAATGGATACATAAGGCTTTGCATTGATTTTAGAAATATGAATAGGACTTCAATTAAAGATAATTATCCATTCCCAAATATGGACAATTTAATGCAAAAGGCAACAGGATCAAAGATGTTATCTACTGGTGTCCCCAAATTTCACCCTGAAATCTGAGACTACCCTTTTTTAAAATTTTCATTCTTTTCAAAGTAACATGTCGTTTTGTGTTTGTTTTTCATGTAGTTACTTGTATTGCTCTAAGGTATCCCCAGAAAGTCATAAAATCCAAATTCGACAAATATCCACATGCCAAAGCTCACCCAATTACTTTGTTAGACCTTATTTGCAAGCGCTTTGTTTATTTATTTATTAAATAAATAAAGTTCTTTTAAAAATAAATTGAGCTAAAATTGGAGGATTTAGGTTATATAAAGCACTTTACCCCATCATTATTACCATAGAACATTCACTCGGGGGGAAGAATTTTTATAAATCAACTAAGTGGAGAAATGTTTCTAGCAATTTCCTGTAGCTGTTTTTGTTTTGTTTTATTTCTTTTTGTCTATGTTTTGGTTTGTTTTCTCCATAAATTTCTGTAGCATGTTCATTCTTCATGTTATACATTTTCTCAGGCCAGGGGTTTTGGAAAATCTATCCAATATTTTTAATTACTAATCTGTCTAAAGGCGATCAAAGCTCGAGATTATTTCAAGAGATTGCAAGAAGTTGCTTGGTCCAAAAAGGTGCAAAAATGGATTTTATGAAAATAAGAAAAATATTTCCATCAATGTGTAAAGCTCGAGAAAATATGCACTTTTAGAGAAAACGACACCTAAAACGGAGCCACGGAGAGAAAGTTATGGCACTTGCAAGTTTTTGATGCTATATCTTCCCGGACCCTTTCCAAAAATGGAAGAATTTATTCTATAATTGTGTTTTCTTCACCAAAAATCCAAAAATGGAAATAAAATGCTATTGATGAGTTTTCACGCAACTTTAGAAGTATTCTTAATACAAGTTGCACTTTTTGGGAAGAAGCTTTCTTCCATGCAAGTCGCTCTTTTTGGGAAGAAGATTTCTTCCATGCAAGTCACATTTTTTGGAAGGATGGTTTCAAGTACCAGTGGGAATTTTGGCACTTCCTGGAAGGTGAAAATTTCCCATGATGGAAGTCAAGCCACTTAAGATACCAATGGGAATTTTGGTAGTGGCAGGTAGGTGGGAATTTTATGCCTGCATGGAAGGTTGTTTTTTCCCATCATTAAATTCAAATCACTTAAATTACTAATGAGAATTTTGGTAGTGATAGACAGGTGGGAATTTTATGCCTACATGGAAGGTTTTTTTTTCCCATCATTAAAGTCAAATCACTTAAGCTACCAATGGGAATTTTGGTAGTGATAGGAAGGTTGTTTTTTACCATCATTAAAGTCAAATCACTTAAGCTACCAATGAGAATTTTGGTAGTGACAGGCATGTGGGAATTTTATGCCTTCTTGGAAGGTTGTTTTTCCCATCATTAAAGAAAAATAACTTAAGTGAAAGATGGGATTTTTGGAGCTGCTTGGAAGGGTAAAAATTCCCATTACTTTGCCTTCTTATTTTTAACATGAATTCTAGCCAAAAAGTGTGACCCATTCTGGCATAACTAAATGCCTAGAAGATGAATTTTTTTATTGCCAGGAAACATCCATTTTTGGTGCTTGTGGTTGGAGAAGCTTTCTTTTTACTATTTAGAGCATCTGCATGTTGATGTGAGTGCATAAGTGAATAAAATAATATTTTTAGCTTGATTGACATGCAAGCAAAGTCTAAAAATAAAGGGCAACATGATTTATAATTAGATCTTGGTGAAGAAATTAGATATTCATGCTATGGACTGCATACTTGTCTGAATTATTTGCAAGAATAATTCATTTATGCCCATATTGGTGAAGAAAGCATAAGTCAATATCTGCTACATTGAATATATCTTCAGAATAAGAGGAAGAAATATATTCAGCTCTCATAATTGCAAAGAATTTTGGAAAAAAATTGTCCTCTTGTTTCTAACACAACCCATGTGGAATTCATTACATGAAAAATTCATTTCAGGAGCTTGTGCATGTGCTCCCAATCTTCCAGTTGAATCCTTCGTTGAATTTACTTGTATTTTCCTTCACCCGAAGTGCTTTCAAAAATTTAAAATTGCTCATATGTAATTAAAAATGAAAGGTGATGAGTTTTTTTTGAATTACTTATGACAAACATTTTATTAGTGCATGTACTGGAGAAGAATTGCAAATGATTCAAGGATAAGAGGAGAAGACATGTCAGAGGCAAAAACTGCAAGAAAATCACAGTCTGGTGCTTCCAGATCTAGTTTGGTGAGAATCAAAGGAAAGGATTCAACAACATATGAAAAAGAAAAAGCATCTCATATTCAAGGAAAAGATATCATTTATGTCATTCATGGGGCAGAGGTGCAATACAGGATAGATCAGCATGCAGAGTATGGACGAAGAACAAAACTAGGAGTGTTGCAGTAGCTTTCTTCAAATTTCTTCTCCTCTTTATTCTTCTTTCTCTTATTTTCTCCAAAAAAGTAATTGAATAATCAATTAAATTGTAAAACTTAAGTGATTGGTTTAAAATTTGTTACTTCAAGTTACTGGAAGAAGTCAATTACTTGGAAATAGGTGGCAGACATGTAAAATATAAGGTTCTATTTTCAGTTATAAATCATGCATGTCATGCAAAGAGGAATTCTAGGAGGAATATTTCCATCTGCTTCCCTTTTTCATAGCTTCCACGTGTGGCAATTCCTTAAAATTTTCCTATTTGTAATTGCCCTCTATACACTATAAATATAGGAAGAACCTACGGGTTAAAGGATCATAATTTGTAATCAGTATTCTTGAGTTCTAGAATTTGTGTTGAAACCCTAGATATCTTTTTTGAAAGCTAAGGAATTGAATAGAGGCAGATTTCTGGAGAAATTTATGTCAACGGTGCATTGGATTCTTACTTCTATGTAAATCTTTAGATAAAATTTGAATTATCTAATATTTAGATTAGAAGCTTTCCTTTACTTTGATTCTGTATTGTGAGATTTATTTGTTTTATCTATGTGTATGAGACCAACTCTGTAAACTATTGGTTGGATTACACATCTTCTCCTTCTTTCTGTATTCAACTATTCCCCTATCTACAAATATTTCTTTACAGCTACTTGCTGTAGAATTTCTTAGCTATGGTTCATGAGCTTCACAATTAAAGTAAAACCCCCGTAAATAGTTATTAAAGTTTCATACTTACTAGATTGATAAACATATTACACGAGAGCCTCACCAGTAAATGAGGGAGATTTATCTCATGACTACCTAGGTTTTTAGCTGTGCAAAAAATCAAGCCAACATCTACCTTGGATAGTTTCTAAGGGTATAATCAAGTTGTGGTAAAAGAATCAAAATAGTATAAAACTACATTCACTTCTCCATTGGGTCCTTATGTGTATGTCAGAATGTCATTTGGATTGATAAATGCTGAGGCCACATTCCAGGGAACGATGGATGTTTCCTTTGTAGGATTTATAAATAAATTCATTGTTGTGTATCAAGATGATATCACAGTTTTTTCAAGAATTAGAGGTTATCACTTGCTACATTTGGAGAAAATTTTGATTCGATGTAGGGAATACGACATCTCTTTGAATCCCAAGAAATGTCAATTTGGCATGCAAAATGCCAAACTATTTTGACACATAGCATCTCACCAAGGAGTCATGATCGATCTAGAAAGATTCAAAGCTATTGAAAAGGTTCCTATCCCCCAGTCAAAGAAAGGTATTAAGTCCTTCTTTGGGTAAGTTAATTTTATAAGAAGATTCATTTCTAACTTTTTTGAAATCACTTTACCAATCACCAATATGTTTAATAAGGTTTAGGTGATCAAATAGGGTAATGAAGTGACCCAAGCTTTCAAAGGAGTGAAGGATGCACTCAAAACTACTCCTGTGTTGGCCAGTCCCGATTATAGAAAGGAATTTAAGATTTTTTCATTTTCCTTTGAATTCACTATTTCTTATCTCTTGTTACAAAAGAATGAAGAAGGTCATGAAAATCCTGTTTCATTTTTTAGAAAATCTTTGCAAGGATCTAAGCCGTAGTATTCTGTTATGGAAAAGAAAGATTTATCTCTAGGAAAAAAAACCAAGATCTTCAAGCCTTATATTCTTAGTTCAAAGATAATAGCCTATGTACCTCAAAAAATGGTAAATGACATCTTGGCTCAGATGGAAGTATCCAACAAAAGGTGTAGATGGGTTAACGAGCTTCAATAATATGACATGGACATAAAAACTATCAAGTTGGTGTGGGGTCTAGGCCTTGCAAGGTTGATGGTAGAGAGTTATCTATAGGTAGTTGAGATACACATTGCTGAAGAAGATGGGCCACACCCTCATGAAAATGTAATCACTTCATGTTGGTATAAATAAATAAGGTATTACTTAATAAACGTAAAATTTCCTATGCACTTAGACAAGAATTAGAGGACAATCAAGTTAGTTTCCCAAAAGTATATTTTGAATGATCGTGGACTAGCTTAGAAGAACC
Source organism: Taxus chinensis (assembly GCA_019776745.2). Taxonomy (NCBI): domain Eukaryota; kingdom Viridiplantae; phylum Streptophyta; class Pinopsida; order Cupressales; family Taxaceae; genus Taxus; species Taxus chinensis. The sequence continues at coordinate 137,169,596 of CM034156.1, forward strand.
CAGAGGGAGTTCTTCTAATATGTGTCACTAAAGAAGAGGCACCTAAAATAATTACAGAATTTCATAGGGGAGTATGTGGAGGTCATTTTATTGGGAGAGTCACTGCTCATAAAAATTTGAGGTCAAGTTATTGGTGGCCTTCATTGTTCAAAGATACTTCCTTGCTGGTTTAAAGATGTGAGAGTTGTCAAAAAAAATTTGGAAGATTGAAAGCCTTTGGGGCCCTACCCCTATAGCCTGTTTCAGTAGAATCTCCATTAAAATAATGGGGGTTGGATTTTATTGGAGAAATATCATACTTTTCAAGTGATGGTCATAAGTGGATATTGGTAGCCACTGATTAAATTACCAAATGGGTTGAAGCCATTCCTACTCGGAAGGAAATTCATCAAGTATTCATGGATTTTATTCTCATTAACATAATCTGCATATTTTGGGTTCCCACCAAGATAGTTACTGACAATGTCATGAGCTTCAGAGCTAAACCATTAGCAACAATGTGCAAGGAATATGGAATAAATTTGGCTTATGTATCAAATTATAATCCTTAGGGAAATGGCCAAGCAGAATCAAGCAATAACAACTTTCTTAAGATCCTTAAAATAACACTAGAGACAAATAAAATGAAATGGGGTGAGAAAATGAAATTTACACTATGGGAAGATAGAGTTACCACCAAGAGGTCTACTGGAAAGATTCCTTTTGAGTTAGTTTATGGAATTCAATCCCTTTTTCCCTTGCACTTACAAATTTTTGCATATCAGTTCATGCAACAATTTGAAGATGGAGAAGAAGTAAGTCTATATGAGACAAGGATCAATCAAATTATGAAACTGGACGAGGAAAGAAGAGAGTCCCATCAAATATATGTCAACTTCAGAGAAAAACTCAAAAAAATATTTGACAAGAAGGTTACTTTAAGAGTTTTCAATGTTTGAGACTTAGTCTTGTTATGGGACAACAGACATGAGGACAAGGGAAAACATGGAAAATTTGATGCCCTATGGATGGCACCATATTCCATTGACATCAGGATTGGAGAGCATACTTTCTTTCTTAAATAATTAGAAGGACATTTAGTGGAGTTTCCCGTCAATGAAAAACATCTCAAACATTTCTTAGACTAAGTTGGAGGGTGATGTATGATTTTTGTACAGTGTATAACTTTGTATTAGTTTTTTTCCTTTGTTTATGTTGTTGTTTCCTTTTTGTGCTCTAGTATACAGTGACTAGGTTTATTTAGTTGTCAGTTTTCCCTCTTTTTGTTATGTATTTATTTAGGTAGCCCTATGTGTTTTATTTCCCGAATTCCTTACCCAATAGACTAGGCATCTGACCTTCATTCTTGTGGCACCTAAAGGGAGTGCTTATCCACGAGAAGGAGCCGGTTTTGGTGCTCAATCAAGATGTTGTATTGAGATGGTATTTATCCTATAATTTCCATAAATGTAATGATTCTATGTGCTTCATATTGTTCCATGTGATTCAAAGATAAGTGTGATTAAAGGAGAATTATCTATTTGAGAAAAAAAATTACCTTGATAAAATAAAGAGAAAGGATTCGACAGAATTGGTTAATAGACTAGTTAATCAAAATATTAAAACTTTGGACTTGTGGTTGATCAAGATATGTCTACATATTTCATGAAGAACTTGAAATCAACACTAAATGATTCATTTTCTCCAGAAATTTGATGATTTAAAGGCCCAAAACCATATAACTTGACCACAAAATCTAAACTTGCAAGATCAAATGACTTAGTTAAAATGGACTTAGCCATTTTAATACATATTAGAAAATTCAAATGGATTTCAAAATTCTACACCATCAATCATCTCAAATAATTGTGATGTAGAGATCTAGATGGCTAGATTCCGGATCTCTTTAATCCATTTGGGTTTTGCAGAATTAAAGTACACTAAACAAATCAAAGACAATATATTTTTGAGACCATGGTAGGGTGAAAATTGTTAGACAATGTCAAGGGAAAACTTCAAAAGCTAAAAGGTATAAATGCGTCATCATTCTGGCATGGGGTGAGTAGTTAGACTTTCGCTGACTTCAAGTCCATAGAATGATCCAAGTTTTATAAGGGCATAATGTCTAAGTACAAGTTAAAATTAACCAGTTAAAGGAGCAATCCCAAAACATATGAAAAACAAGAACAAAATCAAGACAATCTGACATCACGAAGAGCATGGAGCATTCTCATTGGCTCAAATTTTGTGATTGTAAGAAGGGATTATCAAAGGTCTTATATCGTAAAGTAGCATGGGGCTTCCTCATTGGTTGATTCTTCACAGTGGGTAGAAGAGGATAAAGATAGGATTGACATTGCAAAGAGCGTGGAGATTTTCTATTGGCTCATGTTTCATGGTTTTCAGTCAAGGGGCTGTCAAAGGTGTATTGCAAAGTAAACATGGAGCTTTCCTATTAGCTCATGCTTTGTGATGGATCAAGAACAATCTGACACTATGAAGGTGCATGAAGATTTCTCATTGTATCACACTTCATAGTGAGAATAAAACAGATCAAAGGTATTAGGGTGGACACGTGGCGAAAATCCATCACACTTTACGAAAATAGAATCTGGTAGATCTCAGGCCTCAGAATGAATGAGATTTAGTAAAAAGTGTTAGGTCTGAAAGAAGGAAATATAATTCAAAAGAAAAAGCAAGCAAACAAGTGAGAAAATCCTAACCCTACAGCCAACCAAAGACCGACACATGGTGAAGGAAAAAAAAATCACACATAAAAGTAATCTTTGAGGCCAATTAAAGGCTTCCATGTGCCATTCTCTTGTTCGTACCAACACGTAAAACTTCAGAAGGCCATATATTTTGATATCCTTCTCCAAATATTGCAAAATTTATATAGTTGGAAAGGTCTCTTCGATCCCTTCACTTTGACATCATCAAATTCATAAATTGATGGAATTTTTTGGGAGAAAAATAAGAAAACATCCTCATAATTAAAGATGTAGTTCCAATATTGTTCAACCATCGGTTTTAATGGGGTATGACACCTATTTCTTCTCCAACAAGAAAGAAAACAGGAATCAATGACCTTAACAAGCTTCCCATGATCCTTTTCAAAATTTTAATGCATCTTGTTGGTGGTTAAAGAGGAAAATCATATTTTTCTCTTATTTATATCTCTTTCTCTCATATTCTATATATATTGTAAAAGTCTTTCATTTTGAGTGGGAGGCAGAAAGGGGGTAGTTGTAGAATTATTTTTATCAAGTTAAGTTCTAGTTTCTAGTTTCTTGGAAAACATTTTATATGTATCCAACTCTATGAGGAAGTGTTGAGGTGGTTACGTTGTACAAACATTAGTAGGTTTTGAAGGTATTTGTTAACGTCTCCTTGCCAAAGCTTACATGAATATATTCTATCTATTTTTATATAACTATACTTTCTCATTTCTAATGTTTTAACAGTATGAATGAGGCAATACAATTTATGTTACAATCTTGCATTGGATTTACTTTGTTAGGTACACAAGGATCCTTCTTCATTGCTTCATTTTTCTAGTCACTTTGAGAATATTATAGAGTAGTTTAACTTTACAATAGTTCAATATGGTTGTAAAATCCTAAAGGAAGCATCACTTTTGAAGGAATATTTTTATCCCTTGAGGGTATTTTGGGTGTATGAAAAAAATATAGCAAGTGTTTTATCTAAATTCTAACTCAAGGATTTTTATTTAGGATTATGAAGACTTTCGATAACATTTGTGGAAATTGAGTATAAATGAATGTAAATGTTATTTTATAGATTAGGTTAAATTGATTTCTCTTTTCAAGCATCACCATTAAGGATGAATTCTTTCCATGGGAACATTAACATACCAAAGTCATAAAAGCAATTACCCTCCACCTTCAAATCTCAATTAACTACATCCAATTATCTTCACACCTACTAAGAATATCATACCTGCATACCATACATATGCATATTCTGAAAAGATGCGTTTAAGATTTATTTATTTATAATATGCTTTTCTTATAATCCCACCAATTATATGATACAATATCATTTAAGCACCCTTAGTCGATACTATTATGTAAACGCAATATTTGAAGTTTTTCATTATCTGTCTGTTTGATTTGTATTTGATGTGTCAAGTGCATACAAGAATCAAGTGAAAAATCTTATGAGTATTGTATTTGTGGTTGCACTTGCTCCAAATTAAGTTCCAAAAATCAAAAATGAAACCGATTCAAGATATATTTTCATTTATTTAGATCCTCAAGTTAGGTCCACTTACCTTGGTACAGGCAGATCTAGAAGCAGCAAGGCTAAGCCATCCCCTTTGTTAAGGTGTCTCTTGATCACCTCCCAGATTTGAGTTAGTAGGTTGAGTGTTGAAAAACTCTCCAGATATCAATGAAAAAGAATTTTTCATTTTTCATCACTCCCTCTAATCCAACCAACCCCGATTAACTTCTCAATTCCTTAGGGTGTGGTTTTGGGAGCCAACAAGGTAGAGGAAAAATTTATTTCTAGTAGAAGGAAGACTTTCACTAACATCTAATACCGTATTATCTTGACATCATCATACCCTCGGCCATTAAGATTAAAACCTCAAAAAATTGAAGTAAAGTGAAAAAAGCGTTATGTTTTAACTGTGACAACAAATATGGTCTAGGTCATATATGTTTTGAGAAGAACTTGTTTTACATTGAAGTGACCATTGGGGAGGAAGAAGATGAGGAAACATCAATTGATGAAGTGGAAAAAAGAGAATAGGACTCTAAAGATCCCATGCCAAATATCTCATGCCATTATCTATCTGGTATTAACACTCAAAAACCCTTCAGGCGGTGGGGTACCTTAAGAAGTAGAAGGTGACGAAATTGATTGATTCTAAGAGCACACATAATTTCATCAATAATAAGCTAGTAGTAGGGATAATGTTTTTCATCTATCCACCACTTGAATTTCAAGGAATGATTGTAGATGATGACATAGTCCAATGTTCATGAAAATTCCATAAAATTAGACTTATGATGGGTTGTAACAAAATAGAGTCCATTATGTTCACTATTCCCATAGGTGGAATTGATATTGTCTCAGGAGTTATTTAGATTACAAATTTGGGAACCATAGAGATCAATTTACAGAATTTTCTCACGTGATTTCACTCTAAAGGAAGACATTTCAAACTTTGAGGACTATAAGAAAAAACTCCTCAAGTGGTTAGCTCTCACCAAATGTAGAAGATTATTAAAAATGGGGCTAAAGGATTCATAGCATGATTATTCTCCATGGAAGTTCAACCACACATTACCATAGCACATCTTAATCTTTAGATGGTCACTGATAAATATGCAGTTTTTAGAGGATCTTAGAGGGTTTCCTAGTAAAATAGATCATGATCATATCATTAAGTTAATTTCAGGAAGACAAACTCCCAACATCATGCCTTATAGATAACCATATTTGTAAAAGATTGAGATTGAGAAGATGGTTGAATAAATATTGGAGCTGGGTATTGTTCATCATAGTATAGCTTTTATTCCACTCCAGTAGTGATGGTGCATCTAAAACATGGAAGGTAGCAGATATATCCAAACTACAGAGAACTTAAGGAGTACACTATCAAAGATAAGTTTCATATTCATGTCATTGATGATTTTTTATATGAGTTACATGGTGCAATTTATTTTATAAAACTCAATCTTCATTCTAGGTATAACCAAATTAGAATAAAAGAAGAGGATATTCATAAGATAGCCTTCATATCTCATCAAGGGCATTATGAATTTCTAGTGATGCCTATTTTCTTCTAATGTACCATCCACATTTCATAGTTTTATGAATTTAGTATTTTGACCATTCCTATGAAAGTTTTTTTTGGTATTTTTTGATGATATCCTAATCTACAAAAAATCATGGGAGGAACATTTACATTATGTACATATAGTCTTGGAATCCCTAGAGAAACATCAACTATATTCCAAGCCTTCGAAGTATTATTTTGGGTACAAGAAGTGGAATACTTGGGCCATATTGTATCTCATAAAGGTGTTAAGATGGACCCTCAAAAGATCAAGTCTATGGTGGAATGGGAAATTTTTCAGAACCCTCAAGTATTTACAAGGTTTATTAGGGATCAAGATTTGTAAATATTTATGGCAGTATCAAAACACCAATCACAACATTATTTAATAAATAATACTTTCATTGGAATGAGTAATATTATAGGGATTTTGAAAAATCGAAGGAGGTGATGTGCACCAACCCATTACTGGAAACCCCATATTTCTCCAAGACCTTCATAGTTGAATTTGATGCTTCAGGAAACAGAATAGGGACAACAATCATGCAAGAAGGGAATCCCATAGAATTAGAGATCCAAAAACTAAAAGGAAATAATTTGTTAAATCCCACTTATGAGAAGGAAATTATGAAAATCTTGTATGCAGTAAAACAATGGAGACCATACTTGATGGGTAGACACTTCAAGGTAAAAATTGATTATGATAGTTTGAAATACTTCTTAGAGAAAATAATATCTTCATAAGATCAAAAAAAATGGATCAAAAATATGTTGGGTTACATGAATTTTGGATTATTTATAAGAAATGAAAGGAAAATGTACTATCTAAGAGGGATGATTCCACAAAAGCATTGTTATGTTCCATCTCTATACTAAAGATAGATTGGGTAGATCATGTAAGGAAATAATTGTAGAAAGATATAGATACCGAAACTCTCATTTAAAATCTCCAACAAGATCCAACCATATCTGAAAAATTTATATGGAATGGTGATACATTATGGTACAAGGAAAATTTGTATTTGTGTAATAACTCTATACTTAAACACCATGTTCTTTTATAACTTCATTCTTCTCCGTTATGTGGCCGTTACATGATCTTGATAACTTCTCATAGAGTTAAACAATATTTATTTTGAGATCATTTGAAAGGAGAATTTCAAAAATTTGTGGCAAAATGTTTGGTGTGCCAATTTAATAAGGGCGAGACCATTAAGGCATTGGGTCTTCCACAACCCTTGTTTATTCCTAGTGAGTGATGGGAAAAGGTATCTATGGATTTCATCATAGGATTATCTACATCAAAAGGGAAAAGAGTAATCATGGTAGTAGTGTATAGACTTTCCAAGTATGGTCATATTTTTGCCTTATCTTATCCTTTCACACATAGTACATTTTCCATCTCTTTTATGGTCATAGTTCAAAAACTCCATGACACGCCCAAAATTATAGTAAGTGATTATGATATGATATTTGCGAACAATTTTTTGACTAATTTGTTCTCTTTTTTGGGTACCCAATTGGCCCATAGTTTATCTTATCACCCCCATTTAGATGGGAAAACTGAGGTGGTAAATAAATTTTTGGAGGGTATATTCGATGTTTTACTTTAGATAAAAAAGAATTTTGGGTGCAATGGTTGCCACTTATAAGATGGTGGTAAGATAATTCATTTCATACTTCATAAAAAATGTCTCCATTTCTGGCACTACATGGGTACCATCCTCCATCACTCATCTCTAGATTGAGTGTCAAACTCAAGGTGAGAGAAATGAAAGATCACATTCAACACCATCACGAGGTACTCTCTAGCCTTAGAAGTGTCAAAAAAACCACATGAATCAATAGGTTGATCAACACTATAATGAACAACAATTTGAAGTGGGAGACTTTATTTTTGTACGGTTCCAGCCATATAAATATATTCCCTTAAAATAGTAGAAGGATAATAATCTTGCACCTAAATTCTATATTGCATACCAAGTCTTAAAGAAAATTGGTAGTGTGGCATATAAAATGGAGCTCTCTCAAAGAACTAAAATAAATCCAATATTTCATGTTTCTTAGTTGAAGAAAGTCATTGGGAAACATGTTTCAACCTGGTCAATTCTTCTTAAACTATATGAGAAGGAAAGGATCATTTTGTAACTTGAAGGGATCCTTCAGAAACACACCAAAAGATTAAGGACCAGACTAATTACTGAGTATCTGATAAAGTGTAAGAATATTAATAGTGAGGATGCAACATTGGAAGATGAGGCATTTTTGTAACAACATCTAGGGATGGCCAACATTGGGTACAATGTTGCTTTAAGGGGAGGGGAATGATATGCCCTTATTCTTCTAGGTTATATTGGATATGTAGTGTTGACTTGTGTCTACATAATCTCTCTTCTTGTCATATGTCATTTATTTATGCTTTCATATGTTTAGTAGGTTGGCCTTGGAGTTGTCCATAGTGTGGGAATGGTATATATAGGTGGTAGTTAATCATCATATTGAGCACTTGATTCATAGTATATTGTTTGGAGGTTTCCCCTTCAAAGTGGTTGAGTTATTATACTTGAATGTTGTGATCATTTCTCTCTATTTTGAATATTAATTGGCGTTTTATTGTTTTTTATATCAATATATATCTAAGTAATTTCGTTACATTATAAGTACACAAGGTTTACATCTATCTAACTAAAATACAATATTACAATAGAAATCATGAATATAATACATCAAAACTACGTTGTAGCACATTTTTCACCATTTTCTTGAGATCCATCTAATGTTGAAGGAAATAAAATGAGAGAGTATCATTGGCATGCTTCACCTCTAAGTGTGATCCTTATAGAACCGCATACACCTCTCACAATGAGAGCATCTCTACCCTTCATAAGAAATAATATATTAGTAATTAATTTAAGGTAAGAGAGAAGTATTATTTGTAGTACAATCACCCCTAAAAGTGGTAGACGTATGAACATGGTAGAAATAAAAAATCCTATAAATAATTTTAATAATGAATTTTTTTTACTCAAGAAGACTTAGTATAACAATAGGTAAATATTCCTAATAAAATCCGACAACATACCAGGGCATGAAATAATCCCATAGTGACTAACAATGAGGTAAGACCTTAATTTTATTTCTAGTAAATCCCAAAGCACCTAGCACTTGTCATGTGTTAAAACTACATTAGGAAAATATTCCCATCTATAAAATTACTCCCTAGGTCATATACACCTCTCTAAGTACTCCCATTCACATCTGACAAAAAAGATCTCTATTACGCTCTCCCAAAAACTAATCAAAAATAAAGAAAAATTGGATGTATAATACAAGTAATTAACAACCCTTGTGAATTTCTAATACCACCTACAAAAAATTTTGTTACAAGGATCATAACTATACTTCACCAAGTAAACATCGGGGAACTATATCATCCCATATATAGTCTTATATTGCACAATGCCGTTTTACATGTTTCAATTTCCACTAAGGTTAGATCATCATGTATAAACATTTTAATTAGAATCCATATTATTTTTTTAGTTTACTATTTCAAATGTCTAACTTGTAGCCAATTTTCCAAATGTAGGGTTTCCATGTTTAGAAAATAGTGTCCTAGTAATATGTTCTCTTATTTTAATGAAACAATAAGAAACGGTAATCCATAAATTAAAATCCATAAAATTGAGAGTATATTTGAGGTAATAATACCACTCATAATGATCACATATTGATTATAAGTGTCATTATCAAAACGACCATGAAATGGGTTTTCTTACATTTTTGTCATCCCAAACTAGGAGTAACACTGAAGAAATAATAAATCTTGTAACTTTTGGAAGCACAATGGACTGAGATTGGGGGGGTGAATCATTCCTATAAATATCTCATTTCATTAACCATTAATTACAGCAACCATTAACTTTTAAGCAATCAACCATTACTTATTTAGTGTGCATAATACATTTAAACAAACATAACACATGATAAGATGCACATATACACAAGAAATAACTGGGAAACCCTCATGGGGAAGGAAACACATTGAAAATATACTTATATTACACAAAGAAAAGATATTTAGTGAAGCACCAACTTCATAAGGAGCACCAACCCCTAGTTTAGTAGAGCACCAACCCTACAAGGAGTACCAACCCCTACTTTAGTGAAGCACCAACTCCAAAAGGAGGCTAAAACCCCATAGGATGAATAAGAACCAACTTAGCCTCCTAAATATTTTTGATCTCTAATATTTCTTGTGCCATAACTTTTGGAGATCACTTATTCATCTCACAAACCCTAGCTCAAAGGCTAGGTCTTCAATCTTGCTTTATCTTCTTCCTTCTAAACTTGTCTTTTCTCTAATATCTTACACAAAAACTGTAAAACTATCCTAAACATGAAAAAAATCTGATCAGCCTTTAAATCATGCCTTCATACCTGTGAAACACTCTCCTCTAGGTCACACTTCTCCCCCTTACAAGACTATCTCTCAAATGGAGCTCAAACTTCACTTTTATATGTACTTCTTCTCTCCAACCTAAAGGAGGTCCATACCTAATGATAAATTCAACCCATAAACCTTAAAAAAATTAAAATACATCCATTAAAATGGTCTAATATTACCTAAGTAGGTCGGCCTAGCAAAAAACCACTTATCATGCACCAACAAGCCTTAAAACCCTACCATTAAAATGAGAAAAATCCCCTTATGCCAAAACTATTCTTATTAAAGATCCCATATTAACCAAACATGAGTAATATATCATTTAAACATAAACGATGGTCACAATTTACATGAACCAATCAAATTATTTCATTTAATGAGCCCACTGGCTCATTACCTTCACAAAACAATTGCTTTCAACACACTGTATTCACCTTTCCACCTCAAGAACACCAAATAACATATAAAATATGACATTTGAACACTCTATGGAAATATCATAACTTAATAACACATATATTCAAGTTATACCTCATGAAACATCAAATGATTCAAACCACATAAAGTTTTGTCTTCACCAAATCAAGTTGCCCAAAAAGTAGTTTTCCAAACTCAGATGTTAAACACCATTTATATCACTTTAAAGATATCCAAATGGATTAAAAGGATTAAAAATTAACCCCTATTCACTCTACAGGTGATACAAAACATCAAATCAACCATTGGATGCTTTAACCAAATCAATCTCTTAGCAAGAATAGATATGTCATGAAAATGCAGCTACAAAATACTTCACAAATCTACATGAGTGACTGACCAAAAAACCTCATCATGAGACAATCCATACCTCATTGGAAATATCTTGGAATTAAATTTTCGTAACATATAATAATTCCTTCCAAATATAAGTGTAAGGCCTTCGACTAGGTCCATCTGTGTAAACTAATTTTTATGCCTACTTGGACTCAAGAACTGACTGTTTTCCCAACTTGATCCATCAACCAAAATCTCACTTACACACTTAACCAAATCATATATCACACTTAAAAATTATGGATAAGCCATAAAAACCTTCACTAAGAAATCATAAACATCATTTTACCTCTTGAAGCTACCTGCACTTGGCTAGAATGAGCATCCTTGAATCTTGACCCTAAAAGAATATAACATAAATTTTGTATACCTTGTCCAATATTAATTTTTTATATAAAAATGTAAATATATCTAAACCATCATCACAAAAAAACTTTAATAAAGTCGTAACTCTCCCTATTTCTCCTGTAGTGTCAATTTTACTCCAGGCTGCTCCAAACTGTCCCAAAAACCAATCTTCACAAATTGGGCACACTTTTCACATTTTCATAACAACCATGATCTAAAACCTTCATGGACATCCAGATACACTTAGGAAAATCATAAATGTCAATTTAGTCAATACCTTCTTTGGATAATCTTTCCTTAAACTGGAACTATTCAAAAATAAGAAAATTTAGGTGGGGCCCACATATCACCACATGCTCTAACATACCTTTCTGGAAAGAGGGAAGAGTTCTATAAAAAATCCAATCATAATTTTTTCTCTAGAAAACAAAATAGGCTTGTTATGCTCACTTTTCTGTAAGCTTCTCCAAGCCAGGGTTTAACTGGGGTTTCTAACCACTTTGTCTTCTTAACAATTGTTCATAAAACTGTGACGATTAAACAACCTAATTATTTTTTTGAAATCTTCATAATTGACATAAGAAGATATTCCAATGATCTCATGTCCCCATGTAAAGAATAAAATTTATAACAGGCATCAAAAGATCAACTTTTGTCACAAAATCATAATGCAACTTACCCAGTTTCACTAAAACTTTAAAGCATCATGACAACATCCTATAATTTTAAATACTCACCATATAGCTCAAATATTCATGGAACTCTCTAACCAACCTCATTTGCATGTGCCAAACTATTTGTTTCTCACATGTTTCTTCCCAAATATCTCATAGAAGCATCATACCTCTGAATTATGACCTAAAAATCACCATACATGCCTTATATACCATCACCATGATGTTATCATTCTCCACCATGGATTATTTTTTTCCAAATATCATATCTCTACCTCATTCTGCATTATTTAGGGCTAGAAACAAGCCTACAATTCCCTGACTCAACCACATAACCTCATGAACTGGCCATTATGACCTCGTGCAGACCCATAGACACCCACGACACATAATACCAACCAAATTTGATCTCATGACATAAATCAATCACCTCAAGAGAGTATGACTTAGCTCACACAACCATGCACCAAGACTACATTGAACTCACCAGATCTTGACACTACCAATCAAACTTCATGTTTGACACCTGAATAACATCACATAGAGACTCACATAACTACATGACACCCTTTCCCATCAATGAGGTTAACATCAATGACAACACAACCACACAATAGACAACAATAACTGTCCCATAATAATTAAGAGAAACATGATTACACGATTCCTAATCCAAAATTTCCATAGTCCTCTCAAAGCTATAAAGATATTCATTGTTATGTTTTAAAAACAAGGTAAATTTTGATACCCCTTCCAAATATCCCCCTTGGATATTTTTGGTGAATTTGGAAATACTTGTTTTAAAAGCATGGTGATTAGGAGTGATAATTACATAGTTATGGAGGAAAATTGAAATTTTTAATTAATAAATGATGGGAAAATGGGATGAATGCCATAGGAACCACACTAAAAATAGGGTTGATGTATCCAAATGGTCGGATAAAAAATGTAGTCAATTGGCTACAACACAAAGTCAGCCTAGTCAACTGTAAAATTCAGTCGACCTAGTTAGTTACAAAATGTAGTCATCTAACTTTAAAATATAATCAACTAATTACAAAATTTAGTCAATCATCTACATTTTGGTGTCATCCCAGTTAGTTGTATTGGCCCAAAAAATGCAAAATAGAGTCAATCATCTGCATTTTATAGTTAATTGTTTTTATTTTGTTGTCATCCATCTATATTTTAGATTTAGCCTTATCGGCCCTATCAGCCCCATTAGCCTCATTTTCTTAGTTGGTCCCATCGACCCCATCATCTTGGTTATCCTTTTTGACACTGAAATTCTACACTCCATGTCCCAGGTTCATTCATAACCATATATGACCCATATGTGACACTCTGTAACGTTAGGTCCCCTTTTATTAGATTAATACATACATCACAAACATCCATAAAATCTAATCTAATCTAATTAATTAAAATAATAAAATAGAATGAATAACCTCACACCTCACCTTCACACTTTTTTACGTTAACTCAGACACCTCACTAGCTATAACTAACTAACTTACTAACCTTCCATAAATATAACTAGACCACCCCTAACTTAACCTTAACCCCCTCTCCCCACTTAACTAACCATAACTAAGACAAATTTCTAAAAATGCTCTCACCCCATCCTAACCAATTTAGTTTAGCTTGAAGTCCTTCCCCATCTCTTATCCTAACTACTTCGTAATCCTCTAAAATCGAGTTAGAAATGGAAGGAAAATCACTCGTTTTGGACACCTAACTAGGATTTCCCACAATCTTCGGTGATTAGCCCAATTACCGATGATCTATATAAGTGTGATTTCTGCCTTCCTTTGGGATGAAATTTTGGTTGTTTTGTAGGAGAAATTTGATCTTTCTCAAGAATTCCAAAGGTCATTCATCTTCAACCAAGCTCCATCAACGTCACGCTACTCCAAAATTATCAAATTGATCATCGTATCGTCCATTTTCATCATCAGATACCCCTCGGCCATTTGATTTGAGTTTAGTCACTCACTCAGGGTAACCATCGTCATTTTGTCTCTTTTGATCATTTATATTAGGTAATATTATTTGTATTACATTTAACATGTTGTATATGTTCTAAAAATTTACTTTAGATCACAGTTTAAATTGAGTCTATCTCTGTTTTCTACAAACTGTGAAAATTTATAGAAATCGCCAACGATTTTCCCAATCGCTGGCAATTCCTATGTAATAATTTACTTTTGCATGTTTCCTACAATCTGTCTAATATTTCTTGTTTTCTTTCTATTGTTTTCTAATTTCTTTCCCAACATGATGATTTCAAATGGCTTTAGGTGGTAACAATTACCTTGCTACTGACATTGGTGCTTTTCCTGTTATTCACCATCTTCTTTACTGGGAGCAGTATGAAATGCTTCAAAATCTAGAGCTTTTTGCAATTCAGTTCCTACCCTTTGACTATTTAGAATCTATTTTCGCATCAACACAACGTATCTGGGAGGCAACTGAAGCATTTTGGGATGCATATTACAAAGCTCAGAGGCTCCGTGAGTACCTTGCCCAATATGAGCACAATTATGAGGTTGGTCTAGACATATCAGAAGACTACCATACTACACCTGAATTTAATACCGAAAGTCATACTAGCATCCCTAATACTAACACCACAATAACCCATCTCTATGATACTATGGAGGAAGTATTTGATTTCTTTGTGGAGGAATTCATTTTTGTACCCGAGTCTGACTTCACTGAAGAGGAAGGCCTAGCTAACTCTATAGGGTCTAAATTTTATAAAAATTTGTAGGCGGATCAAGAATCTGATCTGTAGTTTTAAGGTTTTCATTATTATGTATATGTTCACCTAAATAGGTGACACAAATAGTCATATTTTCACTTGTATCATATTGTATCACAATCTTGTTATCATATTGTATCACAATATTGTTATCAATAAAAGACTTAATTTTTTCTTGAGCGGGTTGATATCCTTCAAAGGAAGTATTTGGGCTTCTAGGGGCTGGATTTTTCCTGAAAACCTACCATTTTATATTACTAATATCATTTTGTTTAGATGTTTTGATTTGTAGGGTTGACTACAGGAAAAGAAGCCTTAACTTTACTTGCTTTCACGGTGCGTAATATAACACAATCCACACCACAGGTATCTAAGAAAAACCATCATACTTAGGTTGAGTCAGGTTATTACCCCTTGAGAAATCAAGAAAAACAAAGGTAAAAACCATGCTCAACATTCTGGCACGCCCAGTGGGACCCTTGTTCCTTTTAACTGCTTCATTTTATCATTAATTTGATCACTATTTTCACTAACTACCAATCACCAGTGATTTTCTTAATCACCGGAAATTCCCCTATGTTGTTTTCTTATTAGCTTATAATCAGTTTATTATCTGTTGTTTTCTATTTTCTACTTCTGCTAACCTGATTGTAGAGTTATTTTTCTGGGAATTTTACTTTCTGGAATTGTTAAACACGCGCTTTGGAAAAATTGCTAAAATTTAAATATAAAAAAAATAGGAATGCTCTCAAGGTAAGTTCTAAAGACTATCCTTTTACTTTCCGTTTTGCATTCTTGTTCACTGGTCCTCATGGAAATCAATATTTCATTTTGGGGTTTTAAAGTTAACTATTTGAAACTTCTTGATCATCTAGTTCTAATTAGGGTAGTAGTTTCATTACATTTCACTTCTTCCTCCACCACACACAACCAAATCACTTTAACATTAAAAATTCATTCAAACACTCCCACCACGTGAAAGTGATTGAGATTTCATCACTCAACAGGGAAGCCGACTTGGTGTTCTAGCTGAGTATAATCTCCTGTTTATTGGTATATTTTAGCTCAGCACCCAACTCCCTTATCGCAGTGGGACCGTGAAGTGAGGGGTAGGCCCCAATACCACACTTGTACCAATAGCAGTACAGATTTGGGCCTCACCTACCTTTGGGTATATCGAGGACTCCATCCTTAACATACCCAAAACTATCCATAGCTTACAATTTCCTAGGACCCTTGTTAACCATCTTACACATTTCACTTTTTCTAAAATTAATCAAGATTAATACAAAACAAGATTTTGTCTTCTTGTGCTTATTGTTTGTAAATCAACCTATTTAGTTAACTTTTATTTCCTAGGTGTTTGTATTTTTTTTATCATGGTATTTACTAGAAACAAAATTGCAACCATACCTCTGAAGACATGTCTACCCTACCCCCTACATTCGAAAAACATGCCCCATTTTACACCACAACACTTTCAACACCGATACAACAACAAATCCCGTATTATCAAACAAACACATCTAATCCCTTAATTGACACCCATTAAACTTGAAATGAGTCCGGATTTGACTATAAAAATGAAATAGAACAACAATATTTCCATTCTCCAAAACACTATCATGTCCAGATTCCTCATACACTGAAATGAAAACGTCTGTTCTCTCCTAGAACACCAGAGCCCCCTTTCTACAATAGAGGATACCTTGTTTTTGAAGAAATGCTAGACTCAAATCCCATTGCTCTCAATGATTATTTAGAAGTGAGAAATGTCTAAATGCAACCATTCACACCCCAATATGTTCCATACACTCACAATCCTTCATCTGCCATTACACAACTCATTAATCAAAGCCAATACCATGTTATCCAACAATTATATCCATACACTTCTAATCAAATCGAAACACCAAACAATAGTCAACCCCAAATATCTACTGGTTCTACTAACCCATTTGAAATGAAAAATGAACAATATTTGACTAGTTAACCCGAAGCACCCAACATCTCCTCATCTCCCATTTTCAACCTTCACATGATCTCGTCACAAAATACATTTTCTCAGTAACCCACATATTCTTTGAATCCTTCTATAGGATCCAAATATCCTCTAAGTAGTACCTGTTGTAAATATCTCCCCCTCGGGTAGATATAGAAAAGTAGAAGAATACGGAAATAAAAGAAACTCAGACCCTGATATTTATTACATCACCAACAGCCTAAGGTGCAGGTAGAAGGCACACGTCAAAGAGTGTCGACATGAACATGGATGCACCCTGGCACAGGTAGAAAAGTGTCGACACGAAAAAGTTCGTGCCAAGGTGTAGGTAGAAGGCGCACGTCAAAGAGTGTCGACATGAACATGGATGTGCCTTGGCGCAGGTAGAAAAGTGTCGACACGAAAAAAGTTTGCGCCAAGGCGTAGGTAGAAGGTGCATGTCGAAGAATGTCGACATGAACATGGATGCGGCCTGCCACAGGTAGAAAAGTATTGACACAAAAAAGTTTTCATGCCAAGGCGCAGGTAGAAGGCACACGTCAAAGAGTGTCAACATGAACATGGATGTGCCTATGGTACACTTAAGAGTATGACAACACGCAAATGGATGCGCCAAGGCACACCTTCAGGAGGTGCAACATTTTGAGCGTTGACAGGAAGCAAACCCTGACCCAGATATTCAGATGGCCATAACTTTTCACAGGGAGCTTGGATTCACGTAAGGTTGGAATTTTTGGAAAGCTTACAAGGTCCTCTATCTAACTACAGTTCACCACTTTTGGGTATGCTAGGGTTCTCACCTACCACCATAATGAGATGAATTAAATGCAACCTAGGGGTGGTTGGGGTAGTTTTTTGAAATCCTCTCTCTTTTCTCTCTCATTCTTCCTATAAATTGTAAGGAGGGGATTCTTTCTAAAGGTTGGGCATTCTTGTTTTTCCCCTCCCTTCTTCTCTTTGGCAGGTGAGTTTGTGGAGTTCAAACCTCCCATTTGAAACTATAATGCAACTTTGCCTCTTGGCATTTTGTAGTGTATTGTATCAATATTTGGAGCAGATAATGCATGTCTGTGGATGATTCTCAACCCTCTCTATGTTTATTTACATCCTCATGATCTTTCACTACAATTTTGGTTATCTGTGCATGATCTTGCATTGAATTTTAATGGTTTGTGTTTATTGGCAAGACAGGTGTTCTTCATTCCTCGGTGCATCACCTTTGTTAGTTTAGGTTTATTTTTATGCATTTTCTTACCCTGTCTCCTTGGAAAGTTAGATTAGGTTTTTGAGTAAACCCTCTACATTTTTATGTGTGCATCTGAACAGAGGAATAGGAACCAGCCTTCATCTGGAGAGATTTCCTGATTCACAAGGTCCCACACTTGGGAAAAGTTCCATGTTATTTACAGACATTCAGGGGTGCTGTGATTCGCCATCAACAGTACCACTACTTCCTTGTCCACTCCTCCTACCTCATCATAGATAAAATCACCTCCATTTGGTTCCATCACCCCTTATATAGTTATTCCTTCACAACAAGTTATTGCTCCCATCTAGAACATCACTATGTCCATTCCCATAACCACGCAAGTAATCAATACTAGTGTCATTGCTAGTACACATCCTGTTTCGCAATACATACCACAAATTTCACAACCAATGATTTCCATACTAGAATCAACACATGAAAAAAATATTCCACAATACAATATCACACAACAAAGAATTCCACAAAAGGCACCATCCTCAGCCGCCTCTGCTATGTATTCCCAAAAAACACCCATATATTCACAACCACTCACGTATACGAAAATGCCATTGCAATACCAGTATATTCAAACATCACAACCTATAGCTTCCTAACAAAGTTTCTCATCCTAAAAAAATATGCCACAATAAAACATCCCTTATTATCATAAAATCCCTCAACAAAACATTCCTTATGAACATAATGTATCACAGAAAAACATTCCTCAATATGGGGTCCATCAACAAAACACACCTCAACAAAATATTCCAAAATATCATATCCCTCAATAGAAAAAATCATATAAGCACAATGCTTTGTATAAAAAAAAACTCTCTACCAGAAAAACATCCCTCATCAAAACCAAACACATTCATCCTATTTCTATCCTAGCTTGTCCTCACAGAAACAAACACAATCGGATTCCCTCAAGGACAATGAGCCCATTCACCCATCAATACCATTCAAATTGTATCCACATCATTGGGAACTTCATAAACTTATCAAATACTATAGCAAAAAAGATCCCAAAAACACATCCGTGACTTCCGTCATGCATGCTAATTAATAGCTCATGATCAAGATTTGATGTTGAGGACCTTCCCCATCTCCCTCATTAGTTCTACGTTAGACTGATATAAAAAAATTCCACTACACTCCCTATTTTCCTTCACATAGCTCACACAACTTTTCCTAGACCACTTTTTTTTTATCAACATAGCCCTTAAGGTCACTTTACGCACACAAAATTGCATGTGCTACATTGTTTGAAAATGGTTACAAAATTCCCCAATGATGATTCACATCCTTTCAGAATATGTTTGAGCTCCAAAACCCATATGTAATGTATATTTGTAGCCTAGACGTCCTTACATAGCTTTTCCACACTTTTTCTAGCTTCCTACTTCATTCTGTGTATGTTTTGGCCTTTAGTGCCAGGACCGCTGCCCTGTGCAGAGTGGCGGTCCTGAGTGATTTTTCCAGCTTCCATCATGCGTGTTTTTAACATGTGAAAATTCACTTAAATTCACTTTTAGGATGTGTTTGTGAACCAATTTGTCTAAAAATAATTTTGATTGCTTGGTTCTCCTACCCTCTTCTATTTTTGCATGTGCTTTAGTTAGTTAGAGCTGCCTCTTCTTACCTTGTGCATGAAGACACATCCTAACCCCAATTCATACATATTCCATGCTTGTGTTCAAGCAAAGGCATGAGAATTTTTATGTATCTTGCATTGTATTACTGCCACAATCCTATTAGGAATTACATAGCCAAGCTCTAATCTCTTTTGCTATCTCTCTTCTACTTGCTTTGCAACCAGACTGCCTTCAAGCTGCCATTACTCAAGCGTCTTCTTATGTTGTTGTTCTTACATTCCCAATTCCTTGGACTCATATGAACACATAAAGAAAGAAAGGATCAAATTGAGGGGACATACATAGATACAACTGGATTTGTCAAAGCTCTTGTTTATCCAGGTTGGAATTACTTGTTTGTTTTCTTCATTTGCCAAATTGTCAATTTTGAATCATTAGTTTCAATTGCACATCAAATAGAATAGTAAAATTGTTCCTTTCAATTGATTAGGAAATTACAAGTAGATCAAATCATTAGAAAGTTTTCTCTTTGACGTTACCAGGGAATTTGTGGTGAACAATAGCTCTTTTAGGGTCATGATTTGTTCTTCACCTTTGAGGTAGGGTTTGAAGGGTTTTGATTATATTAGGTTATTTTTTTTAGATTTAGATTCACATATTCATACAAGTAACTAGCGATATCCAGCTGATTACGTATCTTTAGTTTGTTTATTACATTAGGACACATTGCTTAAAAACTAGAAAATATCAAAAACATTTACTTTTATAAGATTAGTTTGCTTTCATTTTTTTTCTCTGATATATTGTAAAAATGCCAAAAACATAGATTATATTTCCTTTTATAGCTAGTTTGTTTTATCATGATCATTTCAATTTCATTATGTATGACCATCAATGGCCCACAATAAGAAAAGATGTACAGTTGTGATCCTTTGGTCCCACAACCCAATGGGCTGGAGTTGATAATAGATATTGATGCAAGTTTACGTTTGATAGTTTTACGCAAACCTTCTACATTCTCTGAGAAAATAGAACAACTAAACATGCTAAAAATTTTTGCTAATCAAGCCTAAAATTATTGGAATGCTCCTAGAAATAGGGTTTGATTACACGTATGACCATAACAAGACCACAACCTCCAAATTTTTTTGGTTGTGATCCTTAGGTCCCGCAACCCGACATGCCTGCTAACCAATTAGATATTGACACTAGTTTGTGTACATCAACATTTAGATCATCACCACTTCCACTCGATATCATTGCATAACTTTCATTATTGAACATAGCATCCGATCAGGCTAAGACCTTTTGGACCAAATCGGAAAATCGTCCATAGTCCATATGATTTCATTACGCCTCTCATTCTTACTTCCATGACCTTGTCTAGAAATCTATACGAGGCGCCCACATGTCAATTTTCGTGTGTTCAACAACCAATGAATAGAATATCAGCAGATCTCAATATTAACTAAAGTCTCTGAGTAGCTATCATATCAAATCGATCAATCATGCCACTTCAGGTCATGAGAGCATTCTTTGCCTTAATGTTGTAAATCATGTTATTGTGTGTCGAAGATATAAGGTTGACTCAATAGATTATCCATCACCACCACATACACACATAATTTTATATTTTACACTGGATTTCTCATCATGACCTCAGGAAGTCAGGTGCGAAGAAGGTCACATGTTGATTTTCTTTCATATAGTCACCATCAATGACATGTATGCCATTAGACAATTTCAAGACGAGTCCATTTCCAATCTTGTTTCCCGTTGGAGGGTCGTCACCAATCAATTATCGTTTACATGACTGCAAATATAATTAATTGAGGTATTATGTCATGCATGTGCTAAACATATCTCATTCACTTTACAAATCCATTCATTTCAAACTTTTGATGAAGCTTTTACCATGGCCCATAAACTAGAATTGCAAGCTTTAGAAGATGGATGGGTAAAACTTCGTCCCAAGAAACCAAAAGATGAATTCCCCCCTAAATCACCATCCAAAAATGACAAGTCAAAAACATCTACTAACACCGTCGTATTCAGATCTTATCCCAAGGAGAAACCTATTGTCGAGCATCCCTGTTAACAACATAACTACACAACCATAGGAGAGACTTATAGCACATTTTTTGACAAACTGCTTTCTTCCAACATGATATATCTCCCTCCTATTTGACTTATTGACATATTAGTATCCATTTGGTACCTGTTGTTGCAAAATCACAGCACCCTTGGATACAAATCAAGGTTCTAGGTTGATCATGCTAGCATCCAGTGTGATTTCACAACATGGAATCCTTTCTCCAAGTGTGGGACTTGTAAAAATGAGAAAGGACTCTCCAGAGGAGGCTGGTTCCTATTCCTCTGTTCAGATGCACACGAAAAATGCAAAGGGTTTATTCAAAACCTAATCTAACTTGCCAAGGAGACAGGGTAAGAAAATTTATAAAGATAAACCTAAGCTAATGGAGGTGATGCACCGAGGAATGAAGAACACCTGTCTTGCCAATAAACACAGACCATTCAAATGTGATGCAAGATCATGCACAAATAACAAAATTCGCAGTGAAAGATCAGGAGGATGCAAATGAACACAGAGAGGGTTGAGAATCATCCACAGACATGCATTACTTGCTCCAAATATTGATACAATACGCTACAAAATGCCAAGAGGCAGAGTCACATTACAGTTTCAAATGGGAGGTTTGAACTCCACAAATTTGCTTGATAGAGAAGAAGGGAGGAGCAAAACAAGAAATGTTCAACCTTTTTTAAAGAACCCCTCTTTACAATATATAAGAAGAATGAGAGAGGGAAGAGAGAGGAAAGTTTCACCTACCATAACCACTTCTGGATTGCATTTAACTCATCTCATTATGGCAGAAACGACAGATTCTAGCAAAACGGCGGACTGTCTGTTGCATTAAAGCTGGTTGTTGAACACCAGTTCTGGTCATTATCACACATCAGATCCGTTTCTTAACTTTCTCTCTCCACACTAAACCAAAATGTAAGATTGACCCAGAATCATGTAGAGAATTTCTCCAGCTTTCCATTCATATAAAGAACGTGCAAATATGAGCTCTGGATCGAAAGATATGGCGATCTGAAGATTTAGGGCAAAAAATAGGCCAAAGCGGATATTTGAATTTTTTCCCACGCTCTGCCACTTGGATGACATGTGTCGGGTTCTGATTTGGCCGCGCAATTCTCTCTCCTTGCCTTTCCGTGGGTTTTCCCTGACCTTTTTGACTTTTCTTACACTTTTGGGAAATTTTCCATTTTTCCCTTGCGCCCCGCCACTTGGGACACGTGGCATGCTTTGGTTAGTTGACAGGGGTGCGGGGGCATTTTTTACCTTTTATCTTTTTGGCTCAAAGACTTTGCCAAATTTTCCTAAGTCCTCTCGAAGCTCTGCACTCCCTGCTCCATAGGACACGTGTCCTGTGTCTGATTGGCTCGGGCTAATCCTCCAAACTTCGCGGAACCTCCATAAAGTAAAAATCTCACCCCTCTCCTTCAGCTTTTTGCGATCCACGAAGACATGTGTCCATTCTGATTTGTTGTCGGCCTGGGTCTTTGCGTCCCGGATGTTCCAAACTTCCTGGGACAAATTCCTCCGAACCGCCCAATTCGGGCTTCCATGTCCCCCTTTGCATTGAAGACACGTGGCAAGATTTGATTGGCTCTCGGCTCCTTCAGCTTTCCGCGTCCCATGCGTCCCTTTGTTCCAACTGTCCCGGACTGTCTGGGACAAATTCTTTCGAACCGCCCGAAATGGGCTTCCTTGTCCCTCTTTGCGGCCGCTTCGCCTTTTCACGTCCTTCACGTCCTTTCGGCCTAGATGTCCCAACCTTATCTACACAACAGTTAGTCGATTTTCTCACCTTCGGCCGGTTCGCCCTTTCGCATCCCGCGCATCCCCACAGCCCGGATGTCCCTTTGTTGCGTGGACCGCCTAGCGAACTTTCGGCCGATTCGCACCCAAACATCCCAACTGTCCCAACTGCCTGGACTTAGGACTTAGCTAATTTTCATGATTTTTCCTGGCCCTCAAGATCTGATGCATGTTATCAAAATTTACCTTGGGGGGGTAAATTTTGGATAACAATTTGGTGACTCAGCGGGGTTACGTGCCTGCTAGATGAAAGACCAGTAGCCTGAAGCGATCCATTGGGCATGGAGTTACTTGATTCTCTGTTTAATACCCCAACTGACTCAGAATGTGTAAGGAGGAAGATGGAATATCACCTGATGGGAGCAAGGACTGTGAAACATCTCCATGGACAGCAAGCTGTGCCAAAGCACTTAGGGAAAACAAAACTAACCTACAGCAAAACAATGTGCACAAGCACTTGGAGGAATGAAAATCTAATCTAATATTTACAAGGTAGTGAATTTCCCTCTAGAAGAAACGCTTGAGATAGATTCCATTTACTGGAATCTGCAGTTCTTCACCATCCAATGAGGCCAATTGGAAAGCATTGTTGTTCTTGCACTTCGTGACCATGTATGGGCCACTCCAAATGGCATCAAACTTTGAATGCCTTCCCGGTTTTGCTCTATCCACATCCCATTTCAACACTAGATCTCCAACCTGAAAAGATCTATCCTTGGCCTTCTTATCAAAGGTCTTTTTGATCAAAGCTTGATCCTTTTCCATTGCTTGGGATGCCTGATTTCTGATCTCTTGCAGCTCCATCAACTCTGCATACCTCACCTCCATGGGTTCAAACTCTAGCAACTCCAGCTGCTTCATGAGTTCCAATGTTGGCAACTCAAGTGACATGGGCAAGATTGCTTCTCTTCCATAGACAAGCCTTGAATGGAGAGTTACCTGTGGATTTCTTGGGAGTTATCCTATCAGCCCATAAGGCTGATTTCAGTTTGGTATGCCAAGACCTCTGATTCTTGTCAAGAGTCCTCCTAATGATCCTCAACAAGTTCTTGTTTGTAGACTCAGCTTGGCCATTACCTTGAGGGTAATAGTTTTGATGAAGTTCTTAGGTAGATACCGTTCTTGACAGCCCACTCAGTCACCTTAGATCCAATGAATGCCAATGCATTATCAGAGATTATTGTAGCAGGTACACCAAATCTGGTTGTTATCCCCTCATAAAAGTCTAAGATGCTAGACTCATTTACCTCTTTGAGTGCTACTGCTTCTGTCCATTTGGTGAAGTAGTCTGTGGCTGTCAAAATCCATTTGTGCCCTTGGCTTGAATTGGGATTAATGACTCCAATGAAGTCCAAACCCCATTGCATGAATGGCTGGTCAACTGAGATTGGATGTAATGGAAGGGCAGCAAGTCTCTCTTTTCCTGTGAAGAATGCACAATTCTTACACCTCTTGATCCATGCATAGCAATCACTGAAGATCTTAGGCCAATAATAACCAGCCTTCATGATTTTTAGAGCTGTCACTCTTGGTGCAAAATGACCACCAGCTGGTCCACCATGAAACTCTTCCAACACCCTTTGAATCTGATTTGTGCTAATGCACCTCAGCAGCACTCCATTCACATCCTTCTTGAACAAAACTCCATCAACAATGGCATACGGGACAGCCTGCAATCTGAAGTGTCTCCTTTGGGTCTTGTTCATCTCCGGAGGGCATAGGCTTGTGTCTAGGAAGTGCATTATATCTTGGGTCCAACAAGGAGTGGGGGCAACATTGTCTTCTTCTTGATTGCCACTTGGCTCATGGCTGTCCTGGACTATCAAGACAACCTCTTCTTCATTGCATACTTCTCTTTGCTTCCCCAAAACCAGCTGCTCACACAATCCTTTCCCTCTTACCAGCTTGGTGATCTTGATCTCAATATCATACTCCATGACACGGGTGCTCCAACCTGCCCTTTTCTCATTCAAATCCTTGTTGAGAAGGAAGTCCTTAACTCCAGCGTGTGAGACCAGCAACTGGACCTTGTTGTTTGAGATTAAATGATTGAATTTCTTCAAGCTTCTGATTACTGCAAGCACTTGCTTCTCAATAAAAGAGTACCTCACCTCATAGTCATCTAGGCTCCGGCTGAAGAAGGCAATTGGCTGCTCATCATTATCCTTGTTCTGTTGTACCAGAATGGCAGAAATAGTGTCATTACCTCCAAATGCATAGAGGATGAAATCCTTGGAGAAGTCCGGGTTGATGAGAGTTGGTGCTTGAGAGATGGCTTCTTTGATTGCTTCAAAACTCTCCTTGCCTTCTACTGTCCACTTGAAAGCCATGCTCTTCTTTAACATTTTGGTGATATGGGCTTGACAAGGGCTGTAAAATCTGGGACAAACCTCCGAACAAAGTTTATCCTTCCCAAGAAACTCTGAAGGGCTTTCTTGTGGCTTGGCAATGGTAGTGCTCTTATGGCTTCAACCCTCTCTGGGTCAATTGCTAATCCTTCTTTGGAGACAATATGGCCAAGGAGCTTTCCTTCATGTGCAAGAAAGATACACTTCTTAGGATTCAAAGACACTCCAAATCTCCTGCACCTCATGAAGACTTGTCTCAAATGAGAGAGGTGGTCTGCTGCATTTTTGGAAAAAACAGTGATATCATCAAGGTAAATCAGCACCACATTGTTAATCAAACCTTTGAATGCCATGTCCATTGCCCTTTGGAAGGTAGCACCAGCGTTGGACAACCCAAATGGCATCTTCTTGTAGGCATATGTGCCCCATTTGGTTGTGAAGGCTGTCTTGAACTGGTCCTCTTCCTTCACCATAATCTGATTGTAGCCTGAGTAGCCATCAAGTAGTGAAAACCTCTCGGAGCCAGCCACAACTTGCAAGATTTGCTCCATGGAAGGGAGTGGGTAATGGTCCTTGAGAGAGGCTCTATTCAAGTCTCTGAAGTCAACACACAATCTAATCTCTCCAATCCTCTTCCTGACTGGAACTAAGTTGGCAACCCAACTAGAATGCTTGATTGGGAATATGATCCTTGACTCAATCAGCTTGTTCAATTCTTTTCTCATGAGAGGCTCCATGTGTGGGTTGACTGGTCTTTGTTTCTGCCTGACAGGCTTAGTATTTGGATCCAATTCGATGGTATGCTGAGCTAAGTTGGGATTGAAACCTTTCAAGTCTTCATAGCTCCAAGAAAACACGTCAGGGAACTCTTGACACAGCTGTATGAACTCATACCTTTCTTGTTCAGTTGTCATCCTTCCAATTTGCAATGGTTTGTTCTCTTCTACCAAGATGGATACTGAATCCTCTCTCTTGACCTGAATGTTTGCTTTCTCCTTTCTAAACTGATCATTGGGGTTAAAAATGGACTCCAAAGTGATAAGTCCCTTGGGAAGCTTGTTAGTTCTTAGCTGTACCACCTGGTCACCATACTGTTGTTCCAACTTTTCTTGATTCTTAGCTGAGAACTCAGCTTCTTCTTGCAAGAAATGGATGATTTGCTGGTCATTCTCAAACACTTGCCAACTGACATTGTTATCCGGCACTGAAGGCCTCACAATCATGTGGATGTTTGGCTGTACCTTGTCTTGTTGAATGCTTTCCACAATGTCAAAGGCTGCCCCTACTGCTGCAAGCCTGTCAGCAGCTTGATTCTCTTTCCTAGGAATGGATTTGATGCCAAAACCTTCAAAATCTTCCATGAGGTCCCACACCCTGTTCTTGTAGCATTTGAGTAGATCATTCTTGGCAGCATGCTATCCCTTGACCTGATTTACAATCAATTCACTATCCCCAAAGACTTGCAAGTTCTTTATTTTCTTCTTGATTGCCCAATGCATCCCTTGCACCAAGGCTTCATATTCAGCAGTGTTATTGGAGCATGCAAACTGAAATCTAAAAGCTGAATAGTACTTTACTCCTTGAGGTGAAACAAGCATGGCTCCACCTCCTGCACCTTGTCTACTCCTTGATCCATCAAAAAACAGCTGCCATACCTCATTGTCATCTTTGTGGTTTGGCTTGGTGATGCTAGGAATAGGCTGATTTTCTTCGTGTATGCAATAGACTCCTAGCTCAGATTCTTCCACTTCTTGATAAGGATCAAATGCATGTATCTTGTTTTCCCATTCATCAAGAGTTAGATCCGGGATGCTTCCAACCTTAGTGTCAGCTTCATCAGTGCTTGGGTGGTCTTCTTGATCAAATGCTGAGCAATTGGCATTAATCTGACTTGGAGTGTAAGGCTCAATATGGAAGTTTGCAATAGGTTCTGACCTGATTGTGGCTTTGGTTCCATACCTTGTTCTGAAAAGCATCTGTGACCAATCAGTAGACAAATATCCCCCAATCTTGGCTGTGAAGTCCCTTGACAAGCATAGGGCAAAGAGTGGTGGAAGGTCTATGACTGATACATCTTGTAAAACAACAACATTTGGACATGCATGCAAGGTAAGACTCAAGTTTTTAATCACCCCAACTGTTGCTACTGCTGTCCCATCTAGCTGCACTACCCCTTTGGATATGGTTTCATACTGGAGCCCTAGCTGATCAGCTATTTGTTTAGGCATTACTGAGCTACTTGCCCCGGAGTCTATCATGCAATTGTGCACTAGCTGATTTCCAATGATCAATGAAACATAGAAAGGAGGGGGTTTCAACATTTTACCTTACTGTCCTCCATGATTTCCCTCAGGCTGGGCAGCATTTGTAAGCACTTTCTCTTGCATTTGGACCTGCTGATTCGAAGTTGGCCAGTCCTTCATGGCAGCTTGCAGCAGATCTCTTTGGCCTGGGATTGATAGGGATTCCCACATTGATATATTGACGTTTGTCTTCTTCATCTGATCAATGATACTGAATGGTGATGAAGGATCTCTTTGTTGTCCCTTGGTTTGCACATTCACTCCTTGCATGTGGGCAGTAACAACTGGTATTTGAGTTGGCCTAGGGGCTGTTCTTGGCTGCCCTTGTGCATTTGGAATTGGATTTTGCTTGCCAACCATTTGTGGAGCCATGGAAGGTTGTGGATTGGTTGGGGCTAATGGCTGTTCTTCACCCAAATTCCTCCTTTTTGACCTTGTGTTGGCTGCAGAACCTTGAGAAACTGCCTAGTTCATGCCACAAAAATCCTCTGCTTGCCAATTTACCATTGTGGTGTCATTTGGGGCTGATTGCTGTTGGAATGTTTCTTGTTGTTGACTGTTTCCTTGACTGTCCTCACCCTCCACACTAGTAGTTGTCACCATTAATGCTTGATTCAAAGCACCATTGAAGCACATGGATTGGTTATGAGGCTCATTGCATGGAAAACACCAATCATACTCCTGGGCAATGTTGTTTTGTGTTGGCACCAATGCCTTAGAGGCAGATATGGCATTTGGATTATAGGGCTGAAATGGTCTATTGGTAGGAGGCCTTGTTTGATTTATATTTGCAGCTGGATTAGGAGGCCTTTGTGGTTGGTATGGCTGCCTGTTAGGCTAAGCTTGGGGTTGATAAGAAGGTCTAAAACCTTGGGCCTGCTGCCTTTTGAGAGTAACCAGCTCATTGCCTAGGTTTTGTAATTGCTTCATGACTTCTTGAAGCTCATTTGGGGCACTTGGAGATGAAGTGGAAGCTTCATTTGAACTCTGATTTCTAGGAGTGGGAGAAGGAGCCAAATTAGGTGCTTGATTGGTGTTTGGACTCTCTAAACTTGGAAACAATGGCATGGGAGGTCTAGGGGCAAGTTTGCCAGCTTGGATCAAACAATTTTCAGCCCTAATGGCAATGCTATAAGCCATAGGGATAGTTATGCCTCCCATGGACTGAATTAACATAGAAATATCAGAATTTAGAGCTTTGAGATAGTAGAGAAAAGCACCTTCTGCTGTTGGCCTGACTGCCACTGGAATTCTCTCCCAAGTCTTTTGAAATCTGAAGTTGAAATCGGTCAGCTGCTCATTGGGAGCTCTCTTGATGGTTGTCAGCTGCTCCAAAAGAGACAAGTTGTCTCCCTTTTCTCCAAATTGCTCATGAAGTGCTATACACAGCTGATTCTAATTTGTGATAGAACCAGCTCCAAGGCTCCTAAACCATTGCAATGCTTTCCCCTTAAATGAAGATGCCAGCAACTTGACAACCACTTGCATTTCATTGATTTCATGGATTGCGCAAAGGTTAGCAATGTCTTTAACATGATCACCTGGAGTAGTATGATTTTCTCTAGTGAAGTAGGGAATGTTCTTCAAGGCTGCAATAGGAATTGGATGTTGTGCATTGAGGGCAAGTGGGCTGCTGCTTGTGAAGTTGACATAGGGGTTGTTTTGCGCCATTCTGATTGGTCTTAAAACCCTTGTTGCACTGAATGAAAGGCCTACCAGGTGGAGGAGTTGAGAGAGTTATATTTGGTGGAGATGGAGACCTTTGAATCCTTCTTCCTCTTTGCCTTCTTCTTGGAGATAATTGTAGGTATTCAAATGACAATTCTTCTTCTCCAACTCTTGACCTTGTGGTGACTCTTCTCATGAGTTTTCAGGCCTGTACTGCTGAAACCAGTTGATTCTTCCCCTTGGAGTCACCAAATATGCAAATAATAGCTATTTTCAAGCAAGAAAATTTTAGCAGATGCACATCAACTTTTCTACACTAAAAATGAGACCTCTAGTGTCCCACCGGGCGTGCCAAAACTATTGATGCAAAATCACAGCACCCCTGGATGCTGATCAGATTTCTAGGTTGATCACTCTAGCATCCAGTGTGATTGCACAACATGGAATCCTTTCTCCAAGTGTGGGACTTGTAAAAATGAGAAAGGATTCTCCAGAGAAGGCTGGTTCCTATTCCTCTGTTTAGATGCACACAAAAAGAATGCAGAGGGTTTACTCAAAACCTAATCTAACTTGCCAAGGAGACAGGGTAAGAAGATGCATAAAAAATAAACCTAAGCTAACAGAGGTGATGCACCGAGGAATGAAGAACACCTATCTTGCCAATAAACACAGACCATTCAAATGTGATGCAAGATCATGCACAGATAACAAAATTCACAGTGAAAGATCAGGAGGATGCAAATGAACACAGAGAGGGTTGAGAATCATCCACAGACATGCATTACTTGCTCCAAAGATTGATACAATACACTACAAAATGCCAAGAGGTAGAGTCACATTACAGTTTCAAATGGGAGGTTCGAACTCCACAAATTCACCTGATAGAGAGAAGAAGGGAGGAGAAAAACAGGAATGTTCGACCTTTTTTAAAGAACCCCTCTTTACAATATATAAGAAAAATGAGAGAGGGAAGAGAGAGGAAAGTCGAATCTACCATAACCACTTCTGGATTGCATTTAACTCATCTCATTATGGTAGAAACGGTGGATCCTGGCAAAACGGCGGATTGTCTAGCAGAAATGGCGAACTATCTGTTGCATTAAAGCTGGTTGTTGGAACGCCGGTTCTGGTCATTATCACACGTCAGAGCCATTTCTTAACTTTCTCTCTCCATACTGAACCAAAATGCAAGATTGACCCTGGAATCGTGTAGAGAATTTCATCAGCTTTCCATTGATATAAGGAACGTGCAAAATCCGAGCTTTGGATCAAAAGATATGGGGGTCTGAAGATTTAGGGCAAAAAACTAGGCCAAAACTGATTTTGAATTTTTTCCCACGTTCTGTCTGCTTGGATGACACGTGTCAGGTGCTGATTTGGTGAGTAATTCTCTCTCCTTACCTTTCCATGGGTTTTCCTTGAGAATTTTGACTTTTCTTACACTTTGGGAAATTTTCCATTTTTCCCCCGCGCCCCCCGCCACTTGGGACACATGGCATCGCTTTGGTTGGAGGACAGGGGGCGCGGGGTCATCCTTTACCTTTTAGTTTTTCGGCTCAAGACTTTTGCAAATTTTCCAAGTCCTCCTCGAAGCTCCGCACTCCCTACTCCATAGGACACGTGTCCTGTGTCTATTGATTCAGGCCAATCCTCCAAACTTCACCTTTGGAAACTCGGAAAAACATTAAGTAAAAAATATCACCCTCTCCTTCGCCGCTCTGATCCATGAAGACACGTGTCACATTCTGATTTGTTGTCCTTTTCGGGTCTTCCGTCCCTCGCGTATTTTTGGCCCAAATGTCCCGAACCGTCCTGGGACAAATTCCTCCAAACCACCCGATTCGGGCTTCCATGTCCCCCTTTGTGTTGAAGACACGTGGCAAGATTTGATTGGCTCTCGGCTCCTTCGGCTTTTCACGTCCCATGCGTCCCTTTGTTCCAACTGTCCCGGACTGTCTGGGACAAATTCTTCTGAACCGCCCGAAATGGGCTTCCTTGTTCCTATTTGTGGCCGCTTCGCCTTTTCACATCCTTCACATCCTTTCGGCCCAGATGTCCCAACCTTATCTACACAACAGTTAGTCGATTTTCTCACCTTTGGCCGGTTTGCCCTTTCGCGTCCCGTGCATCCCCACGACCCAGATGTCCCTTTGCTGCGCGGACCGCCTAGCGACCTTTCAGCTGATTCACGCCCAAACGTCCCAACTGTCCCAACTGCCTGGACTTAGGACTTAGCCAATTTTCATGATTTTTCCTGGCCCTCAAGATCTAATGCATGTTATCAAAATTTACCCTGGGGGGGTGAATTTTGGATAACAGTACCAAGATGATGACTATTGTAAGTACCATAGGGTAAATGGTCATGACATCGAAATATGTCATACATTTCACAACGTGCTCCAAGATTTAATTGACAAAGGTGACCTTCATTTGGACAATCCAAATGCACCTCTGAATCAAAACCTCAATATATTTAAGAAACCTTTTCTGAACCATCCTTTGCATTCTGACCAACAACAAATGAATGTTTTCCATATCATTAATGCAATAATAAAAATTGAGTCAATTCCTCAGTCTACCCTTTCACCTAATGAAACAAAATCCGTTGAATCAAAACCAGTAATCGACAAGCCTAAAATTATGACTATTGAGTCTCCTTCCATTGAAACCATCACTCGAACCCTTTCTACATCCTTGCCACTTAACAAATTAACACTCGTAGAATCAACACCGGAGCCCAAAAAAATCAGAGCTGTTGAACCACCACTTGTTACTAAAACCATCCCTATGCTCTAGCCACACACCACAACTGAACCTATATCCACATCCTCTAGTACAATTGTACCTACACCTGTATCCAAATTTGCAAAAATAGCTATGATACCTTTTGAAACATTCTTAGCAGAACCACCTCCACCTAAGCAAACCATAGGCTGCATTTGACCCTAATCCACAAAAACAAATGATTCAAAACCCACAGATCATTTAGACTACATTAATTGCATCATCTGAAATCCTCTTCCTTCACTAGCATCAACATCAATGAATACACCTAGTTCATCCAAAACCTCAAAATGGCCTAATAAACAAGGTGTTATCCAGGTCCTTAAAAGTCCTTTTTATGATGAAACATATCGTTTTCGTGGTCCTCTTTTTCATCCACCTCCTCCTACAAGGGGTATCCCCACTTTTGGAGACCCTCTTGTCATGCCAAGACCAAGGCCTATGAGACCTTCCAAATAAGACACTATTTGAGAATTTGAGGATCCTTATTATGTCCCTCCAGATCAAAATCCCACACATGGTCCTTTCCCTCTCATACCGGTTAACCACCCTATTATTACAGGGGGAAAGACCATCTACCAAAATCCCACATTGAGTCTGTAATCTACATATACCATTTTGCAAAGGGCATCCACATCAGAATCTCACCCTCCATCTCTTACACAATCATGTTGTTCTCTGTAGCCATTACCCACATAGGTTCCTTGTCCTCCATCTTCTGCTTTTACAGCTCGAAAGCCACAGCGGCCAACCAATAAACAACCTAATCCCAAACAACTTGTATCGCCTCCTAATGGGGAGGATAAAAGATTAACCTTATTACCATCCACATTCGAGCCCAAAGGATATTATGCCACCATCTTGGATGACTTATTACAATAGTCACTCATCACATTACCACCCCTAAGTAATCAGATCATCATGGGTGGAAACCTACCTAGTATGACTTTAATGCCTTTTGTGATTCCCATAGGACATGAGGCCATACCATAGAAGATTGTAGAGCCTTTCATTAGAAAATTCAGAAGATTGGTAATCCATTCTTCCTTCCTTCTCAGTCAAGTATGACATCAACATCGACATCGACATCACCAGAAGAGTCCATCCCTAAAACTTTAATTCACCAAGTCGATGTTGTTCAGATCACCACTCATTCGCAGGAATACAACAAAGTATTATTTGAGTCTAAAAAAGATAATGATTTTGTCAACATACCTCCACCTCTTGAACTATTGACTCTACCTAATAAGCCTAAGGTGTTCATTTCCTTAGCTCTTGAAGAATCCAATCAAACATCATCATCAAAAGATAAAATTTATATACAAACAACAACACCACCTTCCATTGTAATTCAAAACGTGGTCATCAAACAACTGCATCAATCTCCTATTCAGATGTCACTTTATGATCTTGTCCAAACATCGCCTAGTCATAAGAAGACTATGATAGAGGCCCCTTAATATATCATTGTACCAATTAATGACCCAGTCCCGTTTACAAAATTAATAGGGGCTCTTAAAACATCTACCTCCATATCATTTGAACCATCTGAAATTCCTTCTCTCAGACCTAAATACCATGACTTTCCACTCTTCATCACTGCTCAGATCGATGACATCTCTTTCAAGAGGGTCATGATTGATAGTGGTGCAACCATTAATATCATATCCTTTCTCACCTTTGACCAAATTAAGTTTCCCGACGTGGTTGTCACTCAAACCCCATTCCTGTTACGATCCTTTAATGACACTATCACACCCACATTAGGTACCGTTATCCTGCAACTCAAATTTGGCATCAAAACCTTACCCGAACTCTTCTATATTATAGAAGGAGAGTTCTAATACAATATGTTATTAAGACACCCTTGTATATGCACTAAGCGTTGCATTCCTTCCACTCTCCATTGTTGTCTTAAGTATGAACATGAAGGTCAAACCTACACTGTTCCCGCTGATCCAAATCCATTTGCTAACTACTATGTGATGTATCATCCAAATGACATCCTTGTGCCAAAATATACACCTGAATTATCTGACCAAGAATCTACTAGTACATTTATACCCTCTTCTGGATTACTAGATGATTCTTCTCTTGGTGAGGTCGTAAAGCATCTTATGCTTGGGAAATATTGTCTCCTCATGCTCAATTCTATCCCTTGTCCAAAAGCATATGGCCTCCCTAACAAGAAACCCATGTATGATACAAACGTAGGAGATGTAATTTCCTATGGTCCCGTTTATCTCAAAAAAAGCCTCATTTATAGGGGATTTGATAATCTTCCATCCTATGTCATAAATACACACCACGTTATGCCATTCACATCAAATTTTTAATCTCTCGATAATATGAAATTCACCCGCATGTATCTTCATCATTGTGCATGGAGAGGTTTTGGCCTTATACCCTAGGAATAAGGAACCCATGATCAACCCATTCTACATTCCCTTAAATCTCATGAGATAATCAGATTAGGCTATAAAAGACTCATTGTTGACATGTGTGAAGCCACTATGTCCAAACTTTCTACATCCCTAACTATTTCCTAACCAAAACTATCACCATCAACAAACCCATAAGATCCCATAGACACATATAACATTATATCCATCCCACCTAAACTTTTTTTAGTCAATATCATAGCTTTAGGACCACTCACTTATCAATTTGGTCACTCCACCAAATCACTACCACTATTTTGGCCAGAGATGGTTAGCAAATATTTTCCCACTATAGATATCCTTCAGTGCCAGGATGACTAGGAAATTCTTTCTCATATGGGAGATGAGGATCAATTTCTTAAAAAATCCCTACCTTCTGATACACCAACTCTTCTCAACGAATCAACCATTGAAGCTAACCTAGGAACCCCACATGATACTTGTGTTTTTAAGGTTGTTCAGTATTTGAGTTCACAAGAATTAGATTATTTCACAACATTCTTAATAAAATATCATCAATATTTTACATGTTCATACAATGATATGCCCGGGATTAAACCTAAAATTATCATACACAACATAGTCACGTACCCCAATGTCAAGCTAGTTAAACAAAACCTTCACAAAATTCATCCTTGTATAGCTCTCTATGTCAAGGAATATTTTCAATGTCGTTTATCTACTTAACTTTATCATACCATTTGATTATCCACACTGGGTTTCCAATGTCGTCCCTATAACCAAAGCTTCAGGAAAAATACACATATGCACAAACTTTAGGGATCTCAATCTTACTTTTCCAAAGGATGACTTCCCTCTTCTAAATGTAAATCATCTTATCAACCTAACAGCCATCCATGAAATTCTTTCCCTCATGGATGGATTTTCTGGTTATAGCCAAATTCTCATCACTACCGAGGACCAACATAAGACTATGTTTATCACCCCGTGGGGAACCTTATGTTACCTTGTCATGCCTTTCAGTTTTAAGAATGTGAGGGCCACATACCAATGTTCCATGACATATATTTTCCATGATCTCATCCACAAAATCATCAAAGACTACTTTGATGATCTCTTAGGAAAATCCAAAACATGAAAAGACCACCTAAATGTCCTTGAATCAATATTTTCTCATCTTATCCAATTTTGTCTTCATCTTAAGCCCATGAAATGTGTTTTTGGTTTCCTCACATGAAATATTTTGGGGTTCACCATATCCCTCCAAGGTATCGAGGTTGATCCAGTGAAACTTAGAGTAATTCTTGAAATGCCTCCTCCATTCAATCTTAACAAATTACACAAACTTTAGGGTAAATTGCAATCCATTCGACATTTCATATTATAGCTCTTTGATCATTTCCAACCATTTCACCATATTATTTACAAATATATAGATTTTTATTAGGATTCTGATTGCTAGAAATCCTTTGAAAAAATCAAATGATACTTTTTCTCACCGCCTGTGCTTACTCAACCGCGTGATGGGGAGATATTTTTCTTGTACATATCCACTTCTGAGCATGCTCTAAGAGCAATTCTCACCCACTATGATAGTAAAGGTTGTGAACATTTCGTATACTACATTAGTCACACACTTCATGAATATGAGACATGTTATACTGAATCCAAAAAATTGTGTTGTGTGTTATACTTTGCTACTACCAAACTATGAGATTTCCTCCTTAATCATAAGACATACGTCATCACCATTTTTAATTAGCTCAAAGCCATGCATGCTAAACCTTATCATGATGATTGCATAACTTGATGGATTATTCTCATGACTGAATTTGATATCAAAATTATGTCTCAAAAATCTATCAAGATTAGGCCATTACAAATCAGCTCGCTAACGCACCCCTCCCAGATAATTAAAAACCTCACAAAAATTTTCCTGATGAATCTATCAATAGTCAACGAGTCCTATAATGGTGAATTTGATTTCATCCCTATTAAAATTACCCTCTTCTTTGATGGTGCTAAGTGCTAAGAAGGGGGTGGAGAAATAATTTTCAGTATACCACCCTAGAACATTCCGCTTCCACTATATTTTAAACTTAACTTTGAGTGTACCAATAAAATGGAAGAATACAAAGCCTTAATCATGGATCTGAATACCACCATTCTCTTAGGTGTCCATATCCTAAAAATATATGGAGATTCATAACTTGTCATCAGTCAAGTCAAGGGAGTATATCAATGTAAAAATGAGATCCTTCAAAAATATAAAGTCTTCATAAACTTTCTCCTTGGCGCATTCAATCATTACATCATCCAATCCATCCTGCGATCTTCCAATAGATTTGCAGACACAATGGCATCCCTCAGGTCCTTTATCCCTTTTGAAATGGAAAAATCAAAAGATGATACTAAAATTTATGTAGTAATTCAATGCTTAGATCATCATTCGCATCAAAATAAGTTTCCTTCCATCAATACCATTAACAACAATCCACTAGACCAATGGTACACACAGATATATGAATATCTCACTGATTGTAAAATACCTTCCAATCCATCACAATCTTCCAAGGGATTCTTTCTTCAATGTGCCACCCATTTTGTTATCATAGGAGGTATCCTCTATAAATTCATTTTCAATGGTATATTATTACATCGTCTCAAATCACATGAATCAAGTAAAGCAATTTAAGAGGTCCACGATGGAATTTTTGGATGTCACTTAAGTGGTAATGCCATCACTAAATGGGTCATACAGCTAGGGTACTACTGGCCTATCATCACTAAATAATCTTGTGCATACGTAAAAAAGAGTGCATAAAATTTCAACTCCATTCAGATCTTATTCATGTCCCTAGTCAAGCATTACAACCTACCCAAGACTTATGGACTTTCTCTCAATGGGGGTTGGATCTCATTGGTGCAATCAATCCAAAATCATCTCAACAACATCATTCCATAATCACTGCAACTGAATAATTCACTAAGTGGGTTGAATCTATTATGTTGACCTCGACGAAATATAGACCTATCATTAACTTCATATATTAACACATCATATGTTGTTTTGGCATCCCACACAAGCTTATCACAGATAATTGAAAATCCTTTAAAAACATGGAAGTTAAACAGCTATGTGACAAATTTAACATCAAACTTAGTTTTTCGTCACCATACTATCCTGCTAGAAAATGGACAGGCTGAGGCCTCTAACAAAACACTTAACAAAATTCTCATGAAAATAGTAGATGATGCAGGTAGGAACTGGCATCTCTAGATATTTTTTTCTCTTTGGGCTTATCGAAAAAGAATCTGCACACCTATGGGTGCTAATCCATACTCACTTGTCTATGGATCTGAATCCATTGTGCCTCTTGAAATCCAAATTCCATCACTTCACGTATCTCTCAAAGATTTTATCCCAGATGAAGAATATCGCAAAGACCGCTTAGCACAGCTGGAATAGATTAGAAATGTATAGCAGCCCTTGAACATCATTAATTTTATCAAAACGTATTAGATAGCATACAATAAGCATGTATAAGATATTTTAAATTGGTGATACTTAAATAAAATCAAAAGTTAGACATTAGAATGGAGTAAATGTGGGAAGTCTTCCCCCAATTGGATTGGTCCCTACCTATCACACACAATCATGGGACTGATCATCTCGATGGGGAAAGGATGAACCATTAAATGTTTTGTCTTGCG
The DNA here is from genome assembly GCA_019776745.2 of Taxus chinensis. Lineage (NCBI taxonomy): Eukaryota > Viridiplantae > Streptophyta > Pinopsida > Cupressales > Taxaceae > Taxus > Taxus chinensis. Next base: position 137,208,405 of record CM034156.1, read on the forward strand.
GCCTTTCTAATCTACTAAAGGATTAAGTCATCAGGACACCGGTTTTTAATCAGATCCTATCCTTCTATCATTAAATAACACCTTCCTTTGAAGGTTCCTCAAAATGGCTACACCTATTTATCAGTATAAGTCTAGGAGCATGTGGGCTAGGTTAGATATACATCTATCCCCTCCTCAAAAATTGGTTTAAGTTTTTTTGTCCTCGTCTTAAAATTAAAAGCATCTCATTGGATGCTTAAATAGACTGATCCCTCGATGGTCAACTATTTATCAGCTATTCCCATCAATAAGTAGAAACTCTCTCATACATAGTATCAATCAAAATCATTGACTAATCCCAAAGGATGGCCATTCAAAGTCAAAAAGTTAGGTAGACCATACCCTCGAAGGATGCCTACTCATATAAGGCTTCTTACATTCAAAAATGTTACAGGATCAAAAGCATTTTTCCCCATCAATCAACTTTCCCATCATAATACACTTCCGCATTGATCAGGCTTCTAAAGTTACAAAATTTGGGGCATCAATTCTTTATTATCCCATTAGCAAGAGTACCTTTTTCCCCCATAACATATACACCCGCAAGGATCCATTATCATAGCAAAAATATTTTCCATTGATGGTTTTCATGAACTTTATGGTCTTACACCTTGAAAGGATAATAGTGCAAAGTATTATCTTAAACCCATTTTTGTTTGTGTATCAGATTTATGGTAGGGAAATATTTCCACTTTTACTTAATTTAAGTGCATTCTTTGACTTAAACTTGTCACATTTTCAAAATACATCTAAAAAAACATTCTAATCCATTTTTTAACATAAATACATGACAAAACACAATACCATAAGCAATATCATCATTACTATAATCATCATCACATATAAAATTTCCTGCATAAAAATGTCTACATAATCAAAATAATAGCATGGGCTTCTATGAGCCTACAAACACCAGTATAAATATAAAAACCATCATCACTATATATATATCAAAGTCTCATAATAATCAATCACATAAAGAAAATAGGCTTCTCTGAACCTTTGACATCATATACAATCAAGTAGTAAAATCAACACCTCATAATATCATAATACCACCACCCTCTCCTCTAGGAGAAGGTGTGCCTCTAGATCCTCCATCACCACCCTCTGGCCTCCAAGGTGGCTACCCCACACTCACTACGCTCACACTAGGTCTCACCCCCACTGGAGCTGGCCCTTTCTCAGCTAGGTAGTTCTCATACAAAAATGTGTCATGGTAGTTCTTGATGACCATCTCAACATAATAGTCTCTCTCAGCCCGCACAATATCATAATGTACTGCTGAGACCATGTCATGAGGTGTTGCGGATGCTCCCCTCTTGTCTACCCTATCAAGCCATCGCTGATAACTCCACACCAGAAATAGAAGGCCATGTGATCCCTAAGGCCTTCCTCAATGTATCCCTTTGTCCCTTATACTTGTATCTATCAGAAGAGAACATGTATAAGTTGTCACTTATAAGCCATCACACTCTATAATCAAACCATCACGTTCCCCAATAAGTGTGTCCCAAACTCCCACAAGATCATCACACTCTCTCTGAGAAACATCCCTCTCTGCCTCCACTATGGCCTTATCAGTCTTCACTGCTGCAACAACTATAGCTATAATATCATCACCCCCACCTCTCTCCTCCCTTGCTTCTGGATCCTATGATTTTTCCTCCACTTAAGCATGCACTCGTCTAACCACCTATACAACCCCCTCAGCTGTGTTCGTCCTCTCAAAAATATTCAATGATCGAGCCCACCACACAGTAAAATCTGGGGTCACCCCCGCATCATTAATAGGAACCATCTTCCCATCATTGTCTAGACCCATGGCACCAGGATACTCATCAATGACTATATGCCTCACTAAAATAGCTTGTGGGGTCTCAGTATCCCCATCCTCCTGTCTATACAAAACTGGATCTATGGGTATACTCTGAACACACCCAAACTGTCTCCTGACCTGACTAAAATGTAACAGCTCATCCTCCCCAGTCCTGTGGCGTTGAATCCAAATATCCTTCTGTAAACATAATAATTCCTTAGGAAACTCAGGTCAATCATGAAGATCCACACAAAGCCTCCAAATCACATCTCCTACATGTAGCCTTGATATCAAGCCCTTGTAGTAAGCATGCCCCTTGGACCTTCCTAGCTCAACCAAGACTCGCACTCCATCTCATAAAATCGGGGGTGCCTCACATCAATAATATTAGGCAGCCCTAAAGGACTAGCAATAGCAATATGCTCATGCACCCAACACTTTAATAAAAACCCGACATCTATCCTGTAACACTTGTGGGCATTCCAAGCCCACAAATATTTGAAATTTTGAGCCAACAAAGTAGGATCCCACTCAAAAACTATATGGTGCTCCATCATCTCTTCCACTATACCCATCATCATCCATGGGAATTGGTCACCCCTAAATCTGGTAGTGCAAAACAAAAAATACCTAACATCATCATCGTCATTCGCGGATAACTAGCTCTCCCAGCATCATAAACTTTTTGATAATCAAAGGCCCCTGAAGAGTAGCTAACATCCCAGGCATCCCCTCTATATAACATACGCATGGTGTCAGCCCTCTCCTCATCAATGATGCAATAAATGGCCTGACCCTAACTGGAAGTCTGGTAATCTGATGAACATCCTCTAACGTGATGGTCATCTCCCCTATAGGAAGCCAAAAAGTATTGGTGGAAGGATTCCACTGCTCTAACAATGCTAGTATCAAACTGTGACATCTGTGAATCCACCTGTAAAATATCATACCATCAAAACCCACTGCCTCTAGGTGCTCCTAGTCACCATTGGCTAAATCCTCTCTGACCTCATCCAACATCAAAGGGACATAGTCCCGGATAGTCAGCTTCGCATCCACCTACAAAAAACAAACACATAAAATAGAACGTCAATACCATTACAATGAAGTTGAAAAACAACATTTAAATCACTTTACAAACATTCACACTAACCCGTAAAAATATCATGCATCAAAAACAAGTCCTGAGAAAAAATTTGTATAAAAAATCTAATTCATTCCACTCAAAAATGTAAAATTGTTTTATAGCAGGTGAATCACCGACGATTCAACTCAATCGCTAGCGAATGAATCACTGGTGATCCCTGCTAAACCAAACCGAGGGCATCCGCATGCTCTAATATGGCATTGACTCATTAAAAACACAATAAATTCACAAAAATGAAAGCATAGAGGGTTAGAATCATATCTTAGCAAGTGCGGGATTGTATTTTAGGCTAGAGGACGCCATCTTGGTTGCTTTTCACCATCAAAAGACACGTATACCTCTCTAACAAGTCACTGTTGCAAACATTCAAAATGCATTATGATTAAAAAAATTAGGGTATTTAAAACCCCTCTTTTTTCATATGATGCAATCATTGACGATTGCCTCAATCACTGACAATTTTCTACAATTACCTGTGATTGGCCCGTTTTGGGCCTTTTTATCTACATTTCCTAATATCATGTCATTTTCACTCTTCACACAAGTGTGCCATATTTCAAAGAGGACTTAGCATTCAAAACCTTTGACCAAACCCAACATAGTCAAAATTCAGGATTCATCATTCGTCTATGGGTGACGAGCACTTTGGATCCCATCACTTGGGTTTCCTACTCAACAAATTTACCTGGTAAAATTCATACGTCCATAGGCATCAAGCCCTTTGGCCACCCTATCAATTGATTCACCAATACTTTACTTTGAACCCCCTCTGATTGGGTCAAACCTTTTAAAACAAAACACACCAGTGCTCACTGTATTGCACTACAGTGTAATCACCCATACCAACACAACAATTCTCATTTTTTTTGTCTAACAATTTGCCAAAAATTGCCAAACAAAAAGGGGAAAATGTAGACACTAAAATTCTACACTCTTTATCTCAGGTTCATTCATAACCATAGATGACCCATTTTTGACACTCTATAACATTAGGTCCCCCCATTAGGTCCCCTTTAATTAGATTAATATACACATCACAAACATCCATAAAATCTAATCTAATTAATTAATTAAAATAATGAAATAGAATGAATAGCCTCACACCTCACCCTCACACTTCATTACATTAACTCAGACACCTCACTAGCTATAATTAAACTAACTTACTAACCTTTCATAAATATAACTAGACCACCCCCAACTTATCCTTAACCCCCTCTCCCCACTTAACTAACAATAACTATGACAAATTTCTAAAAAAGCTCTCACCCCCATTCTAACCAATTTATTTTAGCTCGAATTCCTTCCCCATCTCTTATCCTAACTACTTCGAAATCCTCTAAAATTGAGTTAGAAATGGAAGGAAAATCACTCGTTTTGGACACCTAAGTAGGATTTCCCACAATCATCGCCGACAATCTATATAAGTGTGTTTTTTACATTCCTTTGGGATGGAATTTGGTTGTTTTGCAAGGAAAACTTTGATCTTTCTCAGGAATTCAAGAAGGTCATTCATCTTTAACCAAGATCCATCAACTTCACGCTACTCCAAAATTATCAAATTGATCTTCGTATCGTCTATTTTCATCATCAGATCATCCTCAGTACCATTTGATTTGCATTTATTCATTCATGTAAGGTAACCATCATCATTATTATTTGTTTCAGATCATTCATATCAGGTAATATTATTTTTATTAAATTTAACATGTCATATATGTTCTAAAAATTCACTTTAGATCATATTTTAAATTGAATTTGACTTTATTTTCTGTAAATAGAAAATTTACAACAATCGCCATCAATTTGACCAATCTCCAACGATTCCTGTGCAATAGTTTACTTTTGCATATTACTTACAATTTACCTAATCTTTCTTATTTGTTTCCTGTTGTTTTCTAACTTCTTTCCCAGCATGGTGATTCTCAGATGGACTTTAGGAGGTAATAATTACCCTATGCTGTTGACATTGGTGCTTTTCCTATTATTTGTCATCCTCTTTATTGGGAGCAATAGGAGTTGCTTAACAATCTAGAGCTTTATGCAATTCAGTTTGCACCCTTTAACCATTTAGAATTTATCTTCGCATCAACACAGCGTATTTGGGAGGTAACTGAAGCATTCTTGGATGCGTATTACGAGGCTCAAAGGATCCATGAATACCTTACACAATACAAGCACAATTATGAGGCTGGTCTAGACCTATCAGAAGACTACCATACTGCACCTAAATTAAAGATACTAATCAGTCACACAAACACCCCTAATACTGACACCACACTAGCCTGTCTTTATGACACTTCAGAGGAAGTATCTGATTTCTTTGCAGAGGACTTCATTTATTTACCTGAATCTAACTTCACTGAAGAGGAAGGCCTAGTTGACTCTGTGGGGTCTAAATTTTCTAAAAATTTGTACACGGATCAAGAATTCAATCTTTGGTTTTAAGCTTGTCATTATTATATATATGTCCACCTAAATAAGTGACACAAATAGTCATATTTTCCACTTTTATCATATTGTATCACAATCTTGTTATCAAGAAAGGAATTTTTTTTCTTGATCAAGTTGTTATCCTTCAAAGGAATTCATTGGGCTTCTAGGGACTAGCTTTTTCCAGATAACCTACCCTATTATCTTACTAATATTATTTGGTTTATATGTTTTTATTTATAGGATTGATTGCAGGAAAAGGAGCCTTTATTTCACTTTCTTTTACGGTGCGCAATATAACACAATCCACACCGCAGGTATCCCATAAACTCTGCCATACTGAGGTTGAGTCAGGTTATTATCCCTTGAGACATCAAGAAAAACAAAGGTAAAAACTGTGCTCAACAATCCCCTTTGGCCCTATCAGCCCAATTGGCCTCATCATCACATCAAAGTATAGAGAGGATTCATAAAATTCTTAGGAACTGTTGGGAAATGATTGCATCCAGTTGTAAAATTATGTAAATTGCATATGGTCAATGTATATGTATTCGGATGACTACAAGATACATGTTTGCATCAAATTTGTATGTGTTCATTTCAATTATGACTACCTACACACTATTGTTTTATGTATAGGCATAATTATTACGAAGCATATGGGAAAGAAATAGACTTCTACGAGATCTACGATTTTCCTCAAAGCACCTAGGAGTCTTATATAGTATATATGTTGGTGATTGTGCCTAGTTTGAGATTCAAGGTAGTGGTGATATAAATTCATAACTATGGAATTTATTTTAAAATGTAGACGAGACAACAAAGAAAATTATATTGCATCTTGATAATTTATGAAAAATGGTGTTGTGTACTACTCCTCCAAATCGCAAAAGGCCAATTTGATAAAATCGTGAATTAACAAAAAAATTGCTGCTAAAATTTTCCTTGCTAAAAATCTCATAGTACAACATATTATCTAATTCATATAATAAATTCACTACAATCACACCATAAGAAATCTAGAAAAACATTCCATACACATGTTCATATCAAATGTAGGTTCCAATTGCCTCCAATATCAATAGCAAGATAGACATTACTTTTCCAAAGTTATCATAATTAGAATTTACTATTCATCTTTTCAATTCAGGTGTTTATCATGGGACACGTGCGTTATTAAATCCACTAAATCATAATGGATTCATATTTTTACAATTTCTACTAAGATATAATTAAAAAATATATTGACCATTTTATATAAGATTATAAACTACCAATTTTCTCAAATTGCGACATGGTCTTAGACCTCGTCAATTGTTAGAGTTGCATTATCATCTTTGTGATGTAAAAATTTCTTCATTCATTGTTCAAAATACTTAATCATTTAATTTTTCCATTTTTTTAATCTGAATACTTTCATATTGTTGTATCACTTAATTCATTATATTATTCTCTTAGCCATCCTTCATTGATTTAAATTCACATCATTCTTTCCATTAAGTTGATCAAATCATATTTCAATCATTGTTTTATCGCTTGAGATAATCATTCTAATAAAAAATATAAGGTCACAAATATTGTCATAAAAATATTCGGGTTCATTATTAAATCGAATGTTAAATACTCATATCACACATGGAGCAAAGCAGAGTGGAGTGGGTGTGGGAGAGGGAGCGAATAATTTGAATTTGTGTGTTAAGAAGGTAAAATTTGTAGACTCTGGGGATTCGGAAGGGAATATTGACTTAGATGAACTTCACGTGGGATATTCGCCAGGAAAGGATGGTTCTGAGGGATCCCCTGTCTTGCTCACATGGGCAGAGAGATTAGTGGGGAATGAACTATACAAGGAGGATTTTGTGGGTCTAAATCCGATTAAAGATAAAAGGGGCCTTTCTTTACAGGTTCCTAAGGTTTTGCAAGATTAAGACAAAGCCTCGATGTATAATTCTATGTTTTCCAAATGTTTGGGTATTCACCCCAATATTGTTTTGTTTCAAATATGAGCTCATAGGAGATGGGCATCTAGGGGAACATTTAAGGAACAAGTTATGCTAATGGTTTTTTCTTAGTCACCCTCCATAATAGAGAGGATGTGAGAAAGATCCTTTCTAAGGGCCCATGGTTTAATGGTAAGACCCATGTTGTTAATAAAAAATGGGAACCGATGTTCAATCCTTATGAAAAAATTATGTCTGAATTTCCCATCTATGTGAGGTTTCTAGGTCTCCCTCTATAGATTTGGGAACCAGAAGTGTGTGGTGGGAGTTGCTAAAATTTTGGGCTCTCTAATTGTTATTAAACTAGTGAAAAAACTAGGACTAGATTGATTCATGCTAGGTTTATGTTAACATGTAGCAGGGTGCTCCCTTGGAAGGAAATATTAAACTTATGTCAAAACTAGGAAATTGGATTCGAGATTTGAATATGAACCATCTCCATTTATTTGCAATAAATGCAAATTTGTGGGACATGATTTTAGGGGATTCCCTCTCTTGAAGAAAAAGGAAGAGGATAAATCCAAACAAACTACAAAAAACTCATATGGTGGAAAGTTTTGAGTGGAAGAAAGTAGGAAATAATGATAAGATTGTTAGTCCTCCCAAAGTTAAGGACCCTAAAGAGGGGTTTCCTGAATTTGTTGTGATTATTTCTCCTCGGTCCCCATGCTTAAGGGGGGATTCAAGTGAGAGGATTGACCTTGGTGTCTTGAAAATAGTGGAGGAACTTATGGGTATGGTTGAGGATTAGGTACTTTAGGTAAGAAGTGTTGTCTTAACCACCAATCCCCCAGAAATGGTGCCAGAATTGGAATTTCATCCCTTAGAGTCCCTAGATAATTTTGTGAAGAATTTTTTGCTAGGAATCTCCTTGGAGGATTTATCTTCTATAGCTCAAAGATATTTTGTACAAATTACAGACAGTCAAAATTAGAACATTCATTTCTTCCCTATACTATTATTTCTTACATAAATCCATACACTCACCACATCACTCTTATAAAAATTATACACACCATTTAATCACACTACATTATTTATCAAAATCATTTATCCTAAGTATAAGATTCCATAATATTTTACCTTAATGTAAATCCCTTATCACATCAATTTTACACATGTAAAATCCTATTTTTCTTTTATCGTAATTAATACCTAACCACCTATATTAACGCAACCATATTCTAAACCACCCAAATCAACCTAAATCTAATTATTTATTTCCTAAAATCCATCTAAAACCATTTTAAACCTATTTATAACTCCTTTACCTTGTAAAACAACCTTATCATTATCAATATCAAAACCATCTACAAACCTAAATTAGATAAATCAAAAACAAAATAAAGTTAAATCTAGAGTATTTTTTCAGCACCTCAATAAACTTAACACCCTCCCCAATAACCTAACAAATTAGCCACTCGAAATCTAAACTAAATAGCCTTGATTTGGAAGTTATTTCAGCCATTTTCCTCAAAAAACTTGAAAAAAAAAATCTCTGGTGATTAAGGTAATTTCCAATGATTATATAAGTCAATTGTCTAGCCTCTCACAGGGATTATCAACTTCAATTCACGAGTTTTAGGTATTCAATCTAGGTTAATTGATAGTCACCTAGAGTTAGACTTCTACATGACATTCTTCAAAGAATCCTTAAGGAAAATATCATTATTGTATTTCTCTCTTCATCACCGTATTGCTTCTCTATCTTATTGAAGCCATTAAAAAATCCTGGAGCTCAACTAGGTACATCACCTGTAGCTTTCTCCTCACCTTTTTAGCCTCATCTATTAGCACCCTATACATCAATAATCCTTACCTCAGTATTTGGAGATTGATCACACATCCATGAGTTGATTCAACACCAGCAGTATACCCTTCTCAATGCAGCTAAACATCTAGCAAATCAAGCACAACCTTTGGGCATTCACATCATTCTCTTATCTGGTAACATTATCCTTTCAGTATTATTCATCAATTGGAATCAAGTAAGTACCTTTCATTTACATAATTATCTTAATCATTTATCATTTAATTTTTTTTATCAATCATGTCGAGCTGCCCTTTATAAAACTATACATATTCTACAGTAATCACCGACGATTCCCCCAGTCACTGATGATCGGCCTCAATCGCCAACGATTCCCTAAATTTTCATAGATCCATGTCTATTAGGTCATATATTACAACAAATTGTCTTTATGATATCCAGAGATCAATCCTAACAATTACTCTCCCTTTACAAGTGTCCATCAATTCCCATCAATCTCCTCTAAGCCATCTGCAATTTTTTTATCATTTATCCAGATCAAACAAATTATCTTGCTTGCCTTTGTGAGCACATATCCATCTACATCATTGCTCCTTTGATCCATATTGTGATTCCTCGACTCCCTTTGGATCAGGAACAACCATCAGACTAACATATAACCTCAGACCACGTTAGTCCCTTTGCATTTGCATTATTGGTTATATCAAATTTTATCATTGTACTTTATCATTATTAGATTAATTTCTTGAACATGGATTGACATCCTTGCAAGGAAGTCCATTGAATTCTGGGGATTGGCCTCTACCAGGAAATCTGCCATATATCTATCTAATCCCATCAAGTTTAGTGTCTTTGAGTTCATGTTTCTTCACATGTAAGGATCTTGTACGTATCTTTCACAGAGCACAACTTCAATCAACGTCGATCATTTTCAATCAACGTTTACGGGTATCTCTAAACCCGGCATCTTCTGAGGTCGGTATATTTCTATTTTCTTTCTTATTTAATTCAAGTTGAAGGAGTAGGAATATTTCTATACATTTTAGCATGCCCAGTGGGACCTTGAGTTCCTTATTTCATTGTTTGATTAATTCAAATTATCATTTTTTTTGGCTTTCTGTTTAGTAATCGCTAGTGACTTGGTCAATCACATAGCAATCAGGTGAATTGTTAGCAATTCAGTCAATCGCTGACAATTTTTCTCAATTATTTTGATTACTTCTAATCACTGTTTTTGTTGTGTTTCCTATTTCTACTAACCTAATTTTGCAGGTTGCTGTCTTTGGAGGATTTTCTTGCTGTATTTCTTATCGCTAAAACTAAAAATTTTAAAAAATACAAAAAACAATTATTAAAAAGGAAGCTTTATTAGAGGTGAGTTCTAATCCTTCTTTTTATTTTCTGTAATACATTTTTGTTTGTTTTCTTTCATCGAAATCAATATGTCATTTTGGGCTTAAAACGAATAATTATATCCTTCTTCATCACATAGTTTTTAATTAGGAAAGTTACTTGATTGAATTCACTTTATCTTTCCCCCACACACAATCAAGTCACTCAAAACATCAAACACGCATTTAAAAAAATTATTCCCAGGTGATAACTATTGGGATTTCATCACCCAATAGGGAAACTGATTCATTGTTCTGACTGAGTATAAATAACTATCTGTCGGTATATTGGCCAAGTAGCCAACTCCCTTATTGCTTCGGGACTGTGAAGTGAGGGGGCATGCCCAAATACCAAGAATCATACCAACAACATCACAAATTTGGGCCTCATGTACCTTTTGGCATATCAAGGACTCCAACCTTAAATGTACTTGAAACCAACCTTAGAACAACCATATCATTAGGTTCCCTTAAGCCTCTTCTTCCACATCTAAATTCTTCTGTTTGACTTTTCTATTACATTTGTAGCTCTCTTATGTATTTTTTGTATCATATTCAGTTGATTATTGTTTAAAATGATTCAACCATCTACATCCACATATTCTATTTTACAATCATCTTCGACTGCTTCATCGACAAATTTTCATTCCGATTAATATTGAAACATTCCCTACACAATATCTAGTCCTTATCATTCTTATCAACATATTACTTCTCACTCAACTTCATTTAGCTCTGACATGTTCCCAAAAACATCCATACCATCTTATGTTCCTTACAGAACTTCTACTTTTCAACCAATCATACGATCCTACAACAACCCCATCCAACTACCTTACAATTATCATTCACAATTAAACTACTTACATATTATCTCTCCTCAACCCATGTCCAGTGCACCCCATCAATCGATCCTTTCCATTCTCCCCTTCAGTCTAAGAAACATCAGAGATATGGCATGAATCTTGAAGACAGATAGATCATGATGTATGTCATTTTGTAGCTGGGGATGTGATCTAACTGGCACTCATATTTGTGGAGAGATGGATATAACTCAAATAGGACTTGATCTTGTCCTAATTGTTTTAGGTTGTGCCTTTCAACCAAGGTAAGAAAACCTATTTTGTAACCCTCAAATGGTGAAGGAGATGAAGATATCCCTCAATTTGTGCAAATAGTATGAAGGGGCCTTGGGAAAATATGATCAACACTCCAAATCTGACTTTCACAAGTTGTCACTTCCAGATTATGGAGATACTCTCAATACAAGACAAGGGTTATTGAAGACATTTTGAAATCCTAATCTATTCTGCATACTTTAGCAAATGGATTTTGATCTTTGGTGGGTATACAACTCAAAACAGGGTTAAAACAGGGTGGGATAAGTTGTTTAGAATTATTTTTGGTGGGATATTGACAAGACAAACTTGACTATGCTAGATCTTTGACAACCTCTACAACATTTGAACAACTATCAAATGAAATGCTTCAAAACAGTCAGGATGTTCTTTTAACCAAAAGAGATACACAAATGGAGACCTAGGTTTGCACTCTTCAGAAAATCTTTGAGACCTCAACACAAAATCTCTGATCAAATCATGCCTAAGGTACCCCCAAAGGATTACAAGCAATCTCTATCAACAAATGAAGGTAAAGTGATTTTAAACTGCTTATTTTCAATGCTAGATGAAAGCTCTTCTGAAAAATAAAATTGTAAATTCCACTAAAATATCAATAAGGATGAGATCTGTGTGATTCCTAAAGATTTCAATGTAAGATTGCAACAAGAACAAGGAAAATTGTTTGCAGACATTTAAACATGATAACAGACATCATATTGCCCAAAATAACATAGATTAATTCAAAATATTATTAGATTCATCAGCAGGGGAGAGTTTCGGGAACAATCTCAGAGTTGTGTGATGGCTATACACTTGTAACCAACTCAACATGAATGAAGATCTAACACAAAAGACATTAACTAGGTTTTTTGGAGGGTTTCTCAGAAGATGAGCTTCTCTCAAAATTTTCTCATGATTTTCAATTTCCTGACCTTTTGCATGTCAAAAAACATGCATTATATAACATTTGTTTATATCCAAGCCCTCTTTCCCAAGAAAAGAATATGCCAAGCATCAAGTTTGTTACAAAATTCCATCATGATTCATAGACAGGGACATTTAACAGAACACATCCAAAAATTTGCTAGTTGTCTCAAAAAGAGATGAATCATTGTAAAATTCACATCATTATCCATTGTGGAGGCACATTTTTCATCTTCAAAGCATGCAAACCCCCTTCCTTTCATTATTTCATCCTTATCCCTCCAAAATTTGACTCTGCAACTTCTGGATTTGATATTTCACATTTTTGGATGGGTTAGGGAAAACATTTATTCCAAAAACATCTCTGATGTTCAAATTAATCCTCAAAACCAATTACATTGGTCCTTGCAAGCACAAATGACACAAATTTGCCAAAAAATTGATCAAAATCGATGCAAAAAATGTATTTCCACACTTCCTGGAGCAAAAATGGCAGCTAAACTAAAAAATGCACATTTACCATTGATCTTCCTTTCTCCCTTCAATCTGAGCCCTCCATATGTCACAATGCGATTAGAAATGGGTTTGGGATCACTTTTTGATATTTTAACACTTTTTGGAAAAAATGTAAAAATTTGACATTTTTCTCCGCCCCTCTGCCCTTTGAAAACGAGCCTGACACGTGTCCCAAAGTGGCCCCCATTGGAATCACTGATTGATTCTACACATTTCCAACTTTTTTTGAAAAAAGGAAAATTTTTCAATTTTCCTCCATGGCTCCATCCCCCCGCAAGACACGTGTCCTCATATGATTGGCTAAGGGGCAGCGCTTCTCATTTCATATTTTAATCATATTCCGCGAAGGACAAATATTGACATTTCCTTCGCCATCCCGCACCTCCACCTTTCCCTACCACGTGGTGATTACTGATTGGCAGCAAGCTTGTGTTCCTCCTTTTGATTTCTTGCCTTTATAGGATAAAACCTAAATTTCTCACAAAGACCCAACACTCCCGAATCCCTTCTTTTGATCTGAGTCATACATGTGGCTCAATCGTGACCATTGATGGAGCTGTGGCCTCTTTTTGCAATTTTAACCCTTTATGCTGGAATGGGAAAAAATCTCAAGTTTCTCCCGAGGTCTGAAGTTCTGCCTCTGACCCTACCACGTGTCTCTTTGTGATTCGCTATAGGGTTTCGGCTCATTCTTTCATTTTCATATCTTTTGCCAAAGAAGACAAAAAATCTATAAGTCATTCGCTAGCCTTCCATCTCGCTTTTGATGAAAACATGACACGTGTCCACCTCTGATTAGATGCGGGCCTTAGGGGATTTTATTCATTTCCACACATTTTTCCAAAGTTCCCTAAGGCACAAAACAACCCGCTCGTTTGCCTTCACTTTTCCTGCGACACGTGTACCTCCTATGGGACATGCGGAGCTGCGGGGGCAACTTTCACTTTTTTCCAAAAACACAAAAACGTTAAGTTTTTAGAAATGATCTTCTGATCCTTGTCCAATCACAAACAACCATGTAGGAGAAGATTTTTGAGCTAAAATTGATGGGAAAAGGACACCCGTATGACCGTCAAACAACGCAGAAATTGCCAGCGATGCCCTAGAATGCTGAAGATGAAATTTGATGGGCAAATGACTCTCGTCTGATAGTCAAAACATAGAAAATGCCAAGGATGCCCTATAATTCAATTTTTTCACTAAGGATGACAAATTTCTCAAAATTGAACCAACTGAAACATGTTTTTAAAGCATTTTTTATCATGGAATTTGGTTTTCAATGGCATACAAGTATAAAACGAACAATTTTGATCTCCAAAGGTCAGGAAAACATTGGAAAAATGACAGAGGCATTTGAATGGGAAAAACACAAGGCAAACTTAGATATTCCTCAAAATGGTGCAAGAATGGAGAAAAAACAAACAACTCAAAGCATTTAAACATAGATACGAGTTGTTTTTCATCAAATTCGAAGGATGGAAGATCCAAATCCATTTTTTTCTCAGAAATAGGGCAAAAAACGCACTTCCCCTTAGCAAATTAGGGCAAGGTAATGAGTTTGCAAACAATCCAATGCACAAGAATGGAGCTACAACTTCACATCATCAATTTCATGAGGAAAAAACATTACAGAGCACAAAGGGCAAAGGGGAAACATGGAAAAATGGTAGAGGATCAAAATGGGCACCAACATCAACTCCTGCTTGGGGATGGACACTCCTAGTGAGTGCCACAAGAACAAAAGTAAACCAAGTGCCAAAATAATCCATTGGGAAAACGGAGTCATGAGCCAAAGCCACCAAAAAAATAGCTGAGAAACTGACAAAAATGGCTACCACACACCAAGGCAAACCACGAACTGAAAAACCACCAAAAACAGAGAAAAATCCAAACATTATACACTGTACAAGTGGTGCATACCTCAAATTTGGGGATTAATCCAAGAAATGCTTCAGATGTCTACCATCAATAGGCAGTTCAAGCAATTCCCCATCTAAGTCCTTGAGAAAAAAGGTATTCTCACCAATTCTAATATCAATGGAGTAAGGGCCCGTCCATAATGCATCAAATTTTCCATGTTTGCCCTTATCTTCATGCCTGCTATCATACAAAAAAACTAGATCTCCAACATTAAAAACCCTAGGAGTGACCTTCTTATCAAACAACCTCTTCAACTTCTCTCTAAATTTGACATGCCTTTGGTGGGATGCTCTTCTTTCTTGATCTAACTCAATAATCTGATTAATCCTTGCTTCATATGGACTGATCTCTTGATCTTCAAGTTGTTGAACAAACTGAAATGAAGATAATTGTAGATGTAAGGGAAACAGAGCTTGAGTTCCATACACCAACTCAAATGGGATCTTACCAATAGCTCTTTTGGCAATGATTCTATCAGCCCAAACTACAAATTTCAGTTGTTCACCCCATTTTCTCTTATTCAACTCCAAGGTTCTCCTAATGATCTTCAACAAGTTCTTATTGTTGGACTCAGCTTGTCCATTCCCTTGAGGTTTATAGTTTAAAGCATAAGTCAGATTGGTTCCATACTCCTTGCACATTGCCATCAAGGACTTAGATCTGAAACACATGACATTATCAACAACAATCTTTACTGGCACACCAAATTTGCATATGATTTGATTCAACAAGAAGTCCATAAAAACTTGGTGTGTTACTTTATTGGTGGGGATTGCTTCTACCCACTTGGTGAAGTAATTTGTAGCTACCAAAATCCATTTGTGTCCAGAACTTGATGAATAAGAGATTTCACCAATGAAGTCCAACCCCCATTATTTGAAAGGAGCTTCAATTGATACATGCTGCAAAGGAAGGGAGCATGAAGCTTTCATTCTTCTAGATAAACGCTGGTAGCTTTCACATTTTTTTACCAGCAGGGTTGCATCTTTGAAGAGAGTAGGCCACCAATAACCAGCTCTCAAAATTTTGTGTGTTGTAACCCTTCCAGAAAAGTGTCCTCCACAAACTCCCCCATGGAAATCAGTAACTATTTTGGGAGCTTCATCTTCAGTTATACATTTCAAGAGGACACCTTCAGGGTTCTTCCAAGCCAACCCAAAGTCAGTGATGATGTATTTTTGAGAAGCCAGCTTGAGGGCTCTTTTCTGATTTTTATTTAAATGATCAGGGCAACATAGGTGTCTGAGGTAAAATATTATATCCTTATACCACTCAGAACTTACCAATTTCTCAAGAACATTTGTCCTTTCTTCCTCTACTTCATTCACTTCCACAGTTTTCAAGTTGCTCTCAGCCATGAGCTTAGCAAGACCCAAACCTCTCACCAACTTTGTGGTTTGGATGTCCATGTCATACTCCTATAGTTTGTTCACCCATCAACATCTTTTTCTTGAGATCTCCATCTCTGATAAGATGTCTTTTACCATGGTTTGGGGAACATAAGAAACAACTTTTGAACTTAAGATATAAGGCCTGAAAACCTTTGTTGCTTTCACTAAGGAAAATGCTTGTTTTTCCATGATTGTGTACTTTAACTCAGCAAATTGTAAAGCCTTGCTAAAGAAGGCAATAGGCCTCTCAACCCCATCTTCATCCTTTTTTAGTAAAAAAGATGTAATGGTATTTTCAGAAGCAAAGGAGAAGATTTGGAAAGGCTTCTTGTAATTTGTAGCTACAAAGACATGTGCATGTTTCAATACTTCTTTGATCCCTTCAAAATCTTAAATAGCAACCTCCTCCCATTTGCTAACTTGGTCTGTCTTTAACATGCATGTAATAGGAAGAGTCAATTCAACAAAATTAGACACAAATCTTCTAATGAAATTGATCTGCCCAAAGAAGGATTGGATGCCCTTCTTTGTTCTTGGAATTGGAACCTTGCTAATTGCTTCTACCCTCTCAGGGTCAATCATGTCACCAACCTTTGAAATAATATGACCAAGCAACTTGGCATTTTACACCCCAAAATGTCATTTCTTTGGGTTCGGAGAAATGCCATATTCTCTACATCTGATCAACATTCTTTCCAAGTGTTGCAAGTGATATTTTCTGCTCCTTGAAAACACAGTCACATCATCCTGATAAATTACAATGAAGTCATTTATGAACTAGCAAAAGCAACATCCATTTCTATTTGGAAGGTAGCTCCAACATTCATGAGACCAAAAGGAATTCTTACATAAACATATGTTCCCCAAGGAGTGGTAAAGGTAGTTTTAAATCTTTCTGACTCCTTGACAACAACTTGATTGTAGCCAAAGAAACCATCCAAGGTGGACAAAAATTCAGATCCAGTCATTAACTGCAACATGTTTTCCATGTTTGGCAAAGGATAATTTTCCTTCAATGAAGCTCTATTCATATTTCTGAAGTCTACACAAAGTCTTATATCTCCATTTTTCTTTCTGACTGGCACAAGGTTTGCAACCCAAGATGAATACCTTGTGGGCTGAATGATTCCTCCCTCCTTCAGTTTCTTTAATTCATCTTGCATCTTCATGGAGAGGAGTGGATTAATTGGCCTCTACTTTTTTTTGAATGGTTTAGCATTTGTTTCAAGAGGAATCTCATGTTGAAACAAGTCTTCTCTGTATGCTTTCAGCTCTGAATAAGACCAAGCAAGATAGTCCTGATATTTCTTCAATAGTTGGACATAGGATTGTTTTTCCTCTTTGTTTAGATTGCTACCCAACCAAACCTTTCTTGGTTTATCATTAGTGCCCAAGTTATGATCTTCCACATCCCTTAAGGCAGACATGGTCCTATTGATGATGCAATCAACATTGCTAAAATTTGACTCAAGTGCAACAAGACATCTAAGAATGGTGTTAGTTTTCAATTGGATAATATCCTTTCCAAACAAATTATCTCTTCCTTTAGTCACACATACCATTGGTTCCCAATCAATATTCTGATTTGCAAACTCACCTTGATTTTGTAAGAACCTTTGCACTTGAGCATCATCATTAAACACTTGCCAATGCTTGATGTTGTCAGGGACAACTGGCCTAGTTAACACTTCAACATTGTACTCACAATAAGGTGAAATGGTGCAATTTCCAAATCTTGACCCCAACACTGCCAACTTATCAGTAGTAGCATTGGAACCTCTATCATGATGCACAATGTTGAATGAATCAAACATCTTAATTAGATCCCAAACTACATGTTTGTACTGTTTCATCCGCTGATTTTTTGTAGCATACAATTTTCTTAATTGTTTGACAACTAGTTCTTAATCTCCTTTTGCAATGATGTCCTTGACACCATACTTCCATGAAATTCTCAAACCCAACAACAAGGCTTCATACTCATCAATGTTGTTAGTACATTCAAAATTAAGCTTGAAGGAAAAAACAAACTCTTCCAAGCTAGGAGAAATCAGAATTATACCAGCACCATTTCAAAATTTGGAGCAAGCTCCATCAAATCGCAAGGTCGAAGGAGAACCTACCTATTCAAGGCACTTTGACTAATCCATCTTGTGCTCCTTACCATCAGCAAACCCAATAAAATTATTAACATCAACATCAACAAACAATACTTCATAAGAAGTATTGTTTGGATCCTCAATAAGGTGTAACATCTTCTTTTCTCCATAGAGCTTGAAAAGGTTTCCTTCAATGGGAATAGTGGCAAAAGAAATGTCTATTTGGACACTCCCTCCAACACTTGCAGCCCACTTTCTTGACAATAACATACCCCATTTGGCAGGGCAATCAAAAATCACAACATCCAATTTTAAATTCCTCCCAGGATAAGATGCAAGTTGCACCACCAAACCCTTCACACAACCAACTACTGACACTTCTCTTGAGTCCATGGTAGTAAAATTTCCATAGGTTGTTGTCACTTTGATATCCAACTCATTCATGACTTCTAGAGGCATGACATTACATGATGCACTAGAATCAAACATATAATTGTGAAGTAGTCTATCCTTTATGATCAAATTTGTAAAGAATGGATTAACATTCAATTTGGAATCAACCAAGGATGTCCCCAAGTATACCTCAAGTGTTTTTCCAAGATCCTCTACTGCTAGTGATGTTTCAAGGTCTGCAATGATTTGAGGAGTTTCAACAACATTTACATTTCTGCTTGAAACACTCTTCTCTTCTTTCAAACCTAGGTACTCAAATGCTCTCTTCTTGTGCTCAGGAATCCTAAGCAACTCAATGATTGGAACAATCACTTTGATTTGGCTCAATACTTGGGCTATGTCATAGGGAACATTCTTTGGCAAGGTAACATTGGAATGGAGACAATAAGATTCATTAGATGGCATGGGATTCTTGGCAGCTTGGGCATGAGGAGGAATGTAATTTTTACTTGGGATAGTAGATATTTTGGCATGTGTTTCCCTTCTAGGAGATTCTTTGGGAATACTTGTAAGTAAGGGTGTTTTAGGTTTGGCTTGAGGCCCAACTCCCTTAACAACCTTTCTCCTAGTGTTATACTCTTTCTCTTGAGCCACAACAACATTCATTAACAATTGTCTATCTTCCTCCGAAGGGATACCACCATCATACTTCTTAATCATCAAAGCTCTTAAGTATTCAAAGTCATTGTTAGGAATTTCAAAAGATTGCACTACATCAACTTCAAGAGTATGAGGGGGAAGAAAGACTTGTACCCATTTGATGTAATCCCAAAAGGTTGCAGCTGTCCTTGCACTTATTACCTCAGTTGATGTTGCTCCTTCTTGTGAGCTTGAAGAAAAACCCACCATGCAAATATCATCATCAGTACCATCATCATTACCAGCTTCACCATCTTACTGGTCCACTTCACATGGAGGATGGGGCAGAAAACAACTATCACACCAATCAATATTCAGCACCAAAAATCTTACCAAACTTCCTCAACAGCAAAAACCCTAGCAGTTAAGGGATCAGGTAACACTCTTCCTTCACGTGCTTGAGGATGTCTATTTACAGACCCCATGGGTCCTTTCCCTCTATCATGGATATCTTGATCACCCCTAGGATGATAGGAAAACTGTCATGGTTTTGTGCTTAACCCTGACCTTTATAAAGTCTTTAATTATATTCTCAGCTCTTGCCAACTTGTAGGAAACATTACCAGGGTTTGACAGTATCCAAATATCCCAAAGTTTTCACCACTTCCTCTAAGTCAACACTCTTGCTTGCTTGAAATTTGTTAGGGTTTATAAACTTTACACCATCCCTCTTGAGAGGTTTCCCAATGAAGCCTTAATGTTAGATCAATCTGCAGTGCCATGGTAATGTCATTCCTTAAATTGCTAGGGTTCTTGTCTCTTAGGTAATAGCACTGCCTTCTTATCAAATGCATCTGCATATTTGATCAAGCATGACTGATCAGGTTGTGTCTTTCAACCAAGGTAAGAGGCCTCAAATTAACTAGGTAAAGCAGGGGCCTTCTCAAAGTTTTTTTAAACCTTGTGTTGACTTTCATGAAGTTGATTCATTATGGGTTCTTCTCAATATTTTCAAGGGTTCAGACAATAGAAACCTAGGATCTGTTTTGTCACCATATTAGCAATCTAAATGCATTCTACATTTCAGTATACATGAATCAATAGAATTATCAGGCAAATCCTTGTACCAATCCCTTAGCATCCTTTCTAGTGTATGAATGAACAATTTGACATACACATCTTTCAAACTCTATTTCAAAATCCTCCATCATGTTAACAAAAAGTTTGAGATGTTGATCACCAGAAATTATACACAAACGGAGGCCTTGGAACTTTGGCAACCTATTCCTGACATCTTGTGGGACAGCATTTGGGTAACCATCTATTCCTCTAAAGTTTATAGGACCAAAGGTGTTAACAACAAATGGAGGTCTAGGTTTAGCCATTCTATTTTGAGGTGGTGATCTTGGAGGAGAAAAAGAATGATGAGGAATGAGATGTCTTTGGGGCTCAAGAATATGTCGTTCAAAGATTGGTATTCTCTAAGTGCTGATTTTCTTGGAAATTTTTACAAGAATTGAAACACATAGGTACTGTTTGAGAAAAGGAACTTACCAATGTACAGCAGAAGGACCTTCACTAGTTGAAGTAAATAAGAAGTTTGTGAGAGGATTGTTTGAATCAAAATCACTAGGGAAGAAGAGTGATAATCCTCTACTAAAGGTTGATCTCTCTCACCAATGGATATTCCTTTGCTTGATGTCTAACCTTTAACAAACTTCCAAACTTTTCTTTCCTCTAAAAGATTTCTTTCCAAAATTCTTGAAGTAACTTTCTATTTGGGTCCCTCTTGAAGAGAGATCTTCTTCCTTCCATTTTTTTAGAGATTAGCAACACTAAAAAATAAATGACAAAAAGCTAAGACACTGGTATTTATCAAGATCAAAACAGCATGGAGTTGCCACTAAGGATTTTCACCCTAGTTGTGCAACAAAATTGCCCAGTGTTAAAATAATCAGTCAAATACCTATTAGCATGATTTTTGAAAATAGTTGCCAAAACTTTATACATTAGATCCTTCCTTTTCTTGCAAAATGCTATCCAACCATCAAGTTTGTTAAATGAACTTTGCATCTACTGCTACAGACTTTTGGATTTGACTGTTTAACAATTGCAGGCAAGAACTTATATCTTCACTTAATCCTTACAAATTTGATTATAAAATGATAGCTTCAACTAGGATGCACATTTTCCATTCAATCTTTGTAAGGAAAACATGCTACGAGGGTTTGATCATTTCACCAAAAATTCGATCAAACATTACCTCAACAACTCCCTGGCATTTGATGCGCACACAATTCCTTGAGATGGGTCCAAAAAAATCATGAACTGGAAGCACCATTAATCTACAAATTAGTCCCTTCAAATTGATTCCTTCGTCCTGTAAAGGACAATGCGATTGACTATGAATTGGGACCAAAAATTTGATTCAATGCAAAAAAAGCATTTCCACACTTCCTGGCAGAAAAAATGGCATGTCTTGAAATAGATATAAAAATGTACATTTTTCTCCGCCCGGGGATCTGATCTAGATTTGGTGCTCACGTTTCCTGGAGAGGTGGACATGTCACAATGCAAATTGGAAATGGGTCTTGTCCTCACTATTTTGACATTTTAACACTTTTGTAACCAAAGTAAAAAAGGACATTTTTCTCTGCCCCTAAAATGGTGAAGGAGATGAAGATATCCCTTCAGATTTGTGCTGGACACGTTTCCTAAGGTGGGTCCCATTGGGAAAATCATGGCTCGAACACTCACACATTTCCACATTTTTTGGAAAAAAGGAAAATTTTGAAAATTGTCTCCATGGGCCCGCACCTCTGATTCTGTCCCTGACATGTGTCAGTCACTGATTGGTTACGGGAGTGTGTTCCTCCTTTTGATTTCTTACCTTTACAGGATAAAAGCTAAGTTTCCCACAAAGACCCGATGCTCTAGAATCCCCTCTTTTGATTTGAGCCATACACGTGGCTCAATCATGACCATTGATTGGGTTGTGGCCTTAATTTACAATTTTAACCCTTTATGCCAAAATGGGAAAAATTCTTAGGTTTCCCCTAAGGCCCAAAGTTCCACCTCTGACCCTGCCATGTGTATCCTGGCGGACCCACTACCTCACAACTTTTTCTTTTGAAAAAAGAAAAATTTTCTAAGTCCTTTGCCAGCCTTCCATCCCCTTTTGATGAAAACAAAACAAGAAAATCTTGAGTTCTAAGTCCTTTGCCAGCCTTAAACGTCCCACTCTCTGATGAAAACTATGACTACATGTACCACCTCAAAGGATTCACCAAGGGCCTACGCTCCAATTTTTTACCTTAACTCGTTTTCACCGAAGGAAAATTTTCCATTGTGCCTCCACAGCTCCGCTCCTCCACTATTTTGACTTTTCTAACTACCACATATGAGAAGATGTCTGAGATAAAATTTGATGGGAAAATTACACCCGTATGATCATCAAAACACATAGAAATTTCCAGTGATGCCCTAGAATGCCGAAGATGAATTTGATTAGCAAATGACGCCCGTCTGACTGTTACAAAATGTAGAAATTGCCAGTAACCCCAAAAATCAATTTTTCCTTCATGGGTGAAATTTTTTTTATCAAAAGATAAATGGAAAGTGTTTTTAGGAAATTTGCGACCATGGCAAGGGGTATTTGTGGGAAAATAACTATAAAATGATTAATTTTGAGCTCCAAAGGCCTAGAAAACATGGGAAAAATGACAGAGGCGTTTGATTGAGCAAAATTAGGGCAAGGTAATGAGTTTGCAAACAATCCAATGCACAAGAATGGAGCTACAACTTCACATCATTGATTTCATGAGGAAAAATTGTTTCAGAGCACAAAGAGCAAAGGGGAAACATGGAAAAATGGTAGAGGATCAAAATGGGCACCAACACCCTCCTTCATCAAAATCTCATCAGAATCTTAATATTACCCATCCTTCATTCAATCAACCCATATCTACTTCAATCCCCCTTTCATTACCTTAGACATTCCAAACCCATAAGAACATCCCTACTCTAGTCTAATGAACCCCTCTAATCCAAAAACAACAACATACTCAACATTTTTCCACACCTCTCCATATCCCTTTATCAAAACCCACTCTATAAACAATATCCTCTCAAGCTACCCCTTACGAAACTCCACATCAAGCCTATCCACAAAAAAACCATCCTACTTCACATTTTCATCAGATAAATCAATCACATGTTTATATTAATTCCTTCACATGTAATCCCATAAACAATCCTTTGCAAGACTTATCAAATAGATTAGAATTTAGAATCTGTTAGCAAGGGATCCAAACACGTCCTCACTTATGATCAAGTTTGTAATGAACCCATCCACCCATCAGTATTATATAATTCCTATCCTCTGTATTGGGAATCGCTTAAATTTACCTCGTTTCATGGCCAGGAGGATCCTCAACAACACATCCTATCCTTTCAACATTCCTATTATCTTATCATCGACGATCAAGATCTCCTTCTGATAACCTTTCTTATGTCACTAATAGGACCTACCTTGGATTGGTACAAGTCCCTCCCTTGTCATTCTTTGCTCTCTTTCACTCAGCTAGCCATGTTATTTCTCAATCACTTCGCTATAAACATCACTCAAAAAATCACCATTTCTGACCTTTCTACCATCAAACAATATGAAAATTAATCCCTTGTCGAATTTGTCACTAGATGGCAAGGAACTATCAATAAATTTTCCTTCCCACTGCCACAATCAGAACTAGTCAAGTTGTTTTTTTGATCATATTCCCATCATATCCCATATAGTATCTAGATCCATACATTATGGACCTTCAAAAAATTCATCGCGATGGCTAGGAAGTTTGAAATCCAAACCCATAAAGAATCCCATCTTGATCCTTAACCTACACATGTTCCATCTGATTCCCTTAGGTCTTCCTACGATTAAAATGAAACTACCACGCATGATGTATTTAATGTTCTTCTCGATCCAACCCCCTCAATAGAATCAGTCCATATAAATATTGTACATCCTTAGATTCATACCATCAAGTCTATTACATAGGTTCTTCCCCATGTGGAAACCCGTTTATCACTAGCGCTTCCCCTTGAAGACTCCAAATCCCTGGATCCTCTTTTTGATGATCCTCACACATTGATATCACTTGTGTCCACTATCTGATCATCCATTAGCTCTTTGAATCCTTTATAATCCACCTTGGAATTTGTTACTAAGGAGGCATTCATAATCAAAGATCTCGACATCCAACCATTTATTGAATTAATCAAAGAATTAGAAATCTCACATAACCCATATCAATCATGTCTAGAAACAACACCTCCCTCATCTAAATCAGACCAAATCATTTCCCCAAATACGCTCTTACTATCTATTCTGGAACCCTATCCTAAATCAAATACTACATAATCAAACACCATCACATCATCATCCTCATCTTCACCATCTATTATAAAACCCCCTCTTTTACGTAAAATCAACATTTAAAAATCAAAACACACATTATTTAAAGCCTTAACCTTACCATCCATTTTGGGACCTCATCCTTTGTAACAAACCAAATCTATCAAATATAGGATTCCACCCTTACCATCAATATTGGGACCCAATCCTTTATCTCAATATCATGTCACACAGTCGTACCCTATCTCAACCATAATCCACCCCTCATTGTCCATTTTAGGACCGCATCCATTATCCACTTATATAAATCCCACGTCATACCCTCTCTCTTATAAACCTCATAGTGTTCATACAATGTTTCAATACCATACAACATCCATGAATCCACCCCCATCCAAACATAAGACGCTTCCTACTAAGCATTCTCGTAAATCAAAATCAAAATCAAAATCAAAATCCATCAATAAAAATTCCCCAAAACGGACGTACATCAACATCCTCGAGAGGCTCATGAAGGATTATCTTATCACATTACCTCCCATCAAAACACCCAACCCACATACTCGGAAACCTGTCTGGTATGATCAAAACAAAACCTGTACCTATAATGGAGGCCTACGTCATAACACGAAAATTTGTAAAGCACTTGAAGCCATAATCCAATTATTCTTCCTCATCGATGATATTCTCCTATAAGAGGACCATCCTAATCCATCCTTAACACCACCAACATCTACACCCTCGTCAGTGTCCTCCTCGACGTCTGTAGGTCAAGGGGGACATCCTCAATCTTGTACTATCAAATATTTTTCAAACATATCATAAGCATATTCCATTAAAGGTCTCTAAATTTCATCAATGTCCACACCTTCCCTTAAAGGTCCTTTAACCTCATCAACATCTACACCCAAGTCATTGACAATTTTCTCACCAACATCTGCAAGACCAGGGGGTCACTCTCGATTAGATCTCAACAAACCTTTCTCATATGTCTTCTCATCACCTTCCATTGAAGGTCCCTCATCTCAAATTAGTATTATTCACCTACCCACGCAAATAAAAAATTATCATACATGAAGAAAAGGAAAAAATCAAAGCTTTTTCATCTACTCCTCCATATCAATCATCCTCCCCTATCTCATCTAAATTTTCAATGGTTCCATTTTCAAGAGCTCATTTATTTATCATATATTCAATCAATCAAGATCAAAACTTCCATCATCCTAATTTGAAATTTGTCTTTCCTTTCAGTGCATTTCATCTCTATCTATAGTGTCATGCTATGGGAATTCCTCTCTATTGAGACTTCAAATTCTTACCTTACAAACCTCCCCCTAGTGCATCCTCACCTATCATACCAATCCAATTAAAATGTCACTACTCTTGTAAGGAGTAAACATAGAATGTTTACCCCTGATTGGATCAGTCTATATAGTTTGGGTCAACCTTTTGAATTCCTTGCACTTGTAGCCTTTCTACTACTAACACATCGACCATCATGAAAGTAGTCACATCAAAGATCTTATCCCATCATCAACAATTCATCTTATTATCTTAATAATTTTAAAGTATGTGGTCTTCCATCACAATCCTTACAAACCTTAAAGATGAGCACCAAGTATTTTTCTCATCTAATCTTTTACCATGGAAAATTTCCCCTTTCACAGGAACCGTGTAAATAATTATATTCCCCTACCTTGTACCAACTGAAAAAATGACATGGGGCATGTATGTGTAGGTCATGTGAACATCTCTCCCCTCCTTGAAATGGTATATTAGGGTCTTTCCCTTAGCTCAACATAAATTCAAAATACATATGGATGCTCTTTATCAAAATAAAATAATATAGACTGATACCTTGAAGGACAACTATTTCAAAAATATTAAAATCATACTATCAAAAATAAAATTAGACTGATCCCTCAAAGGACAGCTACCTATTAAAATCATAGACCGATCCCTCGAAGGATGACTATCTATAAAAATCAAAATTCAAAATGTTGAAATTGTAGACCACACCCTCAAAGGATGGCTACCTATGTAAATTAGGCTTCCCGTATCGATCAACCTTCAAAAAGTAAAAAAATAAAATCAAAGCATCCTAGTAAAGCTTCCCACATTGATCATCTTTCCCATCAAAGAAAACTTCCTGCATTGATAAGTTTGCATCAAAAATAAAATATATAAAGTTCGGGCATTCCCCTATGAAACCATTAAAAGGGGAACCTACTCTCCCACACAACCTACATATATCAATCCCTTCTCATGTTCTAGGAAGGTACGTCATTTCATTTCCATCTATATCTGAGATCCTACACGTGACTACCCATTGTTAGTCATTTGTTAACATTTGTTGTAAAGGAAAAAAGTGCGAGATCCTTCATTTTGTTGCTTCCCATCACATACGTATCAAATCCAATACAAAGAAATCAATCCATGTTTCACTCTTGATCATGGTTTTGACAAACATATCTAAAACATAACTTAAATAGTTTTCAACTCTCCCACATCAACATCTATCAATATATATATCATCATATCAAAAATCTATCAACATCAACACAATCCTTAGTACATCTGATCATTATGTTATTATGTCTAAAACATTACATCTACTCAGTAAAATCAATGTTTGTCAATTGTCTTCCTCCTTGAGTGCGTTACTTCCCTGACTACCTTCAGGACCCCCATCTGGTCCTCAACAACCCACCCTTGTGTCAACATCAAATTTTTGGTCCTTTGACCTCATCAAATTAATATATTTTTCTGTTAAAATTCATATGTCTATAATACATGAACCCTTTGGTTCCCCTATCACTTGAATTTCCAGTTTTGTAATTCCACCTTTGTGGTAACATAATTCATTGGTCCTTTGACCTTGTCAAAAAATACATTTTCTTCATTAGGTCATATGTCTATAGGACACGAACCCTTTGGTTCCCCTATAATTTGATATGACATTTATCTTATTTCTCTACATCATTTTGGGGCATTATTCCATCATCCCTCATCACTCCTCATCCTTGTATATTTTCATCTTTCTCTTCCAAACTAGTGATCATTTCCATTTTAGGTCATCAAACCCTAGTTTAAGGGGGAACACCTCATCACATAATTAGGAATCCTTCACTTCCATCACATCTTGTTTTTGTCTAGTGGCTTGTCTAAAACAACTCAACAAAATGGGGCAAAATGTAGACACTCAAAATTCACACACTCATTCATCACTATACTATTATTTCTTACATAAATCCATACACTCACCACATCAATCATAAGAATAATCAAATTCAATTCATGAGTTTTGGGTCTTCAATCCAGGTTAGTTGATAGTCACCTAGAATTAGCCTTCGACAAAATGTTCTTTAAATCATCCTTAAGGTAATCACATTATTTTATTTCTCTCTTCATCAACGTATTGCTTCTCTATCTCTTGAAAGCCATTAACAAATCTTGGAGCTAAACTCAGTGAATTACCTACAAATTTATTCTCTTGGATGTCATCACCTTTACAACCTCATCTATTATCACCCTAGACATCAAGAATCCTTTCCTAAGTCTTTAGAGTTTGATCAAACATCTAGGAGTTGATTTAGCACCAGCAGTCTTCCCTTCTCAATGCATCTAAACATCCACCAAATCAAGCACAACCTTTGGGAATCCACAACCTTCTCCTATATGGTAACACCATCCTTTTAGTATTATTTGTCAATTGGAATCAAGTAATTACCTTTCATTTACATCATTTTCATAACCATTTATCATTTAACAAATTTTATCAATCTTGTCTCAACCCTTTATCAAATTGTATATATTCAGCAGTAATCAATGATGATTCCCCCAATAGTCAGCGATCCTTGTCTATTAGGTCATTTATCACAACAAATTGTCTTTCCAATATCCAGAGCTCAATCTCGACCATTAATCTACCTTTACAAGTTTCCATCAAGTCCCATCAAGCTCCTCTGAGCCATCTGCAACGTTTTATCATTTATCCATATCAAACACATTATCGTGCTTACTTTTGTGAGCTCATATCCATCTACATAATTTCTCCTTTGAGTCATACTATGATTCCTCAATTCCCTTTGGATATGGAATAACCATAAGACAAAAATATAGCCTTGGACTGTTTCAGTCCCTTTGCCTTTACATTATTGGTTATATCATCTATTATCATTTTTACTTTATCACTATTAGATTAATTTCTTGAACACAGATTAACATCCTTGAAAGGAAGTCCATTGATTTCTTGGGACTCACCTCTATTAGGAAATCTACCATATATCTGTCTAATCCCATTTGGTTTAGTGTTTTTGAGCGTAGGTTTCTTTGCAGGTAAGGAGATTTTATGTATCTTTCACGGAGCACAACTTCAATCAACATAGAGAATTGTAAATAAATGTCTACGGGTATTGCTAAACCCCAGTTCTTTTGAGGTCAGTATATTTCTATTTTCTTACTTAGTTAATTCAAGTTAAAGGAGTAGGAATATTTTTGTACAAAAAGGTAGGAGGAGAACTTATTGGCTACATTGAATTATTTTGAAGTCCTTTTAGAGGAAGTGGTTCCTAATACCCAAGAGGAAACCTCTTCACCTATGACCCATTTAAATAGATCAAAACCCAACACCAAAAATAACCTCAAAGTTGATGCAGGCAAGGAGACCCTACCTATAGGTAGAAATACTAACAAGGAAAAAAGGGAAATATTAGCGACCAAAGAAATAGAGAAAGGTAATCAAAGATCCTTGAAGGAATTTTTTTCAAACCTTCATAAATCTAAATGATAGTTAATTCTTTGAATGTTATATGGTTAAATAACCCTAGTAGGAAGAGAATCCTAAAGGATTTGAAGTGTAGGTACAAACTAGATAATTTATTTATTCAAGAAATAAAAATGAACTTGGATAGACTTAAGGAGGTTAACAGGTTTGTGGGGAAGGATGATAGTTGGGTAGGATCAAATTATTCAGAGCTTTAGTAGGTATTTCCTATTTTTGGAAATTTTCGGTGGTTATAAGTAAAATTTTGCTGACTTCCCCAAATCATGTAGCATTAAATTTCTGTGAGATTTCCTCCAAGAAAACTTGGGTTATGTCTAATATTTATGCTCCAAACTCCGTGTGGAGAAGGAGTCTGTATGAATTACTTCTGAAGTTCAGACAACTGTTTAAATATGGAGACTAGATTATTAGGGGATATTTTGATACTCCTATGTTCCGAGTTGATAAAAAGGGTGGGTGTATTTTTGATTTTGATGGGATGGAATATTTGGATAATTTTTTCATGATGAATGGTTTATTTGACCTGGAGTTAGGAAGATCCAAATTTACCTGGTCAAATAGAATAACTAGAGGAGAATTAATTCAAATCAAAATCGACTGATTTGTGATTATCCATCAAATTATTCTTAATCAGTTCTATTATCTCTCTTCTCTTCCTAGGATTGGTTTGGATCATAACCCCATTCTTTTGAAGTTGGGGTTGGGTCTACCTAAAAAGGATAACCCTTCCATATTTGAAAATACATGGCTAAAACATGATGAGCTTAAAAATAAATTTAGGGAATGGTGGGGAGTGGCGGTGTATGGTGTGCCCACATTTAAATTAATTTATAGACTAAAGCATGTCAAATCCATGATTAAAGTATGGAAAAGGAGACTTTTGGAAATATTTTCCTTTGGAAAATCAAGATTGTGGATTATTTGAGAACTTTTGAGGAACTGATGGAGTTGGATGGTATAAACCCTATTCTTAAGGAACATGAGAAAAATATGTTTTTTGAGTATAATGATCTTCTTGCTAAAGAAGAAACCTATTGGAGATAGAAATATCAAGTCACATGGCTCAAAGAGGGAGGTAGGAACACGATTTTTTTTTGCTTCACGACTACCATTAAAGCTAATCATTTTAGAGTCCATGAAATCAAAAAATAGAATGGGGATTTAACCTCCTTAGATGAGGAAATAAAAGATACTATGATAAACTACTTTAAGAATCTATTTTTGTAAGATCTGTATCCTGATGATACTATCTGGGATAAAGCCTTGGCTCTCTTTTAAAGAGTGATTTTGGACCAAGATAACAAATATATTTCTCTTAACACTGGGGAGGAGGAAATTCAGATTCATGTTTGACATGGAATTTGATAAATCTCTAGGGCAATATGGTTTTCTATATTTTTCTTTCAACATTTTTGGGAATTTATCAATCAAGATGTGGTGGATGTTGTTCAATAATTCTAGACACCTTCTTAAATAGATCAATAAAAAAATTTTGGTTCTTATTCCTAAAATGATTGGGGCTAAGGACCTTAAATATTTCAAGCCCATTATTTTGTGCAATACCATAGAAAAATTGATTACAAAAATCACGTCTTTTAGAATCAAGAATGTGCTTTCAAAATTCATTTATCTCAACAAAGGATATTTTGTTCCTAGTAGAAAGATCATGAACAATATCATCTTCATCCAGTAGGTCATCCATTGTGTAGAAAACTCAGGCAGGTCTGCTATGTTAGTCAAATTGTATATGCATAAACCCTATGATAGGGTCTCTTGGTCCTTTCTTAGGTCTATTGTGACTAAACTTGGGTTTAATGAACATTTTGTCAATATGGTGATGGTTTATATTACCTTTTCTAGTTTCTTGGTTATTGTCAATGGTACCCTGGAAGGTTTTTTCTAGGGAGGTAGAAGCCTTATAAATGGAGATCCCCTCTCTCCTTTTCTTTATATTATTATTGATGAAACCCTCAACAGATTATGTAATGAGGATCTCAAAAAAAATCTTATCCAAGGGATACAAATTTCAATTGTTTTAAGGCATGTCTATCTAAGTCAATTCATGGATGAAATTTTTTTTTGGGAAAGGATTCAGTTGAAGAGGCAAGAAACTATAAGGAAGTGTTAAAATACTATGAGATGGTCTCTGGTTAGCTTGTAAACTTCAACAAGAGTGTTGTTTTCTTCATCAATGTTCAAGAGAAACATCAGAATAGATTGGAAATAATTATGGGTTGCAAAATAAAATATTTTCTAGATACATACTTGGGCATGCCCATTATTCACAAAAAACTAGATAATGCAATTTGGAATCCTCTCATTGATCAGGTTAGCAGGAAACTCTCCTTTTTGAAAGGATCCATCTTGTCACAAGTAGTTAAATTTAAAATCCTCAAAATTTCCTTGCAAGTTATTATTATATATGTCATGTATTTTTCTAATCTCCCTGCTAAAATTATTGTCACCATGGGAAGAATTCATCAGAGATTCCTTTGGTTTGGTACTGAGGACCATTTTAAATATCCTCTTGTGGCTTGGAGTAAAATAACTGAACCTAATTCTTGTGGAGGGCTTGGGCTAAAATATATTAAAATGATGAATGAAGCTATGTTGGCTAAAGTTGGATGGAGGATTACTAAGGAAGAATTTATTTGGGTTGACATCTTAAAAAAGAAATATTTGTGAAATGTTGACAAACTGGACACCTTTTTTCTTGGTAATGATTTTCTTTTGGGGTTAGTTTTATGTAATTATTTTGTCTCTTCTATGTCCATTTTGGCCCAAGGAATTAAATGGAATATTGGGAAGGGCTCTAGAATAAGGTTTTGGGATGATAGTTGGCTAGAGGACAAACCTTGGTCTTCTTAAGAACCATGGAAATATATGTTTCCCTTTTATGTGGAAAATGGTCGAAGACTGGTCCAAGACTATTGGGAAGGGAATAAAGATAGAATAAAATGGATCCCTATCCTTCATCCCCCTAATTTTGTAGGATTTATCCAACCTTTTAATGAAATCAATCTCAAGCTTCAAAATTTCCATATTCCTTAGTGGTTTGGAGAGAAGTGGATTTGGGGGATTTCTCGGTTAAATATTTTTACCTCTTAAATTTTAGACCCATGGAGCAGAAATATTTCTGGAAAAAACTTTGGGTCAAGGATTTTCTCTCCTAGGTCAACATTTTTTACTTGTTTGCTTCTCAAAACAAGATCCTCATCCTTGAAAAATTGAGGAAAAGAGGTATGACTATTCCCAGTAGATGCATTCTATGTGGTCAATATGAGGAAAATGTTAATCATTTGTTCATCCATTATCCTTTCTCTTTGGCCATTTTTTCTTCTATGTCTAGGATTTTAAATCTTTAGAGGATCTTTCTTGATTCCATGGATGGGATTTATTTGTAATTTATTTTTCCCTTTAAATTTCATGTGCTTTGTGGCTTCTTGGAATATGGCCCTTCCCCATTCTCTGTGGTTCCTTTGGAAGGAGATAAATGGGAGGATTTTTAGGGATCACTTTAATTATTCCAAGAAGTTGAGTACTCGCATTTGTTCTTCTCTTAAGGAAAATCTCATACTCTTTAAGGGAACAAATAAAATCTGCTTGCCCCAAGAAAGAGGTTTCAGTTCTTAAACAATTATCCTCCGGTCCACCCATTCTTTAGTTCCCTCAAACTAGTATAAAATGGTCTAAACCAATAATTCACTGGGTGAAGTTGAATTTTGATGGGGCCTCGAAGGGTAACCTTGGTTTACCTAGTGGTGGATGTATCCTTAGAGATCATGACGGAAATTGCATTTTTTCTTATGCTAGACCCCTAGGTGTTTAGACCAATAATGTTGAAGTCATGATGACATTATGGGGTATTAATCTTACTAAAGATAAAGGTTTCAAGAGGATCCAAATTAAAGGGAACTCCTTTCTTATAATAAACGCTATGAAAACAGATAAAACTCATAATTGGAATCTTAGAAATATCTTTCATGATACTAAGGAATTGCTTAAAGAATTTGAAAACTTGTCCTTCTTCACATCCCTAAAAGTGGAAATAAATGTACGGATTTTTTTGCAATTTTGGGAGTGAGGGGTAACAATTTCAAAGTTTGGGGGTAGGGGGATGAGATCCCTAATAATATTAATATCACCATTAATGATGAAAAGTATTGACTTGAGGTTTTCTTTTCTCCCTCGCTTCGTTTTGATCATTGTCATAAATGGATTCATGGAAGGAAAGACTAATGGCATGTGTGAGAAATTTTCATGGATTGCTATTAATTTTAGGATTATGGTTTTTATTCATTATTTGTTTCTCATTTCTCATTTTCATGTGAGGTGAGATACCATGGGAGGTGGCAGACTTAGAACTGAACCTTCTACCCATGGATCTTTGAAGGAAAATCCTTCATTGTGGCATAGTTTAAAGATTTGGGGCTTTAGAAATTTCATTTCTAAGGTCACTAGTTTAGATCCTTCCCTCACACTGGATTTTGGCCGTGCTCGGGACAATACAAATGTGGTTGTGTGAGGTATGGAGATTCAGGTGTTTGAATAGTCAATTGCACTGGCAACAGAGATGGAAATGAACGAGTTAAATATCTTTAAGGATAGGACACAACGTACTCATGAAATCTAAATTTTTTTAAAGTTAATGAGAAAGTCTACCTTCTTGCTAATGGTATTTACCGTTACTATATCACTGGAATTTGGAATACAGTTTTCTTACATTTGATGAGATATATCAACCTCAAGGGAAAATAAAAGAAAATTTATACTCATCATTTATCTATGCTTAATATGTTCTATCATAAGGGTTCCATGAGCCTTCAGTTTTATCTATTTTTGTCTCTTTCGACATCTATTAAGGACTTCCAGTAGGGGAAGTTCCAAACCCCCTGCATCATAGTCTTATTATTCTTCTCTAAAAAATGATACGCCAATGTTGGTCAAAGACTTGGAGCCAAACTTAGAGGACTTGAATGACAACTGCACCCTGACCAAACACATGACTAGAATGGGGAAGAAGAAGAATGGAGAGGGGAAGGATTTTATTGTGGTTGTGCTTACTATGTCTGGTATGAAAGGGGAGTCTTCCAAAGGAAAAGATAGGTTGGATTATGATCGAGGCTTGGCTTTGGACAAAATTGACCTCCACATACAGGAGGTGTAGAAGGATGTTAACTCTTTTAGTGAGGATGGGACTGACTTGGGGGATAACATGAATAATTGTATTGAATATTCCAAGAGAATCTGTAATCTTCACAATTATTTCAGAGAGGAGCTTACAGGGTTAAAAAATATTGTTATGGATATACAGGGGAGGTTGAAAAAGCTAGATAAATGCCACAAAAATCATAGGTTAAAGTTACATCTCAATAGCTCTGATCAGGACGAGAGGATGAAGGTTGATACCCAAATCTTGACTGACCAGGATGATAAAAAAAAAGATCAAGATGTTGACAACACTGGATTATTCAACCACTTGAAGGCCAAACAATTTTAGGCCTTCTAATATTTTGGTGGACTATTTTTGAATTTTCTCTTGGGAGGGTTGCTCTCCTTGTTTTTTGTTGGCTTTGACCTAGTCGTTATCTTACTTTTGGCATGCTTGTTTTGTATTTGTTTTTTGGGTTGTGGTATGGATTAAGCTTGTTTAGCCCCTTTAGTGCCCAGTTCCTCTTTTTCTTTTTTTGATCCTGTTAATCATGTATCTGATGTAAGGCCCCTTGGATCCATAATCCATGTTCTGACCTTATCTAATAAAACATTATTATATCAAACATTCATTTAATTGTGACTATCATGTTACAATCCAATATTCCAAGTGTTGGCTAAGTCAAGTTCTATTTATAATTCTTTTTATGCATAGGGTCATATAAAAATATTAATATTGATTTCCTTTAAGGTTTAATATGTTTGTATTTCCAATATAATAACTCTTAAAATACCATAATGAAATAGCAATAATTACCCTATTATTAACAATATTCTCTATTTCAAGAAGAATCATTTTTGGGTTTCTAAAGTTAATAATACTTCTTAAAAGGTTTAAATGTTAAATAAACATGGTTATAATATTTATCCTTCTCACGATACTATAAGATTAAAACATCTAATTCCATATATGCATCCTTAATATTTCAACATCCTTATTTATAAGGTTGGGTTAAAATACCCATTACTCTAAGTCCCACATTTAAATTTTATCCAAAGGTTTCTTCCCTAAAGATGTATTTATATCGAAATCCCTTCGTCTCTATAATTTAGGTTTAGTAATTTCTTTCACAAAATATGAATCATGTGTTCCTATATTTATGATTGTAGTTCCATATTTTACGTCTTAACTTTCCATCATGGTTATATATATATATATATATATATATATATATATATATATATATATATATATATATATATATCATGTGTTAACTTTGTATTTCATTATAAATTTATATTACCATGTTCATCTTTCCTTGTATGATATTTAGGTATACCATCCTAAGTTGTTATGATGGAGGAGATTTATATTACACTCTTATAGTTTTCAAGGGTTCCTTCTAAAATATCTAGTTCACTTGTATATTCGTTGTATAACCTATTCGGGATTATTGAAATTCCTTAAGTAATTTATTATTATGCTAAAAGGCATTGCCTCTATGAGAAAGAGATTTTATTCGTTCATGTCAAGGGGTTAAATTTGATGGGCATTTAGACCTTTTTTATGTTTTAATCCATAAAAGTCAAATTTGGAATGTAAAGTTTTCGAGCAAAAATTATTTTTGGCTTGGAATTCATGATCTCAAGAGGATATTTGAGCATCTTCAAGCAACGCTATCTCAAACTCTTTCTTCAAACTCTCAATAGCCTCCAAAACACCAACACTACCACTAAT
Organism: Taxus chinensis; assembly: GCA_019776745.2. Classification (NCBI taxonomy): domain Eukaryota; kingdom Viridiplantae; phylum Streptophyta; class Pinopsida; order Cupressales; family Taxaceae; genus Taxus; species Taxus chinensis. Next base: position 137,245,093 of record CM034156.1, read on the forward strand.
GAAATTTCACAAGTCCCAAGTTTGAATTGTTGTAATATAAAGTTAGCATCAAATGTGTCCCTCGCCTTCACTGTAAATCGGGATGCTTGGAGCCATGCCCTTGTGATAAAAATTTCTAGTTATGAAAAGCATATGCCTTCTCTCAAAAAAGTCATGGGTTCAAAGAAATTCTAACAAATATTTACAGAGAAGGCCAGATACCAATCTCGTTTGATATTGAATTCCAAGCTCAAACAAGCCCACAAGATATCCCATGAATTAAGACCAAGTGTAGTGCCACTCCTTGTCAGAGCTAGGTTTTGCAGATGCAACAGGTATGGAGGTGGCCTATAGACCTGCCACTGTCCTTGAATAATACAAGTACTTTATTGGAATCCCGAGGCCCTAACCACAAATAAACCCAAGTTAACATTATAATTAAGCAGTAATTAAACAATTGCAACATAAAAAACATGACAAGGGACTGTGCTAAACAAAGATCTAATCAATAGCCATCCTCATTCAATCCCATTGTGGGTTAAACCTACCCTGCTCTTGGAGATTAATCTAGATCCTTAATATCCCCTCATTTTATCATATGCAAACTGATTGATATGGATCTGTATTTGTTTCTAAAGCGGGTTCAATTGTTTATGAAGGGAAACAAAAATTTTACCTATCTTTATTTTTTTTTTTGTATGAAAAAAAGAAAGAATGTGACTGAGGTTTGGGAGATAAGCAATGACTGGTCGTATTGTTTATGTTTGGAGGCTGTGGAAGAAATGTCCTTCATAATGATGCATTCGTGTTGATATGGATGAATCACAACCTATATGGCATAATTTTTCTTGTTATACTTGACCTCTACAACACTCTTGGTATATCTCTTACACAGAAATTGGGACAAAAATCAAAGTTTTAGGTCAGTATGCAGATTCATATGCTCTTCTTTGTGAGACTTTCTTGCTATATGATGCGTGTCCCTAAAAAAATTTATCTTGCACTCTTTCTCTGCATGAAACCCTTTGGTTTCCATTTCCATCTTGGTAGAGAGGGTCCATTGGAGGCGCTACACACTTTTGTCCTGCACACAACTGACGTGAACCTCAAGCTATTCTTGTTTTAGATCTAGGTTTTATATTTAGGTTTAACCATCCTAAGATGTGATCTAAAGGGATCGTATTGCATCATTAAACTATGGCTTGCCCTTCTTAGTTTATTTCTTGCTTTTATGTTATCTAGAACTCACCGAGTGGGTCAAGCTCTGTTTTGGCTCGGTGCAATTCTTCATTCATTCATAAATCAACATATTAATGATAAAATTGGTATGGGTTGTTTTAGTGGGCTCTAAATGATTCTTTACATTGATCTTGAGCTCACTTAACTTAGTTGCTATGAGATGTTGGGCTAGCTCAACGTAGTGCTTTTACTAGCTCATTGTGCTAATAAATTTCCAAAGCTCGGTTGTAAGGAGTTTTCCTTGTGTGAGGATTCCCCTAAGATATGTGTTTTTTAATGGTTTGACCCAGCCCAACTTCTTATAAAACTCAGCCAAATTTTTCCTTTTGAGATCTTGATGGTTTGTAAGGCACAACGAAGCAACAAATGAACCCATGGAGCTCTTCACTTGACTACTTCACTCGTTAACATGTATGGTTTTCAACTTTTTGCTTGCATTAAATTTCACTTCATCATTTCAAGATTTTTCAAAATTAAATGTTGAATGATCGGTGAAAAAAAATTTCCTTGACGTAAACTCTCAAAACATCAACATCTAAAAAAAGAGACAAAACTCTGATTTTGAAAGTTACGTGCATGGAGTGGCACACCCAAACATACCGCAAAACAAAACTCTTGCATGACCCCAGGTAACATGTACCACCTTAGGGAACCTTAACTGAGTTGTTTTAAATCATTTAACACTCTTGCAAGTCGTATTCCTAAACACGCCTTAGCTTAACAGTCACTTATGGTGACGTGGTCATTTTAATAAAACACGATCAATTTCGGCATACGGTTGTCACCTAGCTTGAGAAAAACTGAAAACCACTACTTCCTACCTCTAGAATGCCAAAAAGAGGAATCATAACCCACCTTCAGTTCACTAAAACTACATTGGGAAACTAATTTTTCAAGTGGGTTTTGGGGCCCACTGGTCGTTGTGTGACAAGAGTTATTGACACAATTACGATATCTGGCCCTGAATTTCCCTTTGTAACTTGATCTTTCCTCATCATAATCAACTTTCTTCAGACATGATAAATTCTCTATATATAAGAGAGTAAGTAGGAATTTTCAAACTTCATGATCAAATTTAAACCGAGTGTTTTCAATCCCAATTTGTAGGCACTTTTGATGTTTTAGCCAACCTACACCAAAATTACAACTTTAGCAAAACACACCTTCTAAGGGTTCTGTTGAATTCTAAATAACCATGGAACCTTGTACATATTGTCTCCACATGTTATAGAGTATGAATCGATCAAACTATTGTATAAATTCTTTTTTGGGAAATTATTATGTTACTCTCTCTCCCATGTTCTCTTTCTAAAAGTAACTATGATATGTTGATTGGTTCTAGAAATGTAAATGAGTTATAAATGTTCATGGGTTGGAAATGAAATGAAAATTTGATAATGTATGTGGTTATGATATGATGAATAGAAAGGAAAATGAAATCCATACTTTCTCTCTCTTCCCCTTTCTCTCTCTAGAGATAATAATGAAAATATTGATTGGGTTTTGAAAATACAAATGGGTCAAAATGTATGAGTTGAAATGAAATGAGAAGCAGATACAAGATGTTATGGTGATTTGAAAACAAAATGAATCATATTCTCTCTCTCTCTCTCATGATTGCTTGAAATGATGCATGGAATTTACGCTTGAGTGCAGGGGATTTCCAAACTTAGTCCTAGGACTAACGCAACGTTGGTTACAGATAATCCGAACAAGAGGAATTTTTATGGATGTGATATGTTGTAATTAATGAGATATCATTGTAAAGTTATATTCATCTTGCAATTCATGTATTACCATAGTATAATGATATGTATTATTGTTCGAAGAATTTTTTTTTGTATAATTTGAAAAGAGAATGCCAATGTGGCTATATTTTATAGTGTTGAATTGGATGTGAAGTTGTACTCAATGTTATACCTATGTTATAAATATATCAAACTAATCTTTTGCTATGTTAATTATTGGTTTATTTCCTTAAAACCCAAAAGTCTAGGTACAATATCCTCTCATCAAAATTAATGAAATTAAAAGAAAGAATTATAATTCCTATTGTCCTTCCTTCCCTCATTTGTGTCTTTTTCTAGGGCATAAAACATTTATTGTGTTAATAAAATACTCTAACCTCATTAATCATCTCCTTGTTTCACACCTAAGATGTCTTATTAAGGACTATTTCCTTGATATTTTATGAGGTGGTGCATATATGTTGTAAAACTTATCATATTGGCATGAGTGAAGTGATCATGCCTAGGTGTTGCAAGTATGACCACATCCTGAATAAGTTTAACCCTCTTGTGTGTGATTTCCCTTGGTACCCTAGTGGGTGGCCAAATATTTGCAAGATAGTTGGTGGTTGTACATTCGATTCATCTCTTTTGAGATCAAAATTATGTGAGTGGATACTATGTGTAAAATTACTTGTGTATTTACTAAATAATTGAAATAGGTACCTAGGAGATTTTTGGAAATGTATAAGGTTGTTTGGGATTTCTCTCTTTCAATATACACTTGTATTTCCATGTCCAAGAGAATTGAAATGTGTTCTATTGTGCAACGTCATAATCTGTGTATTATTAAATCCCTAGGTGTTTCGTAAGTGTTAAAGGGATAACACTTGATCCAAAATTATGTTAATATGGGACCAAAGTAACCGTGTAAATATAGTTAGTGAAAAGGGTAAATAATATTAATCTATGTAATGACTCCACGTAAATGGTACACCTTTGAGAAATGTCAAAACCAACTAAAATGTCACATGTCATCATAAAATGAATGTAATAAAGTAGAGTTCCATGACTAATACAACAACCTAATAAATCAAAAAATCAAATATGATGCATGATCAGATGCTTTGTTTGCATAAATGTGGATTAAACAACAATGCTAATGAAATAATAAATTGTAGCCTTGAGAATGGGATATTGTACAATGGAAAAGTGACAAGCGAGCATGGGAATCTACAAGTAACTCTTCCTAGCACCCGACCTCCCGAGGTCATGCCAAGGCATACAGTGGGGATGGAATATACCTGGGGTGCAAACAAACAAGTTAGGAAATCTTATGTCTTCGATGTGCACTAATGGAATCTACGAATCTAAGGAAAAGAAGTCCCTCCTAACCTGAAATGGCGTGATAGATCGTTCAGTGAGGATGAGTGCTTAAAGGATCCAATCAATATCGAGCTCTGGCATGATCTGATCTATAGGTTGTGGGATACGTGGAAGATAACCTATGGGTGCTTCGTAGATATTCCCCAATAAGGTCATGAAAAATGGATCATGGATGTATGGTGGATTCTATGGGCAATTCTCTAGTGTAGTCCAAAAATCCTTAGCTTAATTAGCTGCTATGTCTAGTGAGGATAGTTGTGTGATAATGATTGGTGGAAGTGGAGAGGATTTGAATACTAATGTGCATAGATAAGCATCAATGTCTGATTGACCTATGGGCCCGTTGGGTTGTGGGACCTATGGATCACAACCGTAGGTTTTTGGTCATTGCGGGCCTCCTATGGTCATGTGCAGAATCAATCCCTAATCCCTAATATCCAGTAGTCGTATGCCTTTTCGGCCTCTATGTTTAGAACTAAAAGTTGTACAATCTTCTCAGAGTACCTTACAGGCATTCTAGCAACTTGAATTCTTAAGCTAGTGTCTATGTCAATGAGGATGTCTCCTGCGTCTGGCTGTGGGACCAAAGGATCACAACAAAATGTTTTCTCTCTTTCAAGCCCTTCTACAGTCATGCGGATATTTATTAGGGCAATCTGTAGTTTGGCTGGTTTGACCAAAACATATGCGCTTTGTCGTCTTCTATGTTTAATCCTCTTAACTGTGAGCTAATTTCTTGTAGGTCTGTTGTTGTTCGGAAGACCTGAATTCTGAGATTTTGGTCTATGTCAGTTATTGTTGCAACAAGATTGGGTTGAGGCACGATTGGCTCGAATACGTATTCTCTGGGCTCCCTAGGTCCCGTGATTGTCATACAAAAGAAACAATATAAATCTAACTAAAGCAAAGTAAACTAATTATGCAAAGTATATCCACATCATATATCTAAATTCTCTATTTTGCATTTTTGACAGAATATTTAACAGAATTAAGATAATAACTATTTAATATATCTAGAAAACGACAACTAACCTAATAACATAATTAAAAACAAACAAGGTAGCCGAGTATAGCTACTTGTCTGTGCAGTTGTGAGTCTATTCTAAATAACTAAATAACTGATCTAATTTAATTGAAAGATTTTCAATCCTACCTCAGAAGTGAGGAACGAATCATAGTTTCTCAGAAACTATCGATCCCCATGGCTTCCCCGGAAATATCGAAAATGAACGTAACCGAAATGAAGTAATTCACTACTCTATTTGGTATATTTTAACTAGAACTTTGAAAGCTTGAACCTGGATTTTGCATAACAGTGGCGAATCCAGTAGTGTGTGGCTTTGTCCCCTCAGTGTGGTCTCCTTGTTCCTTCGTGCTCACATGAATCCAGAAAAGTGTGTAATGCTAGCATCAACAAAAGTAGGTATTGGAACAATGGCAGCTTTGGATGTAGACTGAATACAATGTGAGTAGGAGAGGGATAGCGCAAGAGAACAGAGCTTGGCTTATGCAATTCGAGTCATACAATACAAAACATCCAGAACCTGAAACTATCCTTCTTGACGAACAAAACCTGCAACTCTAATGGCTTCAGACTGAAAATGAAACTATCCTACCTCAATTGATTATATGAAACAGTAATAACACTAGAACAAGAAGATCATGTGGCTTCTAAACAACAAAATAAGACTAACTATGCATGCAACAAATGAAAACTATTGAATTCCTAAGCAAGAACTGAAAGACTAAACTATTGAAATGAGAAGATGAGGGGAAATTTTGAGGGGCCATTTGCTTGTAATCAAACCAGCTATTTATAGAATTCCCATTCACCCAAAGGTAACTCCAACTAGGACTCTTTTACCATTAAACAATGGAGAAACACTATTACAGGGAACCAAAATCATAAATACAAGCAAAAACGGATGAGAAAGCTGGTAAAAGTTGAAAATTTACGTGAGTCACGTTCAAAGAAACATGTTGGAAAATGTGTGAAGGACCACCACCTTGAGCAAGGGGGCGGCTACAGGACCACCACCTTGCCTGGGTGGCGGTCACGAGACCGCCACCCAGGCAGGGCGGTTTCATCAGTAAAGACAAAATGCAAAGGAAAAGAGGGGAAGAGAGAAAAACAAAGCACATGCGGAGGCTAAGTGGGGCATGCGAGATGTTAACACATACTTGGAGAGCTTTTTCAGATCCTGAACACCTTGCGAGGAGACCTGTATCATCATTGGGGCATGTGTAACATAGTTCTGGCAGTGCGGTACCCTTACAATTTTGGGTACGTACATATTGCCCCCTCGAAGAAGCAGTTTTAGCCATGAAAAGGCGTAAAACGGTTGGTCTGAGTATGAAGGTCCTGAAATGGGAAACTAGAAATTATACTTGACACATCTATGTGTCAAAATGACGCCATCCAAAATTCCCACTACCTGCAAAATGAAAAGAAGACTCAAGTGAAGATAGATAATATAAATTGAAAAATAAATACTAAAATAATATGAAGTGAGGACTTACCATTTGCGATGGGGATAAGAACTTACCTCCATCGGTGCTCCAAACCTGTGAAAAGGGGCATCCAAAATGAGTCAAAATGCTATATATATAAAAACGAGCCCATTTTCCTATTCATTTGCGTGTGTCGATTTGATTGATTTTGAGCTCTGGGACCCACGGTGACGGTTTTTGATGAGAGTATAGTCGAAACATTCGTGACGAGATAGTGATCATGCCTCCGCGAGTGGAACATCGACCCGCGAGATCTCAGGTTAGTTCTTCTCAATTTACCGTTTTTATACCTAAAATGTAAAAATGATGAAATCTTCGCCATGGGGGGGTAATTTTTGAAATTTCTAGTTTTTTAAATGTGTCCTTAGGGAGGGGACGCCTAATGGGTAGGCTCTCATTTTAGTCAAAATGGTCATTTTTGTGTTTTTGAGCATTTTTTAGGGCATGTGACCCGTTTGGAAACACAGGACACGATTTAGGGCACGTGACCCATTTGGAAACGTGGGACACGACTACTGCCCTGAGCAGGGTGGCGGTTACAGGACCGTCGCCCTTCAAAGCGGTGGTTACGGAACTGCCACCCTGCTCGGGGTGGCAGTTCTCTTTAGAATGTTAAAACTACATTAATTTGAGTTCATTTTTGCAATTTTAGTATTTTTACTTGCTTTAATGATTTTTCCAATGCAATTTTGGTACTAACTTACTCCTTTTTGCGTGTTTTTGTGTGTTTTGCAGAAGAAGGAAGAGTACATCAGATGGAGCCGTGAGAGAGAGTGTGATTGGCTTCCAGCAGTGTTGGATGCACTTTCTCAGGCCGAGTAGGATACTCTTCAGAGGGCCGGAATATTACGTATATCACGGGTTCCTCATGTCGCACCTTCTAGTCACATACTATGTGACTTGTTTTCATATTGGGATGCTGATCGGAACACTTTCCAATTTCCAGGAGTCAGGGGTGAGTGGACTATTACCCTGGAGGATGTCTACCACATCTTGGGAGTCCCGATCATCAGGAGACGGCTTACACTTGAGACAGCGGGGTCACGGGCTCAGATAGCTCAGTGGGCTACATATATGGGAGACGTAGTTGTCTCCACTGGTTCAAAGAAGGGGGTGAGGGTCCATTCCATTCCTAGCTTGCCTATCCCTTTGATTTTTTAGGCCATTATGGGGATCCTTGCCTCGAGATTGATCGAACAAGGGAGGGGACACCTTACTCTACTGTTGGTCCCCTATTATTGCACAGATTGAGGCACATGGTCGGATTTATGCCTGGGGAGCCGATATACTTGGGACCACCTATCATGACTTGTATAGGGTGGTTCGCTTATAGGGATAGTCTTTGAGCCATCTGACCTTGGTTATGAGCTGGGTCTATGAGTGTATCATCCCTTATGGGAGAGGCATAGAGGTGGTGGATCCCGGAGCCATGAGGGTAGCTAGATGGACAGAGATGTCGGTGCTTAGAGCACCCCACCAGCCAGTTGCTTCCCTGACTACTGATGACATGGAGGCCACACCTTATCAGGCCATGGCAGGGTTGTGGGGCGAGGAGACCTTCACTTTGATTTCCTGCTCTACTACAGGGCAGCTTGTGGACAGGACGGGGAAGGTAGAGACACACCCCTTTGATCGAGTGCCTCAGCAGTTAGGCCTTGCCTACGTTGATATGCTTCCCCCAGTGGTGCCAGTGTTCAGATCAGTTCAGGAGGCTAGGGGAGGTCCTAGAGGCCAGGGTTGGACTGTTGTTACTCTTGGCATCCCTATTGTAGCTAGGTGGGTGGTACGTGCCTGAGAGAGAGTCGGTGTTCCTCAGGCACTTTTACTTTGGATTACTGCCAGTCCTGCCTATAGCAGTGATGACCCTATTGATATAGACTCTGAGTTTAAGGAGTTCATAGGGGGAGAGACGGAGGAGGAGATCGAGGACATGGAGGTCAGTGAGTCAGGTGGAGAGGAGGATAGTGATCCTGAGTGGCATGACACTCAGGAGATCCTACAGGCCGAGAGGGCAGAGCAGAGTGCGGAGAGGGTGACTCTAGTCTCAGAGGAGTTACCCTCTCAGGACTTAGGTGGAGAGGATGAGTCCGTAGTAGGACGCTATGTTGCCCCAGACACAGGAGGAGGACATTAGTCAGTGGTGGCATCTATGGTAGGCACTAATCCTAGGGATCCCTCTTGGAGGCCTGGAGATCCGAGTGAGTTGTCACTCTTCTTTTAATATTTGTTTTTAGCTAGGATTTCCTTAGTTGCTATCTCTCCTTTTGTTCATTTTTGTTTTTATCTTTTGATTATTTTCTAATTTGTCTTCTCCTTTGCTTGTAGAGACTACTGATGAGTGGTGAGACTTGATTTTCCAGGGTATGTACTGATACCCTGATGCTCCCCATGGAGAAGACTTGTGTCGAGCTATCAGTGGATACGGGGGAGCCTTCAGCAGCTAGTAGGCATAGTGATGTCTTTTCCCCTATTTGGCACGTGGGCAAGATGGTGACTTCCCTCCATACCGAGTTAGCCATGTATAGGACTGTAAAGTGCCTAATGAGGAGCCGCTCTCATAGTGAGGCTACAGCTACTATTTAGGACCATGAGCCCTCAGTGCACTCAGAGCGCCAGCGTAGCTGGAGTCCTAGACATGGTCATGCACCTTCGGAGGGATCTCATAGGGGTTGAAAGGCCATTTGGCTCTTTTTGTAGTGACTCCTGCTAGATTGTTTATATGATCATTTTGTATTTTCTGGGCTCATTGAGCGTTTTGACCATGCCTAGCGCATGATGGCATTGTACATAAAACTTGATTATATATATATACTTCTTTTTGGATCAGACTCTTGGTGTCTAGGATTTTGTGATTTATTTCCACATGTATATTAGATGCTTATTAGAATTCTTGTTTTTATATGCTTTTCAGAATGTATGCAATGGAGAACAAATGACACAAATGCTTTCTTTCTTTTTGTATTTTGTGATGCTGATGTATGATGATGCAAATGAACTTGTGACCTTGAACTTTAGCTTCTATAAGAAATTTTCCGGTACTTCATATTTGTTTTGACAAAATGTGATGATGAACTGGTATGATGAGTAGATGCACTTGCCCCACTCCTAACTCCATGCAACTAGTAAGATGCGAGGGCTCACCACCAAGAGCTAGAAAGGGCACAAGCTATGAGGTGTGTTGAAATGGTAATGATGGGAGATAGACAAAGAGTTGGTGGAACCAAATTAGGACGCTACAAACCTACCCTACTCAAGTGACTCCATAGTTTAGAATGCGACTTGCTTTGCAATTTATCTAGACTTAGATCCGTAGATGGCCACTTGGTTGACAAAATCTGGTTTTCAAGGTTTTAAACTCTCTTGGAATTTTGGACATCTGATTCATTTGTTTTTGACTCAAGATTTCAAAGGTTTATTTGAACTATTTGCTTATGACCTTCAACGTTTACTGTCAAGAGGACCCCCTACACCTTGCCCCATGCTACTAGTAGGAAGCATGGGCTTATCACCATGGACAAGGTATAGATGAGTAAGGGCATTCCCATCCTTTCCCAACCCTACGTCACTAGTAAGAGATGCAAGTTCATCACCGAAGGTTGGTAGGGCAAGGAAATGTGTAAAAGTAAAATTTTTTGTTTGATCTATATTCGACTTATTTATTTGAGCAAAATGTCAGTATGTTCTTATTTCCAAAGAGATCTATATACGGGATAGATGTGACACCATGAAGCTTCTAGAATAGACCATAGGCAAGACACCTATCCTAGGAAGAAACAAAAGTGAGAACAAGCATGCAGGCCTTGGTATGGCTACCATTAAGACTTTGTCATATCTAGCTTTAATTGATGACATGATTCTGAAACAGTTGATGATGTTATGAAAATGAAGAAGTATGATTTGAATGCTTCTGCCAATACCATCAGAAGTTTGTAATGAATTGCTTAAGAATAAGTCCCTTGATCACCAAATTTTATGAAACGAGCGAACAAAATGAACCTATCTAAATGAAGATGCAATGTAGATATAATTATACAAATAGTGTTGATGCTTCATGCGTAAAACCGTTTAAGGTGCAAGGAATTGACAGTTTCACCAAATTCCTCACCTTCTAGTGTGCACAAGAGATACGCACCATTTCCGTAGTCCTTCATAACTTGATATGGGCCCAACCACTTGGGCCGGAACTTTCTTCCTTCGCCAATTTTCTTATCGATCCGACTGTTTAGTCTTAGAACTAGATCTCCTTCATATATTTCTCACTCAGAGACCTTTTTGTTATACTGCCGGGACATCTGGTCAACATAGACTATATGTCGTTGTTCAGCGTTTAACCTGGCCTCATCTAGGCTTTCTAGTTGGGAGAGGCGTGCCTCTCTATAAGATTCCTCACCCATAATCCCTTGTAATGAGATGCGGAGACTGGGTATTTCAACCTCAAGTGGGAGAACTGCTTCTACTCCGAATACCAATGAGAAAGGAGTTGCTCCTGTTGGTGTTCTTATTGAGGTTCGGTGGGCCCACAAGGCTGGATATAACTTTAAATGCCAATCTCGTTTGTTTTCTTTTACAGTTTTTAAGAGAATAGACTTTAGAGTTTTATTCGTAGCCTTAGCCTGTCTGTTGGCTTGAGGGTAATACAGGGAGGCTGTATGATGGTTTATTTTAAATTTACTACATAGCTCACAGACCTCATCATTTTTAAAGGATGTGCCATTATCTGAGATAATGACTTGTGGGACACCATACCTATAAATGATCTGGTTCAAAATGAACTTGGCGATCACGGCTCCTGGTACAGTGGTAAGAGGCATAGCCTCTACCCATTTGGTAAAATATTCGGTGGCCGTGATTATGAAGTTATGGCCATCTGTTGATGAGGGAGAGAAATTTCCTATCAAATCTAGGCCCCATGTAGAAAAGGGCCATGGAGTCGCGATTAGTTGTAGAGCTTGTGCCGGCATGTGAATCTCGTGGGAAAATTCTTGGCATTTATGGCATCTGCATACAAACTCTACTGCGTCATGTTCGAGAGTGGGCCAAAAATAGCCCATTCGATGTATTTTGTGAGTGGTGGCATGACCACCAAAGTGGCCTCCACATATTCCACTGTGAGATTCGTAGAGAATCTTCTTGGATTCTTCTATGTCAACACACCTTAGAAGCATTCCATCGAAATCTTTACGATAGAGCACTTGTTCTATAATAATGTATTTAGCTATGATAATGTGTAACCGCCTTCTTTGTTGTAGTGTAGCACCCTCTGGATACGTATGGTCCATGATAAAATTGATAATATCAGTATACCAAGGACATTCAGAGATGGGAGGTCTAGTTTCGATGTAATATATGCATTCATCAGGAAAATCCAGATCTACTAGATCGCCTCCATCTAACGGGTTGTCGGCTAACCAATCTGCAATGATTTGTCCCTTAACAGACTTCTGGTTTACAAAAGTTAATTCGAATTCACCCATTAAGGTTATAAAGTGTCCAACCTTTTTAGACAAAGAACCTTGTGTGAGGAAAGTTCGTAAATGGTCTGTTTTTACAATGACCCTTGTTTCTTGATTTAGCATGTAATGTCTTAAACGTTTGGTTGCAAAGACTATGACAAGGCATTCTTGTTCTGCCTGCGTATAATGTGTTTCATAATCAAGCAACGTTTGGCTAATAAAATAGACCGCACGTTCTTGTTTATTGTCGTCTTCTTGAGCCAACATGCAGGCTAGTGAGACATCCATAGCTCGTGAATATAAGATCAAAGGATGATCTGGTCTAGGTGGCATTAACGTGGGAGGAGACAGTAAGAAGTGTTTAACTGCTTCGAAGGCCTCATGGCATTCCTTTGTCTAAATAATGCAGCAATCCTTTTTCAACAAATTGTTGATCAGATGAACAATAAAACTTAAGTCCGGAATGAATCTCTGGATTGCACCGAGCTTTCCAAGAAACAATCTAATGCTAGAGTCGTCTGATGGTGGGATCATCTCAAGAATAGCCTAGATTTTGGCTGGGTCTACATCAATCCCTCATGATGATATAATGTAACCTAGGAGTTTCCCTCCTGTCACACCAAATACGCATTTTTTTGGGTTTAGTGTGACTCCATATTCGATCAAATGTGAAAGAATGATGCGGAGCACTTCCAAGTGATCACGGTGCTTCCTGGCCTTGGCCAACAAGTCGTCTACATAGGATTCCATGATTTTATGAATAAGATTGTGAAATATGTATGTCATTTCCTGTTGGTATGTAGCGCCAGCGTTCTTGAGACCGAATGGCATAATAACGTAGCAATAAGTTCCCCAAGGAGTTATAAATGTGGTTTTGGCTTGGTCTTGTTCAGATATTCTGATTTGATTGTATCCCGAGAACCCATCCATGAGGGACAAAATCTCAAATCCCACTGTTGTGTCAATGATGACATCAATGGATGGTAACGGGAAGTCGTCCTTGGGGCACACCTTGTTAATGTCTCAGAAATCTATGCAGATGCGTATCTTCCCATTATTTTTGAGAATGGGGACGATATTAGATACCCACTGAGAGTAATCGACCAGTTTGATGAACCCTACCTAGAGAAGCTTCATTACTTCTTCCTTCACCATGAGAGCTACCTTGGGTTTCATTGGTCTCGATTTTTGTTTAATTGGCTTTGCATCTGATTTGGTGATGAGGTTATGTACTGCGATGTGTGGTGCAATTCCCATCATTTCTTTATAATTAAATGCAAAAGCCTTTTGATGTTCTTTGAGGATTCGAGTGTGTATTTCTATTTCTTCTGGAGTTAACGAAGATCCTAGTTTCAATATCTTTGGTTCTTCCTCCGTTCCGATGTTTATATCAATGGTTTCTTCTATCAAAGAAGCGTTACCTTCTTCGAACTCAGGTGGGGCTGGAGGTAGTTCCAAATCTTCTCCATTCTCTACCGCGTATATGTCAAGTTCCTTTTGTGGGGGAAGCTCTACCATGGGATTTCCAAAGTAAGAAGACGAATGTGGGATTAAGGACAAATCTACCATGTGATGGGTGAGATGTAACTCTGCATAGGCATTTAGGTAATCAAGAGTGGCTCTATCACTATCAACGTGATCTAAGATAGTAGATTTATTCTCAGCTATGTGCGTTAGAAGAGGGTTTGTTGACATTTTCTTTACTAACGGTTTAGTACGAAGGGATACCATGAAACGAGTGTCTTCCAACTCACTGTTTGGAGTGAAACATGAAGCTGAGGTTGCTATCGAATCTATGAGAAGGTTTTGTTCTCGCGGGATTGCTTCAATTGATATGAAGTTAAATCCTTTGCTCAAATCTAATACTGCTGTTTTGTAGAGCTGTAAATGTTCAACTCTAGTCTCATACACCTCAGAGACTTGGTTTGCTACTAATTGAGAGTCTCCTAACACTCTGATGTCATTAACACCGAGCCTTTTAGCTATGATGAGGCCAAGGAGGAGGGTTTCGTACTTAACGCCATTGTTTGTACATTTGAAATTTATTTTAAAGGTGAATGGTAGGATCTTTCCCTTAGGAGAAGTAAAGATCACACATGCCCTAGCCCCATAACGACATCTAGCTCCATCAAAGTGGAGAGTCCAATGTTTATTTGGGAAGATGGATGTTGGGACATTCGTTACGTCTATTTCTTCTGCTTCGGTTACTTCTACCATGCAGAGTTCCTCTGCTGGAAGAGAACCAACTCCTAGGGTACATCCCATACCTGTGGAATCAAACGGTAGGAAAATTGGTAGATCTTGTTCTAACAACTCAAAAATTTTTGCAGTAGTTCCTAATGACACTATTTCTACAATGTTAGCTTCATCCTTGAGGGTTGGGATGCTCTTGACTAGGTTCGTAATCTCTAGTTCTGTTGTAGGTATTAATTTTTCTTCTGGTTTTGAGTTGGTTGGTTTGTTAAGTTGGTTTGTTGGGAGTTCAAACTCAGAGTGAATGCCTAGCCTTTTCTTCAGGTCTGCTAGGTGTATATCGAATGGTTTTGGATCACCTTTTGCTATGAATATCTTTCCTAAGTGCAAGAATCTTATTTCCTGAAATAACGTAGAAGGGATTGCCTTCATACGATGTATCCATGGTCGGCCGAGGATCATATTATAGTTGGTTTCCTGATCTATAATATAAAACTCAGTGAGGATTGTTTTGGGTCCTAAGGTGACTGGTAATATTATAGTTCCAATCGAAGTGGCTTTAAGGCTATCATAGCCTCTTAGTGTATTCCGAGTCGTGGAACAGTTTGTCTCTCCATACCCTAGCTTTTGAAGGAAAGAGAAGGGGACTATGTTAACTACTGCCCCATCATCAACCATTACACGTTTAATGTAATTGTTATAAACCCACACTTGTAAATGTAAGGCTGGATCACCTCTACGTGCAATCTCAGCGTCTGTTGGCATTTTGCTTATGTCAAATATAAACTCGGTATCCCTATCCGGCTGCCCGGAGGGTGGATATCAAAGTCTATATGGTTTACCTGTGTTTTGGGAGGAGGAGTGATGTTAATTAAATGACCTAAACCTAATGCTTCTAAAAGTGCAGCCCTATGGGCAGGAGAGTTCTTCAGCAAGTCCAAAAAGGAGATGTGAGAGAAGGTCTTTGTTAGGTCATTAATTAAATCATAGGCACCTACGGGTTTTACTAATGTTTGTTGAATGTTATCTGACTCTAGTGGGTAACTTGGATTTGGATGAGAGGAATACTCTCGTGTCCTTGTTATGGCTTCCACGTGTAGCTCAGTGTCTAATTCCACTAAACCGACTATCTTGGTTCGTGGCTGATTTCCTAATTGTGGTGTGACAGGTGGATTTAGTGAAGTTAAGGCTTCATGATCATTGTTTCCTATCATTACACCCTTGTTCATCCCATTTGGATTTAATTTGTTGTTATTGTGATTTGGGAGTGGATCATTGAAGATCTTGAGGGGTGTGTTTTGAGGGGAGACCACCCCTGTGAAAGTATTTGGCACAGGTGATGCAGGATCTGCTAAGAACATATCTATGAAAAGTTGTCTTTGTTCCTCTGGTAAACGTTGCATGAATTTATTGTAGTCACGGAAAGTCCTAGTGTCATGGCCTCAAATTTTGTGGAAACCACAATACGAGTTGGGATTATAACTCCTAGGTTGTTGGTTTGGCACGTGTTGTGGTCCAAAACTCTGATTAAACCGTTGACTATTAGGATTAAAGTTTTGCGTTTGTTGCCTTTGGTTTTGATATCCAGTTGAGTTTTGACTTGGACCCTGTGTCTGGATCTTCTGTTGTTGTTGTTTTTGTTGTGGATGATTAAAATCCACTGAGTTGATTATTGGGGTAAAATTGTTGTTTCATTGATTGTTAACCGGTGGTGGAGCATTTACAACATTTTCCTTTTTTGCTTGGTCAGTTACTCCATCTGTTGTGACCCCACAATTTTTGTTAAGGATTTTAGGTCCTTGATTGGCATTTGTGGTAGTAGGATAAGTCGTAGTATTTTGGTTGGGGATGATTAACCTCCCATTTGTTCCATATGCCTTGCGACCGCTATCTATTGCAGCTTGATCTATTCGGAGGGTGCTCTCAAGCACTTCATCGTAAGTTCTTAGTGGGAACTTCTGGACTTCTTCCTTTATCTCTCTACTGAGAGAATGAAGGAATAAATCACATAGTTCCATCTGATCCATGTTTAGAGTTCTTGTTGAAGAATAGAGGACTGTACGCCATCTTTGGATGAAATGAGCAATAGATTCATTGTGTTCTTGTTTAATATGCAAGAATTCCCTGATTCCTGTTCTCAACAATTTGTTCATGTCGAACGCCTTGATGAACTATGAAACGAGTTGTTTAAATGAATGTATTGAGGCTTCAGGTATTCTATAATACCAATCAAGGGCGATGCCCTCTAAATTTTTAGGGAATATTTTAGCAACAACTCCATCCCAAGGGAGTAGTTCTCGAATGGCTGTGGCATAGGCCTTAATATGTGCATTCGGATCTCCCTCCCCTTTGTACTTGGGAAAATCAGGAAGAGGTCTTGGAAGCATGACGCTTCGTATAGTGAAGTCTAAGGGCTCTTTCAAATATTCTGAATAAGTCCCTATCACATAGGTTTCGACCATTGATGATGCCTGCTGAGGGGGTGGAGGTGGAATGGGTTATTGATATGTTGTAGCGTATGCATTTGTAGGGACATAAGGAAATCCTTGTGGTTGAGAAAACATGCTAGGAGAAGAGAACATATCTCCATGTGGTAACTTGGAATACATGTTTAAATATGGAGGAACATTGTTCAGAAATGGATTGTTTTGTACTAAACCAGGAGGTATCATATTTTCCACTGGAGTGACGTTAGAGAACGTAGTTCTAGTTGGTGTTTGTTGTGAATACTGAGGAGGCATGCCCAACGTGCATGTTCCTATGAGGAGGTCTACTTGGCTAGGATGATGTGGAGGATTGGAATTTCCTGCCTGTATGAATTGCAAATTTTGACTTGCTTGAGCAAGTTCCAACCCTCTAACTTTCTCAACTAAGGCTGAGATGACCTCGTTTGGTGAAGATACGGTATTTTGCCTTAGTGGTGTTTGTTGAGGTTGTATAGGCATATGGTACCCAACTATGAATTGATCAGTGCCCTGCCAAGTTTCACTGAGGGTATTTCCTATAGGTGGAGGAATGGAGGTGTTTTCTTGAAAAGAGACCTCGGGTTGTGTTTGCAAACCTCCTATAGGTGGGTACATACTTTGAGAGCGTTGTTCACTCCTGGCATAACGCGCTAAATGTTCATCATCTAAAAACATATATGGATTTGATTGTCTACTGATTTGTGGTCTAAGCAACACATGAGGAGATGAACCAAATTCTCTAGTGAGTGTCATGTTATTCGAGCCTGAAGGCTCTGGTTGTTGCGTTTGAGTGAGCTGATCCAACTCCTCTATTTGGAAAGAAGAAATATATCTAGTCCTTTGAGGTGGAGTTTGTGTTGAAAATTTGTTAGTTGAATAGTTGTCACCCCATGCTGAGAGAGTGAGGGTGATGGCTGTCTATTCAGTTGATCGTAGTATGCTTCAAGACCTAGGAGAGGTCTGCCATATGCATCGAATCCTGACATATTCGGGGGGTATATGAATACCCGCAGAATAATGGGAAGAAGCGAAGATGGATGAAAGAAAATGAAACACTAAAAGGGAAAAGGTGAAAGTGAAGCAACTCTTCCTTTCACGTCAGGTTCACCAATTTTGTACGATGGAAAAGTGACAAGCGAGCATGGGAATCTACAAGTAACTCTTCCTCGCACCCGACCTCCCGAGGTCATGCCGAGACAACCGGTGGGGATGGAATATACGTGGGGCGTAGAAAAACTAGTTAGGCAATCTTATGTCTTCGACGTGCACTAATGGAATCTATGAATCTAAGGCAAAGAAGGCCCTCCTAACCTGAACTGGTGTGATAGATCATTCGGCGAGGATGACTGCTCGAAGGCTCCAATCAATATCGAGCTCTGGCGTGATCTGATCTATAGGTTGTGGGATACGTGGAAGATAACATGTGGGTGCTTCGTAGATATCCCCCGACAGGGTCATGAAAAATGGATGATGGATGTATGGTGGATTCTATGGGTGATTCTCTGGTCTAGTCCAAAAATCCTTAGCTTGATTAGTTGTTATATCTAGTGAGGATAGTTGTGCGATAATGATTGGTGGAAGTGGAGAGGATCTGAATACTAATGTGCATAAATCAACATCAACATCTGATTGACCTGTGGGCCTGTTGGGTTGTGGGACCTGTGGATCACAACCGTAGGTTCATGGTCATTGCGGGCCTCCTATGGTCATGTGCAGAATCAATCCCTAATCCCTAATATCCAGTAGTTGTATGCCTTTTCAGCCTCTATGTTTAGAACTAAAAGTTGTGCAATCTTCTCAGAGTACCTTACAGGCGTTCTGGCAACTTGAATTCTTAAGCCAGTGTCTATGTCAATGAGGATGTCTCCTGCATCTGGCTATGGGACCAAAGGATCACAACCAAATGTTTTCTCTCTTTCAATCCCTTCTATAGTCATGCAGATATTTATTAGGGAAATCTGTAGTTTGGCTGGTTTGACCAAAACGTATGCGCTTTGTCGTCTTCTATGTTTAATCCTCTTAACTGTGAGCTAATTTCTTGTAGGTTTGTTGTTGTTCAGAAGACCTGAATTATGAGATTTTGGTCTATGTCAGTTATTGCTGCAACAAGATTGGGTTGAGGCACGATTGGCTCGAATACGTATTCTCTGGGCTCCCTAGGTCCCGTGATTGTCATACAAAAGAAACAATATAAATCTAACTAAAGCAAAGTAAACTAATTATGCAAAGTATATCCACAACATATATCTAAATTCTCTATTTTGTATTTTTGACAGAATATTTAACAGAATTAAGATAACAACTATTTAATATATCTAGAAAATGACAACTAACCTAATAACAGAATTAAAAACAAACAAGGTAGCCGAGTATAACTACTTGTCTGTGCAGTTGTGAGTCTATTCTAAATAACTAAATAACTGATCTAATTTAATTGAAAGATTTTTGATCCTACCTCAGAAGTGAGGAACGAATCATAGTTTCTCAGAAACTATCGATCCCCATGGCTTCCCTGGAAATATCGAAAATGAACGTAACCGAAATGAAGTAATTCACTACTCTATTTGGTATATTTTAACTAGAAATTTGAAAGCTTGAACCTAGATTTTGCATAACAATGGTGAATCCGATTGTGTGTGGCTTTTTCCCCTCAGTGTGGTCTCCTCATTCCTTTGTGCTCACGTGAATCTAGAAAATCATGTAATGTTAGCATCAAAAGAAGTAGGTATTAGAACAATGGCAGCTTTGGATGTAGACTGAATATAATTGAGTAGGAGAGGGATAGCGCAAGAGAACAGAGCTTGGCTTATGCAATTCATAGTGGGATTTATTGCGAGTCATACAACACAAAACATCCAGAACCTGAAACTATCCTTCTTGACGAACAAAACCTGCAACTCTAATGGCTTCAGACTGAAAATGAAACTATCCTATCTCAATTGATAGTATGAAACAATAATAACACTAGAACAAGAAGATCATGTGGCTTCTAAACAGCAAAATAAGACTAACTATGCATGCAACAAATGAAAACTATTGAATTCCTAAGCAAGAACTGAAAGACTAAACTATTGAAATGAGAGGATGAGGGGCAGTTTTGAGGGGCCATTTTCTTGTAATCAAACCAGCTATTTATAGAATTCCCATTCACCCAAAGGTAACTCCAACTAGAGACTCTTTTACCATCAAACAATGGAGAAACACTATTCTAGGGAACCAAAATCATAAATACAAGCAAAAACAAATGAGAAAGCTGGTAAAAGTTGAAAATTTACATAAGTTACGTTCAAAGAAATGTGCTGGAAAACACGTGAAGGAGTGCCACCCTGAGCAGGGGGCGGTTACAAGACCACTGCCCTACCTAAGAGATGGTCACAAGACCACCACCCAGGTAGGGTGGCGGTTTCATCACTAAAGACAAAATGTAAAGGAAAAGTGGGGAAGAGAGAGAAAAAAAGCATGCGGAGGCTAAGCAGGGCATGTGGGATGTTAACGTACACTTAGAGAGATTTCTTGGATCCTGAACACCTTGCGAGGAGACCTGTATCATCATTGGGACATGTGTAACATCATTCTAGCAGCGCGGTACCCTTAAAAGATGTGGTATGTACATATACCTTCAACTGTAGCCAAGGTCTTGTGAGTTAAGGAAATTACACTCAAGTTGGACGTGTAAAAACTATTAGAAGCCTTGGCGTAGATAAGAATATATCAAACCTACAATCACTTAGGAAGTAGAATTTATGGTTGAAACATGTAATTAACCCGTTTATATTACGATTAAAACCTTAAGATGATAAAATATATGTAGTTTGAAATGTAAAATTCGTCCCTCGAATTCAAATAAAAATCTCTATAATGGGAACACATGTGTAACGTACCCTTCCATATGAAATATGATTGTAACAATATGAATTCCTAATTGGAGCAACATATCGTTAATCAAGAAATTTACAATTTAATTAGTTAACCTACATGGTTGTAATAACTTGAAGTTGAAAAGAGTGTATCGTCAATATCAAATAATGATATGAAATGAACTCAGGATAGGTCTTCTATTGAAATAGTAACCTTCTATTTTCTTCTTGTGAATTTTCCTCCTTGTAACAAGAGTATTTTTCTAAACCAAGTAAACTCGACTCTTTCAAACAAATCCATAAGTCAAATATAAGAAGGCGCATGTGTGTATATACGTTCCTAATTAGAATCAAGCTATATAAAGTTATTTCCATAAGAGAAACGAGTAAATTCTAAAGGAACCTCTATAGGTGAAATGTTAAACAAAAACATGCACCCTAGTTGTAAAGAACCGAAGGGTCCCATGGGGTGTGATCTTCAGACAATTATAGTCAGCCAAACAATTTTTGAGAAACAAACCTTTAACATAAGAATTGAATATTAGGAGACTCATAGTTGTTTAAATGAATTTATTTAACAAATGGTCTATGGATAACTAATGGAATTAGAGAAAGGAACCAACCGTACCTTCTCCGTTAAAGATTAATGTGCTGCACAATAAGTAATTGAAGTTTGAAAAATAGGAAATTCTTAAACTTATGTGTTTAATATTGTTGAAAACTATAAGGTCATATAATGGAAACCTAAATGTAATGAATATGTAAACCAAGAAAATACCATGTCGTGGAGTATGCTTATCTTCTGTTTCTTACTGTAATTGGGTCATTATCTTGGTTTACGTCATTTGAGTAAGAGATTGATGTGTACCCTATGTTATCGTATTGTATGAGTGGGTTCATTTTTATGTAAGTTTCCTACGCTATGTCAAATTTATTTATTTGGATCCCCAATGGTGTTGTGTAGCATGCAATTAAAGTAAAAAACAATTATTTTAATAATTTTACTGTGGTATTTTGGTGTTGAAAATGTGGGCATTACATATGGTATCAGAGCAAGGTTCATGCTCTTGAACCTCTAGGATAGATTGGAGTTATGATGATTTTGCATGGTGGTGGTGGAGATGGCAAGAGTAATGTGATATATGTTGTGATGTGACCCGTGTTGTAATTGTGATATTTTTTATCATGTTGATGTGCTTGTGATGAGAGTATTCGCTCTCATTTTTGTGGACTCAATGAGGATTTCATGTGTGATGTGCCACCTTGTTGTGTATGAAAAGAATGTTATTATGGATTACAGAGTGTTGGAGTGTTTTGTTATTACGTGATATGAAGGTGTGTTGATGTGTTGCATGAAAAAATTGGTGTATAGTGAATTGGATTTTATCGTGATGTCACCAACGTGTTGTGATGAATTGTATGTGTCACCATGTTTTATTGTGATTGATTGTATGTTTTAATCTTAGTCGTTGTTTTCATCATATGTATAATTCATGTAATATGTGATGGTTCATGTCATGAATTAGGGGCATATGGTGATCGTATGACCCCTATTGTACAGTACTTGCACCTTAGGCACATTATGTGGAAAAGTGATTTATCATAACCCGTGAAAGTAATGATTTTGTTATACCATGGGTAAGATGCTATGGTTAATGTGCATGAATCACCATTGTGTTAATGATGTAGTTATGTGTTATGTTGTGAAGCTTAAACTAGATGACCCTAAGCGAAGAAACCGTCAAGAGTGTATGAGTGGAGAGAGGAGGTGTAGACCAGGTTTTCATAATCTTGAGTCGAGTACGAGTGAGGAAGTGGAGTCTTATCTAGAATGAAAACCCACTTCTATATTTTTAGTATACTTCAAACTTGCTCAGTATATTGTGGATGTGCACCACCTTAGGATCAACTTATGCAAACTAGAGTCCCCTGCTCTTTCCTATGGGGTTGTCCATCAAACAATCCTATGTGATTTTGACTATGTTGAGCCTTTTGGGAGTATGGAGGGATGATTCAGGTAGAGATGATGATAGTTACATTATTTGATATACTCATTTTCGGTTACATGTATATTTGTACAAACTGAGGCTTGATATCTGAGTGTTAGCAACTCGATGAGTACCCCTTTGGTGGCCGTATGCGGCCACATAGTGATTGTAATGTGTTATTTCTCAATACGTATTTTATTCATAAATTGATCATTATCTCTTTTCTTGCAAGAACCAGTAGTTTTCTTCATTGATTTGTTCTTATATTTTAGGAATTTTATTTGGTTGCTGCACTAACATGTGGATTTGTGCACTAACTATGGATAATTAGCCATTTGTTTTCCTTAGTTTTAAAATTTCTTTTCATGTTTAAAATTTTTATAGCCTAGCCCAAGTGTATTTATTTTACCACTTGGCAGTTGAAATAGATTGTTATGTTGGTTCTAATGTCATAATGTGTTGGAATAGGGTCATGGGATTCACCATGGAGTGGTTGAACTTATGGACCCACTTTGTTGTATGGGGGTATGACCCAATGAGTTACAAATAACTAGTGGGTTTCTGAACAATGATTTATTATGTCACTTGAGTTAGGGTGATAGGGATCTATATGCCCAGGGCCATAGGGTGACTTGACCTCATTAAATGGAGAAAAGAGATGGGGCTCTATCATTGAGTGACCCGATATTATTGATGGCGCTCTATGGCTGAGTGACCTGATGTTCTCGATGACACTCTATGGTTGAGTAACCTGATATTATTGATGGCACTCTGTGGTTGAATGACCCAATATTCTTTATGGGGATCTATGGTTGAGTGACCCGAATTGGTTTTAGCACTATGATTCTTTCTCCTGGGAGGTATATGGAGTTGTTTGGTGATTCTTCGGGGGATATATAGAGTTTTTTGGTGATGTTGTGGGAGGTATATAGAGTTATTTTTTGTTTCTTTTAGATATACATGGAGTTGGTTCATGATGTTTTGTGATGTGTGGAGTTGGTGTCATGAATTATGTGTACTGTTGTGAGTCTTGTTAGACATTTTTATGTTTGAGGATTGACGCTCCCCTTGGTTGATATGGAATATTGGATATTGTTTTGGCACTGTGTTGGTACAGTCATGTTTTTTTTGGGTCATGTGATACAAGTTTCCCTTGTATCAGCGCGATGATTCACTGTTTGTTAGTCACTTGTGTGTGTTGGATCTATGCTTGTGACATAATTGTTGGAAATTATTTTCTATGTGGAATACTTGTTGTCATTCCACGGTGGAAATAAAAGTCTTGTGATGTGATACAGTTGTGAAAGTATGTAGGAAGATGTCTCGTGGGTTGTTTGTGTTGTGATGAGTTTTATGTGATACCTTGAGGCCAATTACTGTTGGGCACCCATGAACATAAGACAATTGAAATTTTAAACAATTGATACTAAGAGTTTGAGATTTAAAAAAATACTATACAAGAAAATACTAATTGAGAAATAAAGTAAAAGAGAACTGCCAATCTTCACAGAAAATTGAAATTAAAGATATTTCAAAAATTAGTTTGTTTCCTTGTGGTCACGTTTTACATACTAGTTGTTTTATTAAATGATAGTTATCATTATTGACTTTCTTTCTTATGTATCCTTGAATCTTTGGTGTTGTGTCACATCAAGGATGATGCTCTTATAAGGGGAGGGAGATGTAGTGCCACTCTTTTTCAGAGCTGGATTTTACAGGTGCAACATGTATGGAGGCGGCCTACAGACCTTCCATTGTAATTGAATAATACAAGCACTTTATCGGGATCCTGAGGCCCTAACCAAAAATAAACCCAAGTTAACATTATAATTTAGTAGTAATTAAATAATTGCAACATACAAAACATGACAAGGGACTGTGCTAAACATAGATCTAGCCAATAGCCATCCTCATTCAATCCCATCGTGGGTTGAACCTACCCTGTGCTTGGAGATAAATATGGATCCTTAATATCCCCTCATTTTATCATATGCAAACTGATTGATCTGGATCTGTATCTACTTTTGAAGTGGGATCAATTGTTTATGAAGGGAAATGGAAATTCTACCTTTCTTCATTTTTTGTTGTATTAAAAAAAAGAGAATGCAATTGAGGTTTGGGAGGCAAGCAATGGCTTGTCATATTGTTTATGTTTGGAGGCTATGGAATAAATGTTCTTTGTAATGATGCATTCTTGTTGATATGGATGAATCACAACCTACATGGCATAATTTTTCCTGCTATACTTGACCTCTACAACACTCCTGGCATATCTCTTGCACAAAAATCGGGACAAAAATCAAATTTTTAGGTTAGTATGTAGATTCAGATGCTCTTCTTTGTGAGATTTTCCTGATATCTAATGCGTGTCCCTAAATTTTTTTATCTTGCACTCTTTCTCTGCATGAAACCCTTTGGTTTCCATTTCCATCTTCATAGAGAGGTTCCATTGGAGGTGCTGCACACTTTGCTCCTACATACAACTGACATGGAGCTCAAGCTATTGTTGTTTTAGATATGGGTTTTATATCTGGGTTTAACCATCTTGGGATGTGATCTAAAGGGATCATATTGTATCATTAAACTATGGCTTACCCTTCTTAGTTTATTTCTTGCTTTTTATGTTATCTACAACTCACAGAGTGGGTCAAGCTCTGTTGTGGCTCAGTGTAATTCTTCATCCATTCACAAATCAAAAACTTCTTGCATAACTCAATATGGGTTGTTTTAGTGGGCTCTAAATTATTCTTTACATTGACCTTGAGCTCACTTAACTTAGTCACTATGAGATGTGGGGATAGCTCAATGCAGTGCTTTTACTAGCTCATTGTGCTAATAAATTTACATAGCTCGGTTGTAAGGAGTTTCCCTTGTGCGAGAATTTTGCTTAGATATGTGCTTTTTTAATGGTTTGACCCAAACCCAACTTGTTATGAAACTCAACCAACTTGTTCCTGTTGAGATCTCTATGGTTTGTAAACACAATGAAAAAACAAATGAACCCATGGAGCTCTTCACTTGCACTGCTTCACCGGTTAACAGGTATGGTTTTCGACTTTTTGCTTGCATTAAATTTTGCTTCATCATTTCAATATTTTTAAAAATTAAATGTTGAATGATATGTGAAAAAATATTTCCTTGATGTAAACTCTCAAAACATCAACTTCCAGAAAAAGAGAGAAAAATCTTATTTTGAAAGTTATGTGCATGGAGCGCCACACCCAAATGTACCATAAAAAAAATCTTGCAGAACCCCAGGTAACATATAACACCTTAGGGAACCTTAATCGAGTTCTTTGAAATCATTTAACACTCTTGCAATTTGTATTACTAAACCCCCTTAGCTTATCAGTCACTTATGGTGACATGGTCATTTTAATAAAACACGATCGGTTTCGGCTTACGGGTTTTGCTTAGCTTGAGAAAAACTGAAAACCACTACCTCCTACCTCTGGAATTCCAACAAGAGGATTGTAACTATACACCAAAAAAGTGACAAGTGAGTGTGGGAATCTACAGGTAACTCTTCCACGTACCCGACCTCCCGAGGTCGTGCCGAGACAGCTGGTGGGGATGGAATATGCATGGGATGCAAACAAACTAGTTAGGCAATCTAATGTCTTCAATACGCACTAGTGGAATTTGTGAATCTAAGGCAAAGAAGGCCCTTCTAACCTGAACTGGTGTGATAGATCGATTGGAAAGGATGAATTCTCGAAGCCTCCAATCAATATCGAGCTCTGACGTGATTCGATCTATGGGTTGTGGAATATGTGGAAAATGACCGGGGATAGTTTTGTGTATGTCTCTAGATAAGGTCATATGGTGGGTAATGAATACAATCGACTCTACGGACGATTCTCTGGCCTAGTCCAGAATTCTCTAGCTTTGTTAGCCGCTATATCTAGTAAGGATAACTATTCGACGATGGTGGGTGGAAGTGGGGTAGATCTGAATACTAATACACGTAGGCCAGTGTCTATGTCTGATTGACTTATGGATTTGTTAGGTTTCGGGATTTGTGGATCACAACCGTAGACTCTTGGTTGTTGCGGTCCGGCTATGGTCATGTACGAAATCAAGTCCTAATCCCTAGTATCCAATAATCATATGCTTTCTCAGTTTCTATATTTAGGATCAATAACTACGCGATCTTCTCAGAGTACCTCACATGCGTTCTTGCAACCTGGATTCTTAGGCTACTATCTACATCTAGAAGAGTGTCTCCTGCATCTGGCTGTGGGACCAAAGGATCACAACTAAAGGTTTGTTCTCTTTCGAACCCTTCTACAGTCATGTGTATGTTTGCCTATGGTAATCTGTAGTTCGGTTGATTTGACCAAAACGTGTGTGCTTGGTCGTCTTCTATATTTAATCCCCTCAACTAAGAGCTGATCTGTCGTAAATTTGTTGTTGTTTGGAAGATTTGTATTCTAAGGTTCTGGTCTATGTCAACTATTGTCGTGACGAGATTAAGTTAAGGCATAATTGGCTCAAATACGTATTCCCTGCGCTCCCTGGGTCCCATGATTGTCATACAAAACAATAATGTAAATCTAACTGCAACAAAGCAAATTTTAACTACGTGGAATAAATCTAGAACATATATATATAATTTTTATTTTTGTATTTTCTGAAACTTTAAGAAGTTAAGAAAGCAGCTATTTAAACGTATCTAGAATTTGACAGCTAAGATAAAATTTAAAACAAACAAAATAACCGAGTGTAGTTATTTGTCAGTGCAATTTGTAGATCTATTCTAAATAATGAAATAACTTGCTTAATCTATTTGCCAGACTCTCGATCCTACCTCAAAAGTGAGGAATGAATCATATTTTCTCAGAAACTATCAATCCCCATAGCTTCCCTGGCAATATCGAAAGTAAACTTAACTGAAAAGAAGTGATTATCTACTCTATTTCATATATTTCTAACTTTAGAACTTTGAAAGCTAGAACCTGGATTCTGCAGAACAGTGGCAAATCCAATGGTGTGTGTGATCTTGTCCCCTCAGTGTGATCTCCTCGTTCCTTTGTGTTCACGTGAATCCAGAAAAGTGTGTAATGCTAGCATCAACAGAAGTAGATATTGGGACAAAGGCAGCTCAGAATGTAGACTGAATATAATGCGAGTAGGAGAGGGATAGCGCAAGAGTATAGAGCTTGGCTTATGCAATTCCTAGCGGGATTTATTGCGAGTCATGCAACATAAAGCGTCCAGAACCTGAAACTATCTTGTTTTGAGGAGCAAAACTTGCAACTTTAATGGCTTCCTAAGCTATTCTACTCCAATGGATTGGGTGAAATAACAGCACTGCCTGCACAAGATGGATATGTGGCTTACCAACAGCTGAACAATGCTAACTAAACATGCAAAGAATTGAAACTATGGCTTCTAAGAAAAATAATAGACTGAACTATTGAAAATGAGAGTATGAGAAGTGAATGAGGGGCAGACCATTTGTTTGAGCATAAGCCATTTATTTATAGCTTTTCATTCACCCAAAGATCAAAACCAAACTGAACTCTAAAACTATAAACAATGGCCAAACACTATTCCAGGGGACCAAAAACATAAATGCAAGCCTAAGTCAGCAAAAAAAGCTGGTGAATCATTGATTTTTATGTGAGTCGTGTTAAAAACGCTTTCTGGAAAACGCGTAAAGGGCCGGTGCTTTGAGCAGGGTGGCAGTTACAGGACCGCCGCCTTGATCAGGGTGGCGGTTTTGTCACTGAAGAGGAAAAGGCCAAGAAAAGAGGGGAAAAGGGAAAAAAAAAGCACGTGGGGGCTAAGTGAGGCATGCAGGATGTTAACGCACACTTGGAGATATTTTTCAGATTTTGAACACCTTGCGAGGAGACCTGTATCATCATTGGGGCACTTGTCACGTTGTTTCGGCAGTACAGTACCTTACAATTTTGGTTACGTACATATTACCCCCTCGGAGAAGTGTTTTAGCCATGGAGAGGCGTAAAACGGTGGGTCCGAGTATGGCAGTCCCAAAATGGGAAGTTAGAAGTTATACCTGACACGTCAGTGTGTTGAAATAACGCCATCCAAAATTCCCGCTACCTGCAAAATGAAAAGAGAACTCAAGTGCAGATAGATACAATAGTTTGAAAAATAAACGCTAAGATAACAGGGAATGAGAACATACCATTTGTGCGAGGATAGGAACTTACCTCCATCAGTGCTCCAAAATTGTGAAAAAGTCATTTTAAAACGAAACAGAGTGCTATATATATGAAAGTGGGCCCATTTTCCTATTCATTTGTGCAAGTTGATTTGATTGATTTTGAGCTCTGGGACCCACGGTGACGGTTTCTTGTGTGAGTAGAGTCAAAACGTCCGTGATGAGATAGCGTTCATGCCTCCACATGCAGAACATTGACCCGCGAGATCACAAGTTAGTTTTCTTCATTTTTTCCTTTTTCCCCCCTTAATTTTGAAATGTTAAAATCTTTGTCATGGGGGGATCATTTTTTAAAATGCTAGTGTCAAAAGGTCCACCTAAGGGGGGCGCCTACTGGGTAGGCACGTATTTAGGAAAAAGGGTCAATTTTTTACATTTTTAGGCTTGTTTAGCATTTAAAACCCGCGTGGGTTTTCAGACCATGACCGCCGCCCTACCTAGGGCAGCGGTTACACGACCACCTCCCTTAAGGCGGTGGTTATAAAACCGCCCCTCTGCTCAAGGCAGCGGTTTTGCAAAGAATGCAAAAGAATCCCTTTTTTTGAATTTTTTTTTTGCTTTTCTAGCATTTCTACGTGCTTACATGGTTTTTCTAGTATTACTCAGATGCTAACTTACTCTATTTTGTGTGTTTTTGGTTGTATGTAGGCGAGAGAGGAGTACATCCGATGGAGTAGAGAGAGGGAGTGTGATTGGATCCCAGGGGTACTAGATTCCCTCTCACAAGATGAGGAGGACACACTTCAGAGGGCTGGCATACTGCGCATATCGTGCGTGCCTCATGTTGCACCATCTAGTCACATCCTTTGTGACCTATTCTCATATTAGGATGCAGATCGGAACACCTTCCGATTTCCAGGGGTTCGTGGTGAGTGGACCATTACATTGGAGGATGTCTATCATATTCTGGGGGTCCTGATCATCGGGAGATGACTTACCCTAGAGATAGCAGGCTCACGGGCACAGATTGCACAGTGGGACACATATATAGGAGATGCAGTCATCTCCATGGGGTCGAAGAAGGGGGTGAGAGTTCGATCTATTCCTTCCTTGCCCATCCCCTTACTTCTCCAGGCCATCATGGGGATCCTTGCCTCGAGATTGATCGGGGACAAGGGAGGGGACACATTATTATACTGCTGGGCCCCCATCATTACACAGATAGAGGGGCATGGTCAGAAATATGCCTAGGGGGTAGACATTCTTGGGACTACCTACCATGACTTATACAGGGTAGTTCGTTTACAAGGGCAGTCATTGAGCCACCCGACTCTAGTCATGAGTTGGGTTTATGAGCATTTCATCCCCTATGGCAGGGGTGTGGAGGTGGCAGATCCTGGGGCTGTGAGGGAAGCCAGATGGATAGACATGTCAGTGCTTAGAGCACCTCATCAGCCAGTTGCCTCCCTGACTACTACCGACATGGAGGCCACACCATATCAAACTATGGCGGGCATATGGGGCGAGGAGACTCTTAACTTGATCTCCTGCTCCACGACAGGGCAACTTATTGACAGAGTGGGACGTGTGGAGATGCACCCCTTTGGCCGAGTTCCTCAGCAGTTTGGCTTACCATACACGGATATGCTTCCCCCAGCGGCACCAGTCTACAGATCAGTTCGTGAGGCCAGAGGGGGGTCTAGAGGCCGAGGTTGGACAGTGGTTACTCCTGGCATTCCCATTAAAGCCAGGAGGATAGTACGTGCTCGAGGGAGAGCTGGTGCGCCTCAGGCACCTTTGCTTTAGATTACTGCGGGTCCTACTCATAGCAGTGATGACCCTATTGATATTGACTCGGAGTTTGAGGAGTTCACAGAGGGAGGAACAGAGGAGGAGACCGATGACAGTGATCTTGAGTGGTATGACACTCAGGATATTATACAGGTAGAGAGGGCCGAGCAGAGCATAGAGAGGGTGACTCTGGTTTCAGAGGAGCCACTCTCCCAGGGCCGTGGTAGAGAGGATGAGTCCATTGCGGGGTGATACATTGCTCCCGCCACAGGAGCAGCCCCTCTGTCGGCAGCGGCATCCGCGGCAGGTGCCGGCCCCAGCGACCCATTCTGGAGGCCTGGTGATCTGAGTAAGTTACCATTTCTCTCTTTTAATGTTTTCTTGTAGGCTCTCCTTAGTTGTAATCTTGTATTCCTAATTTCTTGTTTGGTTTCTAACTTGTTTTCTCCTTTGTTTGCAAAGACTGTTGATGAGTGGCGGGATTTGATCCGCAGGGTATGTACTGATTCCCTGATGATCCCCATGGATAGGACCCATGCAAAGCTGTCTGTAGATGCTGGGGAGCCTTCAACAGCCGATAGGCATATCGATGTCTTTGCTCCAGTCTGGCATGTGGCCAGGATGGTATCGACCCTTCACGCCGATCTAGCGGGGTACAGGATGGCTAAGCGTCTTATGAGGAGCCGTATTTGTGGTGAGACTGCGGCTGCTCCTCGGGACCCTGAGCCCTCCGTACATTCAGAGCGCCGGCATAGCCAGAGTCCTAGGCATGGGCGTGCACCTTCAGAGGGGTCGCGTAGGGATTGAGAGGCCACTTGGCTCTCGTAGATTTTGTATTATATATTCTTTGTATATCCCGGGCTCTTTGAGCGTTTTGACCATGCTTAGTGCATGATGGCATTATATATAAACATTGATCATTTATATATACATATTTATTTTGGATCAAAATCTTGGCACTCATGGTTTCCTTTCTATTTCCAGTTTCCCTATGTATACTACGATGTATGTTTATATGCTTTCTAGAATATATGCAATGGTGAACAAATGATGTAAATGTTTTTATTTCCTTTTGTGTATTTCATGATGTTGATATATGGTGATGTAGATATAATGTGATTTTGAATCTTAGCTTCTGTAAGCAATTTTGGATACCTCATGTTTGTTTTACAAAGTGATGAATACAAACCAGTACGATGAACAGATAAACTTGCCCCACTCCTAACTCCACACAACTAGTAAGATGCAAGGGCTTATCACCAAGAGTCAAGAAGGGCACAAGTTATGAAATGTGCTAAAATGATAGTGATGAAAGACAGAAAAAGCTTTGGTGGAACCAAATTGGAAGCTACAAGCTTACTCTACCCGAGTGACTTCATAGTTTAGAATGCAACTTACTTTGCGGTTTATCTAGACTTAGATCCGTAGATGGCCACATAGTAGACAAAATCTGGGTTTTTAGGATTTTAACTCTCTTGGAATTTTGAACATCTAATTCATTTATTTTTTACTCAAATTTTCAAAGTTTGAATTGTTTGTGTATGACCATTTGCATTTATTTGTCAAGAGGACCCCCTACACTTTTCCCCATGCTACTAGTAAGAAGCGTGGGTTTAACACCATGGGAAAAGCATAGGCGAGTAAGGGAATTTCCATCCTTTCCCAACCCTACGTCACTAGTAAGAGACGCAAGCTCATCACCAAAGGTTGGTGGGGCAAGGAAATGTGTAAAATTAAAATTTTCTGTTTAATCAACGTTTGACTTGTTTTTTTGAGTAAAACGTCAGTATCTGCTTATTTCCAAAGAGACATATATATGGGATAGATGTTACACCATGAAGCTTCTAGAATAGACCATGGGTAAGACACCTATCCTAAGAAGAAACTAAAAGTGAGAACAAGCCTGCAGATCTTGGTATGGTTACCATTTAAGACTTTGTCATATCTAGCTTTATTTGATAAAATGATTCCGAGATAATTTGATGACATCATGAAAATGGAAGAGGTACGATTAAAGAGTTTATGCCAACAACATCATGAGTTTTTAATGAATTACTTTGAGAATAGATTCCTTGATCACAATTTGTGTACAAAACAAATGGAC
Source organism: Taxus chinensis (assembly GCA_019776745.2). NCBI lineage: Eukaryota > Viridiplantae > Streptophyta > Pinopsida > Cupressales > Taxaceae > Taxus > Taxus chinensis. Next base: position 137,277,919 of record CM034156.1, read on the forward strand.
AACATGATCCTAATCTATATGAAAATGCAATGTAGACAGTTATATAAGTAGTGCTAGCTGTTTATGCACAATAACCGCTTGAGGTGCAGGGAATTGACTGTTTCACCAAATTCTTCACCTTCTAGCGTACATAAGAGGAATGCACCATTTCCATAGTCCTTCATGACTCGATATGGGCCCAACCATTTAGGCCGGAATTTCATTCCTTCGCCAGTCTTCTTGTCGATCCGGATGTCTAGCCTTAGAACTAGATCACCTTCGTATATGTCGCGTTCATAGACCTTCTTGTTGTACTTCCGGCACATCTGGTCAGCATAAACTCTATGTCGCTGTTCACCATCTAACCTATTTTCATCTAGGCTTTCTAGTTGGGAAAGACGTGCTTCTCTGTAAGCGTCTTCATCCAGAATCCCTTGTAATGAAATGCGGAGACTGGGTATTTCAACCTTGAGTGGGAGAACTGCCTCTACCCCGAACACTAGTGAGAAAGGAGTTGCTCCCGTTGGTGTTCTTATTGAGGTTCGGTGGGCCCACAAGGCCGGATATAACTTCAAATGCCAATCTCGTTTGTTTTCTTTCACAGTTTTAAGGAGAATGGATTTTAGTGTCTTGTTTTTCGCTTCAGCCTGTCCGTTGGCTTGAGGGGTAATACAAGGAAGGCGTATAATGGCTTATCTTAAATTTATTACATAGCTCACGAACCTCTTCATTCTTAAAATAAGTTCCATTATCAGAGATAATGATTTGTGGGATACCGTATCTGCAAATGATTTGATTCAAAATGAACTTGGTGATTACAAAACCTGGTACAGTAGTAAGAGGCATAGCCTATACCCACTTGGTGAAATATTCGGTGGCCATGATTATAAAATTATGGCCATATGTAGACGAGGGAGAGAATTCCCCTATCAAATCAAGACCCCATGTAGAAAAGGGCCATGGAGTAGCAATTGGTTGTAGAGCTTGTGCTGGTATATGAATTTCGTGGGAGAATTCTTAACACTTATGACACCTACATAAAAAATCCACTGCGTCGTGTTCTAGAGTGGGCCAGAAATAGCCCATTCGATGTATTTTGCGAGTGGTGGCATGGCCACCGAAGTGGCCTTCACACATTCCAATGTGAGATTCGTGGAGAATCTTCTTGGATTCTTCTGTGTCGACACATCTCAGGAGCATTCCATCGAATGCTTTTCGGTAGAGTACTTGCTCTATGATGACGTATTTGGCTGCAATAATACGTAACCGCCTTCTTTGTTGCGGTGTAGCTCCTTTTGGGTATGTATGGTCCATGATATAATTAATGATATCAGTGTACTAAGGGACACTCAGAGATAGAGGGTCGGGTTTCGATGTAGTATACGCACTCATCTGGAAAATATAAATCTACTAAATCACCTCCATCTAATGGGTTATCAGCTAACTAATCCACAATTATTTGTCCCTTAACTAACTTCTGATTTACAAATGTTAATTCGAATTCCCCCATTAAGGTTATAAAACGTCCAGATTTTTTAGACAAGGATCCTTGTGTGAGGAAAGTTCGTAAATGGTCCATTTTTATCATGACCCTCTTTTCTTGATTCAGCATATAGTGTCTTAAGCGTTTAGTAGCAAAGACTATGGCAAGGCATTCTTGTTCTTCCTGTGTATAATGTGTTTCATAGTCAAGTAATGTTCGACTAATGAAATAAATCACGCGTTCCCTCTTTTCATTGTCTTCTTGGGTGAACATATAGGCCAGCAAGACACCGGTAGCCTGTGAATACAAAATTAACTGGTAGTCTAGCTTAGGTGGCATTAACGTAGGTGGTGACAACAAGAAACGCTTAACCACGTCAAAAGCTTCCTTGTAGTTTTTCAGTCCAATTGATACTATAGTCTTTTTTGAGAAAATTGTTGATTGGATGAATGTCGAAGCTTAAGTCTGGGATGAATCTCCGGATTGCACCCAGTTTTTCGAGAAATGACCTGATTCCAGATTCATTCGAAGGTGGGACCATTTCGAGGATAGCCTAAATTTTGGTTAGATCAACATCTATCCCTCATGACGATATGATGTAACCTAAGAGCTTTCCTCCTGTTACACCAAAGACGCATTTCTATGGATTTAGTGTGACTCTGTATTCTATTAGGCATGAAAGAATGATGCGGAGTACTTCTAGATGATCACAATGCTTCTTGGCCTTAGACAACAAGTCATCTACGTAGGATTCCATGATTTTATGAATTGAATCATGGAATATATATGTCATAGCTCGCTGGTACGTAGCACTAGCTTTCTTGAGGCCAAATGGCATAACAACATAACAATAGGTTCCCCAAGGAGTTATAAACGTGGTTTTGGCTTGGTCTTGTTCAGATATTCTGATTTGATTGTATCCTGAGAATCCATCCATGAGAGACAAGAGTTCAAATCTAGCTGTTGCATCAACAATGACATCTATGGATGGTAATGGGAAGTCGTCCTTAGGACATGCTTTGTTAATGTCTCAGAAATCTATGCAGATGTGTATCTTCCCATTCTTTTTGAGGACAGGAACAATATTAGATACCCATTGAGAGTAATCAACTGGTTTGATGAACCCTACTTGTAGGATTTTTATTATTTCTTCTTTCACCATGAGAGCCACCTTGGGTTTCATGGGTCTTGATTTTTGTTTAACTGGTTTTTCATCAGATTTAGTGACGAGGTTGTGCACTGAAATGTGTGGTGCAACGCTTGTCATTTCCTTATAATTAAATGCAAAAGCTTTTTGATGTTCCTTGAGGATCTGAGTGTGTATTTCTACTTCTTCTGGGGTTAACAAGGACCCTAATTTCAATATTTTTGGTTCATCCTCCATTCCGATGTTAACATCAATTGTTTCTTCGATTAAAGAGGCATTACCTTCTTCAAACTCAGGTGGGGCTAGAGGTAAATCCAAATCGTCCCCACTTTCTACCGTGTATACGCTAGGTTCCATTATGGGATTTCCGTAGTAAGAAGATGAATGTGGGATTAAGGAAAAATCTATCATATGATAGGAGAGATGTAGTGCTGCATAGGTGTTTAAGTAATCCAAAGTGGCCATATCACTATCAACATGGTCTAGGATAGTAGATTCATTTTTGTTTAAAAGAGAATTTGTCGTTGTCTTTATCAATGGTTCATCACGAAGGGATACTATGAAATGGGTATCCTCTAACTTATTGCTTGGAGTAAAACGTGATGTGGAAGTTGTTATTGAATCAGTGAGAAGATTTTTTTCTCGTGGGATTGTTTCAATTGATATGAAGTCAAATTCCTTGCTTAAATCTAATACAACTTTTTTGTAAAGTTGTAAATGCTCGGCTTTGGTTTCATATATCTCAGAGACTTGGTTTGCTACCAATTGTGAGTCTCCTAATACTCTGATGTTATTAATACCAATCCTCTTGGCTAAAATGAGGCCAAGGAGGAGGGCTTCGTATTCAGTGCTATTGTTTGTACATTCGAAATTGAGTTTGAAGGCAAATGGTAGGACCTTTCCTTCAGGGGAAGTAAAGATTACACCTGCTCCTGCTCCATAATGGCATCTAGCTCCATCAAAATGGAGTGTCCAATATTTAGCTGGGAATATGGATGCTGGGATATTTGTTGTGTTTTCGCATTCTACTTCCACCATACAGAGATCCTCAGCTGGAAGAGAACCAACACCTAGGGAATTTCCCATGCCCACAGAATCAAATGGTAGAAACATTGGTAGATCTTGTTCTAGTAATTCAACGATTTTTGTCAGTAGTTCCTAATGATACTATTTCTACAATGTTAGCCTCGCCTTTTGAGGCTGGGATTGTCTTGACTAGATTCATAGTCTCAAGATCCATTGTAGGTACCAACTTCTCCTCTGGTTTTGCGTCAGTGGGTTTATTAAGTTGGTTTGTTGGAAGTTTAAATTCTGAGTGCACACCTGGTCTTTTCTTTAAGCCTGCTAGGTGTATATCGAAAGGTTTTGGATCGCCTTTGGCTACAAACACCTTTCCTAGATGCAAGAATCTTACTTCTTGGAATAACGTAGAAGGGATTGCCTTCATTCAATGTATCCATGGTCAGCCGAGGATCATATTATAATTGGTTTCCCGATCTATAATATAAAACTCAGTCAGGATTGTTTTGGGTCCTAAGGTGACCGGTAGTATTATAGTTCCAATCGAAGTGGCTTTAAGGCTATCATAGCCTCTCAATGTATTTCGAGTGGTGGAACAGTTTGTTTCCCCATATCCTAATTTTTTAAGGAAAGAGAAGGGGACTATGTTAACTGCGGCCCCATCATCAACCATTACTCGTTTTACGTAGTTATTATAAACCCATACTTATAAGTGTAAGGCTGGATCGCCTCGGCGTGCAATCTCAGCATCTGTAGGCATTTTACTTGTTTCGAATATGAATTCGACATCCTTGTCCGGCTGTCCTAGAGGATGAACATCAAAGTCTACATGATTTACCTGTGTTTCAGGAGGTGGAGTGATGTTAATTAAATGACCTAAACCTAATGCTTCTAAAAGAGCAGCCCTGTGAGCAGGAGAGTTTTTTAGTAAGTCTAAAAATGAAATGTGCGAGAAGGTTTTTGTTAGGTCGTTAATTAAATCATAGGCACCCACAGGTTTTTCTGCTATTTGTTGACTCTTATCTATTTCTGGCAGGTGACTTGGGCTTGGTTGAGAGAAATATTCTCGTGTTCTTGTTATAGCTTCGATAGGTAGTTCAGCATCTAGTTCTACTAAATTGACTATCGTGGGTCTCGGTTGATTTCCTAATTGTGGCGCAACTGATGGATTTAGTGAAGTCGCGGCTTCATGATCATTGTTTCCCATCATTGCACCCTTGTTCGTCCTAGTTGGATTTAGTCTATTATTATCATGATTTGTGAGTGGATCGTTAAAGATCTTGAGGGGTGCATTCTGAGGGGAAACTACCCCTGCGAGCGTGCTTGGTGGTGGTGACACAGGATCTGCCAAAAAAAAATCTGTGAAGAACTGTCTTTGTTCTTCTGGAAAACGTTGCATGAATTTATTGTAGTCACGACACGTTCTAGTATCATGACCTCGAATTTTGTGGAAACCACAATATGAATTGGGATTGTAATTCCTGGTTTGTTGGTTTGGTGTATATTGTCGCCTAAAACTCTGATCAAACTGTTGCCTATTAGGATTAAAGTTTTGCATTTGTTGTTTCTAGCTTTGATTTTGGTTTTGATAACCAAATGAGTTTTGGCTTGGCCCTTGTATGGGATTTCACCATTTTTGTTTTTGTTGAGGATGATTAAAATCCACTGTATTGATTATGGGGCTAAAGTTATTGTTTCGTTGATTGTTCATTGGTAATGAAGTATTCACAGTATTTACCTTTTTAGGCTGATCAGTTACTTCGTCTGTTGTCACCCCATGTTTTTTGTTAAGGATTTTAGGTCCTTGATTGACGTTCATGGTAATAGGATAAGTTGTAGTGTTCTGGCTGGAGATGATTAATCTCCTGTTTGTTCCATAAGTCTTACGACCACTATCAATTGCTGCTTGATCTATTCAAAGAGTGCTCTCAAGTACTTCATCGTAAGTTCTTAGTGGGAACTTATGGACTTCTTCCTTCACTTCTCTACTAAGTGAATGAAAGAATAAATCACATAGTTCCATTTGATCCATGTTTGGCACACTTGCCGAGGAATAAAGGACTGTACGCCACCTTTGGATGAAATGGGTGATAGACTCGTTGTGTTCTTGTTTGATGTGTAAGAACTCCCTGATTCCTATTCTTAATAGTTTGTTCATGTCAAATTCCTTAATGAACTCTGATACGAGTTGTTTAAATGAATGGATGGAAGCCTCAGGTATTCTATAATACCAATCAAGAGCGATGCCTTCCAAAGTTTTGGGGAATATTTTAGCAACAACCCCATCCCAAGGGAGTAGTTCTCGTATGGCTGTAGCGTAAGCTTTGATATGCGCATTTGGATATCCCTCACCTTTGTACTTGGGTAAATCAGGAAGGGGTCTTGGAAGCATGATGCTTCGTATGGCGAAGTCTAAGGGCTCTTTCAAATATTCTGAATAAGTCCCTATCGCATAGGTTTCAACCATTGATAGTGGTTGCTGAGGGAGTGGTGGTGGGATGGGTTGTTGATATGGCGCAGAGTATGCGTTGGTAGGGGCATAAGGAAACACCTGTGTTTGAGCAAGCATGTCTGGAGAGGAGAACATATCTCCTTGTGGTGATTTGGAGTACATGTTTAAGTATGACGGGGGTATTGTCTAGGAATGGATTGTTTGATACTAGAACGAGAGGAATGGTGTTAGAGATGATGGGCCTAGTTAGCGTTTGTTGTGGATACTGAGGAGGCATGCCTAACATGCCTACTCCTGTGAGGAGATCTACTTGGCTAGGATGGCGTGGAGGATTGGAACCCCCTGTTTGCATGAATTGTGAATTTTGACTTGGTTGGGCAAGTTCTAACCCTCTCACTTTTTCTACTAACATTGAAATGACTTCATTTGGTGAAGTCACGATATTATTCCTTGGTGGTGTTTGTTGTATACCATGGTTTTGTATAGGCATGTGATATCCTGCTATGAACTGATCGCTATCTTGCCAAGTTTCTCCGAGAGTATTTCCTATATGCAATGGTATAGAGGTATTTTCTTGAAAAGAGACCTCGGGTTGCGTTTGTAAACCTCCTACAGGTGGGTATATACCCTGAGAGCGCTGTTCACTCCTAGGATAACGTATTGACTGTTCATCATCTAAGACCAGGTATGGGTCTGATTGTCTACTAATTTGTGGTCTAAGTAGCATCTGAGGAGATGATCCAGATTCTCCAGTGAACGTCATATTATTTGAGCCTGAAGGCTCTGTTTGTTGTTTTTGAGGGGGTTGATCTAACTCCTCAGTTTGAAAAGACGAATTATATCTGATTCTTGGAGTTTGTGTTGACAACTGATTAGTTGAGTAGTTGTCACCCCATACCGAGAGTGAGGGTGATGATTGTCTATTCTGTTGGGCGTAGTATGCCTCAAGACCCAAGAGGGGTCTGCCATATGCATCGAATCCCGACATATTCGGGGGGTATATGAATACCCATAGAATAATGGGAGAGAGTGAAAATGATTCGTGAAAGCTAATGAGGTGGAGAAGATGAAAAGTAAACTAAACTTGAAAGAAAACATAATACTATGAATCTAAACGAGAAAGTAGGAAGTTCACGTCAGCTTCACTAATTTTGTTTGTTTCACGTCGGGTTCACCAATTTTGTACGCCAGAAAAGTGACAAGCGAGCGTGGGAATCTACAGGTAACTCTTCCGCGTACCTGACCTCCCGAGGTCGTGCCGAGACAGCCAGTGGGGATGGAATATGCGTGGGATGCAGACAAACTAGTTAGGCAATCTAATGTCTTCAATACGCACTAGTGGAATTTGCGAATCTAAGGCAAAGAAGGCCCTTCTAACCTGAACTGGTGTGATAGATCGATCGGCAAGGATGACTGCTCGAAGGCTCCAATCAATATCGAGCTCTAGCGTGATTCAATCTATGGGTTGTGGAATACGTGGAAAATGACCTAGGATATTTTCGTGTAAGTCTCCAGATAAGGTCATATGGTGGGTAATGAATACAATCGACTCTATGGACGATTCTCTAGCCTAGTCCAGTAGCCTAGTCCAGAATTCTCTAGCTTTGTTAGCCGTTATATCTAGTAAGGATAACTGTTTGACGATGGTGGGTGGAAGTGGGGTAGATCTGAATACTAATATACGTAGGCCAATGTCTATGTCTGATTGACTTATGGATTCGTTAGGTTGCGGGATTTGTGGATCACAACCGTAGACTCTTGGTTATTGCGGTCCGGCTATGGTCATGTACGAAATCAAGTCCTAATCCCTAGTATCCAATAATCATATGCTTTCTCAGCTTCTATATTTAGGATCAATAACTGCGCGATCTTCTCAGAGTACCTCACAGGCGTTCTTGCAACCTGGATTCTTAGGCTGGTATCTATATCTAGAAGAGTGTCTCCTACATCTGGCTGTGGGACCAAAGGATCACAACCAAAGGTTTGTTCTCTTTCGAACCCTTCTACAGTCATGTGTATGTTTTCCTAGGGTAATCTGTAGTTCGGTTGATTTGACCAAAACGTGTGTGCTTGGTCGTCTTCTATATTTAATCCCCTCAACTGAGAGCTGATCTGTCATAAATCTGTTGTTGTTTGGAAGATTTGTATTCTAAGGTTCTGGTCTATGTCAACTATTTCCGTGACGAGATTGGGTTGAGGCATAATTGGCTCAAATACGTATTCCCTGGGCTCCCTGGGTCCCGTGATTGTCATACAAAACAATAATGTAAATCTAACTGCAACAAAGCAAATTTTAACTACGTGGAATAAATCTAGAACATATATATAATTTCTATTTTTGTATTTTCTAAAACTTTAAGAATTTAAGAAAGCAGCTATTTAAACGTATCTAGAATTTGACAACTAAGATAAAATTTAAAACAAACAAAATAACCGAGTGTAGTTATTTGTCTGTGCAATTTGTAGATCTATTCTAAATAATGAAATAACTTGCTTAATCTATTTGCCAGACTCTCGATCCTACCTCAAAAGTGAGGAATGAATCATAGTTTCTCAAGAAACTATCAATCCCCATAGCTTCCCTGGCAATATCGAAAGTAAACTTAACTGAAAAGAAGTGATTATCTACTCTATTTGATATATTTCTAACTTTAGAACTTTGAAAGCTAGAACCTGGATTCTGCAGAACAGTGGTGAATCCAATGGTGTGTGTGATCTTGTCCCCTCAGTGTGATCTCCTCGTTCCTTTGTGTTCATGTGAATCCAAAAAAGCTTGTAATGCTAGCATCAACAGAAGTAGATATTGGGACAAAGGCAGCTCAGAATGCAGACTGAATATAATGCGAGTAGGAGAGGGATAACGCAAGAGTACAGAGCTTGGCTTATGCAATTCCTAGCGGGATTTATTGCGAGTCATGCAACATAAAGCGTCCAGAACCTGAAACTATCCTGTTTTGAGGAGCAAAACCTGCAACTTTAATGGCTTCCTAAGCTATTCTACTCCAATGGATTGGGTGAAATAACAACACTGCCTGCACAAGATGGATATGTGGCTTACCAACAGCTGAACAATGCTAACTAAACATGCAAAGAATTGAAACTATGGCTTCTAAGCAAAATAATAGACTGAACTATTGAAAATGAGAGTATGAGAAGTGAATGAGGGGCAGACCATTTGTTTGAGCACAAGCCATTTATTTATAGCTTTTCATTCACCCAAAGATCAAAACCAAACTGAACTCTAAAACTATAAACAATGGCCAAACACTATTCCAGGGGACCAAAAACATAAATGCAAGCCCAAGTCGGCAAAAAAAGCTGGTGAATCGTTGATTTTTACGTGAGTCACGTTAAAAATGCTTTCTGGAAAACGCGTAAAGGACCGCCGCTTTGAGCAGGGTGGTGGTTACAGGACCGCCACCCTGATCAGGGTGGCTGTCATGAGACCACCGCCCATGTAAGGCGGCGGTTTCGTCACTGAAGAGCAAAAGGCCAAGAAAAGAGGGGAAAAGGGAAAAAAAAAGCACGCGGGGGCTAAGCGGGGCATGCGGGATGTTAACACACACTTGGAGATCTTTTCCAGATTCCAAACACCTTGCGAGGAGAATTGTATAATCATTGGGGAACTTGTCATGTTGTTCCGGTAGTACAGTACCTTACAATTTTGGGTACGTACAGTAACCCACCTTCAGTTCACTAAAAACACATTAGGAAACTAATTTTTCAAGTGGGTTTTGTGGCCCACTGGTCATGCGAGAAGAGCTACTGACACAATTACGATATTTGGCCCTGAAGTTCCCCTTGTAACTCAAGCTCTACTCATCGAAATCAACTTCCTTCAGACATGATAAATTATCTATATATGAGATAATAAGTAGGAATTGTCAATATTCATGATCAAACTTAAATCGAGTGTTTTTAATCCCAATTTGTAGGCACTTTTGATGTTTCAAATAGCCTACACCAAAATTGTAACTTTAGGTAAACACGCCTTAGAAGGGTTATGCTGACTCCTAACTAACTGTGGAACCTTGTACATGTTGCCTCCACATGTTATAGAGTATGAATCGATCAAACTATTGTATGAATGTGTATTTGGGAAATTATGATGTTTCTCTCTCTTCCCTGTTCTCTTCCTAGAAGTAACTCTGATATTTTGACTGGTTCTAGAAATGTAAATGAAATGAAAATTTTATAATGTATGTGGTTATGATATGATGAATAGAAAGGAAAATGAAATCCATACTTTCTCTCTCTTCCCATTTCTCTCTCTAGAGATAATAATGAAAATATTAATTGGGTTTTGAAAATACAAATGGGTCAAAATGTATATGAGTTGAAATGAAAAGAAAAGCGGATATATGATGTTATGGTGATTTGAAAACAAAATGAATCATATTCTCTCTCTCTCTCTCTCTCTCTCTCTCTCTCTCTCTCTCTCTCTCTCTCTCTCTCTCTCTCCCGATTGTTTGAAATGATGGATGCATGGAATTTATGCTTGAGTGTAGGGGATTTCCATACTCAGTCCTAGGACTGACGCAACGTTGGTTGTAGATACTCTGAACAAGAGGAATTTTTATGGACGTGATATGTTATAATTAATGAGATATCATTGTAAAGTTGTATTCATCTTGCAATTCATGTATTACTTTACAATAATGATATGTATTATTGTTTGAGAATTTTTATTTGTATAATTTGAAAAGAGAATTCTAATGTGGTTATATTTTATAGTTTCGAATTGGATGTGAAGTTATACTCAATGTTGTACCTATGTTATAAAGATATCAAACTAATCTTTTGCTATGTTACTTATTGGTTTATTTGCTTAGCACCCAAAATGCTAGGTACAATATCCTCTCATCAAAACTAATGAAATTAAAAGAATGAATTATAATGCCTATTGTCCTTCCTTCACCCATTTGAGTCATTTTCTAGGGTATAAAACATTGATCGTGTTAATAAAATACTCTGACCTCATTAATCATCTCCTTGTTTCACACCTAAGACGTCTTATTAATGACTATTTCCTTGATATTTTATGAGGTGGTGCATATATGTTGTGAAGCTTATCATATTGGCACGAGTGAAGTGATCATGCCTAGGTGTTGCAAGTATGACCATACCCTGAATAAGTTTAACCCTCTTGTGTGTGATTTCCCTTGGTACCCTAGTGGGTGACCAAATCCTTGCAAGATAGTTGGTGGTTGTACATTCCATTGATCTCTTTTGAGATCAAAATTATGTGAGTGGAGACTATGTGTCAAATTACTTGCATATTTACCAAATAATTGAAATAGGTCCCTAGGAGACTTTTGGAATTGCATAAGGTTGTTTGGAATATCTCTCTTTCAATATACACTTGTATTTCCATGTCCAAGAGAATTGAAATGTGTTCTATTGTGAGAAATCGTACTCCTTGTAGTATTAAATACCTAGGTGATTCGTAAGTTTTAAAGGGATTACATTTGATCCAAAATGATGTTAATACGGGACCAAAGTAACCATGTAAATATAGTTACTAAAAAGGGTAAATAAGATTAATCTATGGAATGCCTCTACGTAAATGCTACACCTTTGAGCAATGTCAAAACCAACTAAAATGTCATATATGATCATAAAATGAATGTAATAAAGTAGAGGTCCATGAATAATACAACAACCTAATAAATTTAAAAATCAAATATGATGCATGATCAAATGCTTTGTTTTCATAAATGTGTATTAAACAACGATGCTAATGAAATAATAAAGTGTAGCCTTGAGAATGGGATACCTTCAACTGTAGCCAAGGTCTTGTGAGTTAAGGAAATTGCACTCAAGTTAGACTTGTAAACACTGGTAGAACCCTTGGCGTAGATAGGAATATATCAAACCTATGATCACTTAGGAAGTAGAATTTCTAGTCGAAACATGTAATTAACTTGTTTCTATTAGGAGTAAATCCTTAAGATGATAAAATAGATGTAGTTTGAAATGTATAATTCGTCACTCAAATTCAAATAAAAACATCTATAATGGGAACACATGTGTAATGTACCCTTCCATGTGAAATATGATTGTAATAATATAAATTCCTAATTGGAGGAACGGATCGTGAATCAAGAAAGTTACAATTTAATTAGTTAACCTGCATGGTTGTAATAACTTGAAGTTCAAAAGAGTGTATCTTCAGTATCAATAAATGATATGAAATGAACTCGGGATAGGTCTTCTATTGAAATAGTAACCTTCCTTTTTATTCTTGTGAATTTTCCTCCTTGTAATGAGAGTATTTTTCCAAACCAAGTAAACTCGAATCTTTCAAACAAATCCATAAGTCAAATATAAGAAGGCGCATGTGTGTATATACGTTCCTAATCACAATCAAGCTGTATAAAGTTATTTCCATAAGAGAAATGAGTAAATTCTAAAGGAACCTCTACAAGTGAAATGTTAAACAAAAACATGCACCCTAGTTGTAAATAACCGAAGGGTCTCATGTGATGTTTTTTTCAGACAACTATAATTAACCAAAAAAATTTAAGAAACAAACCTTTAACATAGGAATTGAATATTAGGAGACTCGTAGTTGTTTAAAATGAATTTATTTAACAAATGAGCTATGGATAACTAATGGAATTGGAAAAAGGAACCAACCGTGCATTCTCCGTTAAATATTAATGCGCTACAAAATAAAGTAATTGAAGTTTGACAAATAGGAAATTCTAAACCTTATGTGTTTAATATTGTTAAAAACTATAAGGTCATACAATGAAAACCTAAATGTAATGAATATGTAAACCATGAAAAGGCCATGTCATGGAGTATTCCTATCTTTTGTTTCTTACTGTAATTGGGTCATTATCTTGGTTTACGTCAATTGAGTAAGAGATTGGTGTGTACCCTATGTTATCGTATTGTATGAGTGGGTTCATGTTTATGTAAGTTTCCTATGTTATGTCGAATTTATTTATTTGGATCCCTGGTGGTGTTTTGTAGTGTGAAATTAAAGTTAAAAAAAAAATCTGATAATTATAATGTGGTATTTTTGTGTTGAAAATGTGGAAATTACACCAAGACATGAGACTTTATCATTATATAGATTATTCTATTCCAATGGAATCGAACCCGGGACTTTATCGTCACAAAATTGGTTGGTTAAGAGGCGTACACGATAGCTGCAAAATATGGTTCTACATGGGAAATCAATGGAGACATCTTATTTACTCAAATAAATAGTAGATTACATCACTTCACTTACAATATAGGTATAGGTCTTACAACCTCTATTTAATTCTGTGAATGATAATCAACACCCACCTTGAAAATAAAACTTTGAATTTAAGCTGAAAAATAAAGATAAAAGAAACCAATAATGGCCATGACTACATCCATATAGGTGTATTTATGCTTATATACGCTTGCTTTAATAAAATCCAAATAAATATGCAAAAGAATTAAATGAATGCTTTTCTGACGCTGAATGTTCGTCCTCTCTTCGTTTCTAAAGAAATGAAAGAGCTGGACCATGTCATATATTTTTTATCTCCTATTCAAAATAAAATTTTGATTCTTATCTAGAAAAAGTGATAACACAAACTAAATTATTATTTCAAAGAATTTACAATAAAATTTAAATTCTCATTTCAAATTAGTAAACAAAATTTACACCCCTAACTCAACTACACTGACATTAAATATTTCATTCATATAAATATTACTGATTAAAAATTTGAAGACAACTCTATTGTCTAGTATTTAATCTTAGATTATAGTAACAAATCATTTTTTTATCTCATATTCAAAACTGAATCTTGATTCTTATGTGGAAAAATTATACCAAAAAGTACAAATTGAACTCTTATTTTAAGGAATCCACAACAAAATCTGAATTCTCATCTCAAATTAGTAAACAAAATCTACTCCCCTGGAACCCTAACTATAATACACTTCCATTCAATATTTCATAAATAACATTTTCACTTATCATATTGTTTCAATGTTTTCTTTTAAAAAATTAGACGAAACAGATAAGGGTGTGGGCCAAGGAGGAATACCGGTTGTGACAGTTGATTTGAAGCTCGTTACGTGCATTCTGACTTCTTGATCCAATGCTAACTGTGAGAGCTTCCTTTTGGATAGGAGGAACTATCTGAAATACACAACAAGACCACAAAAAGAGGATTAAATAATATATGTCAGTGGGTTGTGTAGCGTGTGCTAGATCCAAGAAGTGTGATACTTCCTCGATGGTAGTTAGCCCACTGTTTAATACAATTTAATGTAAGATATAACGTAAATACATATAATCCTACTGTAGTTAATATGATTTAGGTATCTCATTCAAATACAATAAGTAAATCTAACATAACATGCTAGGCTATGATAAGATCTAGAAATAAGGTAAATAACTAAGGTGCTAGAACAGGTCAGGGTCAAATTTTGGGCCACCTGAATCACTTTAAAAGGGTTATTGGGATCTGGTATTAGCGGGAATGCCAAATACAGATACTAACATCAGTCCAGTATGATTGACAACGGTTTAGTAAGAACTGACGACAGTTACTGCGGGTTGGTAATAACTCAATAGTTCATGGTTTTGGGGATTTGTCTTAGAATAGATCAGAGATGGTGAATATTTGGTTTAGATTTAGGGATATGTTGGGAATATTCAGAGGTACTCAAGAATAGACATCGGTGATTAAAAGGGTTATGAGTGACGGGAATGGTCGGGTTCACACGAAGGCAATAGTGGTGGGCTGAAAATATAATGGATGGTTTATAAACAAAGGTGAAGAACTATTATAAACTGAATAGAAATGAAGTGGTGCAGGTTAGAGACACACTTACTGTTGTGCAAGTTTAATGGTTGAGTGATGGTGATGGTTGATCAGTGAAATGGTGATCAATGTCATGGCAGTGCTTCCTAGAGTGCTCCTGTGAATGAAAATACCTTCTGATCAATCATTGTGTTGGTTATAGCTGCCCGGATGTGTGAAATAGCTCAAGTTCTTGCTTGCATACAGATATCCTTTGCTCCAAAATTTGAGAATGTGTCTAACCTCTCAAACAAGGTTACCAAAATAGTTATATGGTAACTGATGACGGTTTAGGGTTACCGACGTTGGTTTCGGGTTGATCGGCGTTAATTAAGGCGAGACATCCTAGGTTGCCTAAAATAATAGATCTTGGCTATCCTCTTCCATATTTTGGTCATTTTGTCCCTGGTATAAATGGAACATTGCGCTTAGATACACGGGAATGTGGTTAGAGGGAGAATAGGAATGTGCTTTTAGGGTTATATTAAGTCTTAGTTCATTAAGGTAAGTATGGCTAAGTCTTAGTTAGTTATGGAAACATGTTATGAATAGGTCTATGGTGAGGTGTCTAGGTGAGGTGGTGGGGTGAGGTGGAAATTGGTTTTAATTGAGGTAATTAAATAATGAATGAAGTGAGGATGAGTATTAATTTAATTGTAAATAATTAAACTAATATTAATGCGGGGTACAAGGGTCATGGTTAGGTGAATGTGTTTAAGTTGGTTATTCAAAAGGGGATCAAGGGGAGTGTGACCCAATTTTGGTGTCTTCATTTTTCCTCTTTTTTGTTGCGTAGCTTTTATTGGTAAGCGACGTTGACAAAAACAAGAAGTGATTGCCCCATGTATGGGTGAAGGTGATCCCCCTCAAACCGGGCACTGATGAGGTGTAAGACGGAATCGGTGAGTGGTTTGATAAAGGTGTATGCGGGGAAGATAGGTGGGGAAAGGTTTTAGTATTGAGGGAAAGGGTGACGGTCAACTCGGGTAAGGGGTAGTAGGTCGTGGTAAAAATCAGGTCATGGGTAATGGAAATCAAATGCACACACACATATAAATTGTAACACGGTACCAGGTTAAAGCGATTACAAACTCTATATCATCCAAGGTCGATAGGTTTATCAAAACAAGGGTGAAGTGATTTAGGTATCCCAAGTATAGCATATGGTCGAGAAACAAAAACGTAGGTCAGGTGTAGGAACGTTTAGGTATGCTCTGGTACACCAAAGGTTTGGTTAGGATAAACATCACAAAAATAGGAAAGGTATGGTTGTTAGGATAAAACAACATCAGTAATAACATCACAAGTTATAGTGACTACATAAGGTCAATGGTCACACCAAGTAGGTCAAGTTTAGGAAAGGCCCAAGTATAGGGAAAATAAAAACTCTTAAGATGCAACAAAGGAAATGTAGGGGTAGGTTGGGCTTATAGGTATGTTACAATGGGTGGCTGGAATAATAACAGGTGCGTTGGCACTAATGGTTGCATGAAAAATAAATATTAGTAAGGCCAAATAAATACAAGTATGAGGTTATAGTTATGTGTGTAATTTCCAAAATATTTGATATTATAAAAATGTGAAATGATTGATTGCCTAGTTTTTATGATGTGAATCATGGTAGATATGTATGTTTGTATTAATTCCCAAGTGTTGTATAAAATGGAAATTAAGATAGAATATGAATATGAAAATGGAGGAAAATAGGTTAGGGTAAATAATGGCCAAGCTAACCTTCAAGGGCTTCATGCGCTCGAAGTGTTACCTACATAGCCCCGATGAAAAGGGGCCTCAGGCCAATGTAATTCTCCCATAAGCTAGGGAAGGATATGAGGAATGGGTTGGTAGATATTAGGCATGATTGAATGTGGGTCATAGGCATGGTTGAGTTTAGGTCATAGGCATAGTTGAGTCATTTTAAATATAGGTGTCGATGATCTGGTCCTATATGGGATAATCCATAAGTAATGAGGAAGGCAAATGGTAAGAGGTGGTAAAAGAGCCACTTAATTGATAAGAAACCTAATGAGTCTACCATACCCAAGATGGGATTATGAATGTAAGACCCTAAAGGCACTGCATAATGGACTATTCTAAATGTGAAGAAAGTCACATGATCATGAAATGTCGCATTTGTGGCAAGTAACTTGAGTAGAGAGAAAACTAGAGAAAACTAGGGTGCAAAAGGAAATGAGGTTAAAGTGGATGGTTAAGTGTAATCTAGTGTACAACTACATGTTTACTTAGCAAGAAACCCAGGATCTAAAAATATGCAAGTAAATGACAAAAATTTCATCATTTTCCTCATTTGTTTGTTTTTGATAGACTGATTGATGGGGGAAGTCTATATGGGAAAGATGATTGATGTGGGAAGCTTCTGGATATTTTTATTATATTTTTGCAATAACTTTATACAATTGTCCTTTGAAGGAGCAGTCTATTTATAGTGGAAAGGTAGAGAGAAGAGATGTCCCTTTTGAGGGAGTCATATTTTTGCTGGAAGTTTGAGTCAAGGAGTTGAATCCCATTTTGTTTTTTGTTTTTGTTTTTTTGGATGTTTAAGTCATGGACAAGACTATAGAGGAAGATTAGGTTTTTGTTTAGAAGACAAAACCATAGTACACAGGGGTTAACTATGAAAGAGGTTATTTTAAGTGATGAACGACCATGGGGTTCCATATTTTAAAAAGATGAAAAGTATCCATGAGAAACATGCTATGAGTAGAGCCATGGTACTCATATTGAAGATAAGGTTGAAAGGTGATGGATAATCACACGATTCTTGTTTAGTCGTTGATCCTAAAAATGGGTAATATAGAAGGTGAACAACGCTCAAGGGACGAGCAATCAATTGACAAAAAGTGATATAGGACTTTATGTCAACAATAAAATGATTGAAGATGCAAGGCATTGAGAGGCTTAGGTTCAGCTTTACCTTCAAGTGAAGACAAACGATAAGCACCTGATCCATATGCATGTGTAACGATATAGGGTCCAAGCCAATTAGGAGAAAATTTTCCCTGTTTAATTTTCTCTTATTTGGTTACATGCTGATTTTCCTTCAGGACTAGGTCGCTGACCTAAAAGGTTCGTTTATGGACACGTTTTTCATAGGCACGTTTGATACATTTTTGGTAGATTTGGAGATGGTCAAGAACATTGATACGATGTTCATCTAATAACTCAAGTTGCGCCAAATGATCTTGGTGAAATCCATCATCCTTGAGCATGTCTTTTAGTGAGATGTAGAGAGATGGAATATGGACTCTGAGAGGAAACAAAACCTCAATATCGTAGACCAGAGAAAAGGGTGCGGCAAGAGTCGAAGTGTGAATACTAGTGCGATAAGCCCACAAAGTGAAAGGAATGTGTGAATGCCAATCCTTGCCAGTATCATCAACTACTTTCATAAGAATTTTGGTTAAGGTTTTATTGGTCGATTTTTCTTGGTGATTGGTTTACGGGTAATAAGGTGACGAGACACTGAGTTGCATGCCAAAATCATCACACAACTTTTGAATTTCCTTCTGTTATCAGTGATGAGATGGTTAGGAACACCAAAGAGACAAATGATGTGATGGTTTATGAATTCACATATTTTATCAGATTTTGTAGAAATGAGGGGAATGGATTCTACCCATTTAGTATAATATTCTGTAGTGGTTATAATCCATTGATGGCATTATGAAGAATGGGGATTGATCTCACTGACAAGATCCAATCCCTAATGAGAGAAAGGCCAAAGGTCTCATGCGACCTGTAAGGCATGACTAGGTGTGTGATGAAGATTGGCATGTTGTTGGCATTTCACACAATGTTTGACATAGTCACAACAGGCACGGTTTAGGGTTGGCCAATAATAGCCAAGGTGAAGAATGCATTTAGTGACAACTAAACCACTAAAGTGTCCTCCACAAATTCCATCGCGAACTTCCTTGATGGTTTAGGGAATTTCAGAACTTATAAGGCATCGTAAGATAATACCGTCGAATCCATACTTATAAAGGAGACCACCCATGATGACATAGCGAGAGATACTTTTAACAAAGGCATGTTGTCCATTAGGAGTGACATCAGCAGGTCGAATGGAGATGGAAAGATAGTCTATAAACTACTTATACCAAAGGTCACGTGGGTCAGGTGCAATGGTTACGACGGAGTAGACCTCACGAGGTAAATAATAGGGTGATCGTAACCTTTGTATTGTGACAAATATTTTAGAGTCGGCAGGGGAAGCGGGTATCTGAGAAGCTAAGCAGGCCATGGTATCCACAAATTTATTGGTAGAACATGGGGTGGTTTGAAGTTCGTAACGGTCAAAATTAGTCAAAAGTATGTCGACATGATGTTTATACTTTTGAAGTATTTCATTACGACATTGGTATATACCATTGACTTGGTTTATGACCAGCTGGGAATCACCAAATATATTGATTGACTTAACATCCAAGGAATAAGCATCCTGGAGACCCAATACGAGTGCTTCGTATTCGACAATATTGTTTGTACAATCAAAATCTATTTTGAAAGATAAAGGCATAGGTTCACCATCAAGAAGAATGAGGATAACACTAGCCCTACCTCCACACTGACACTTGGAGCCATTGAAGAAGGGTGTTATTTGGTAAGTGGTTTTATGAGGATAACACTAGCCCTACCTCCACATTGACACTTGGAGCCATTGAAGAAGGGTGTTATTTGGTAAGTGGTTTTATGAGGATAACACTAGCCCTACCTCCACACTGACACTTGGAGCCATTGAAGAAGGGTGTTATTTGGTAAGTGGTTTTGTCTAAGGAGAGGGTAGTTATGGATTCATATGGGAAATCGAAGTTAGAGGGTTGATTCCTGGGAATAGGTGCATCTTCCAGTTGGTCATCGATGGTTTGGACCTTGTAGGATTTTTTATGCATGAATTCAAGGTCAAGGTCTGCAAGAAGCATGAGCCAATGTGCGACATGTTGATGTTGATAGGGTTTGGTGTACATATAGTGTAGGGGGTCAGTATTGCTAACAACGAAGGCTTTTTGGTTGAGTAGGTAATGGAAAAGTTTGGTGTTGATGAAAACTAAGGCTAAACAGAGTATTTTGGCATGGGTGTATCTAGTTTCGTAGTCCAAAATGGCAAGACTTATGTAATTATTATCTCCTAAAAATTGCTTTACGTTTTTCATAGTCAAATCCAAAACTTTTGAGCACATGTCATTCGTTGGTGTTTAAGCCAAGTTGGAGCTTTAAGAAATTAGCAAAAGTCGTGCCCTAGAGTTGTTTAAACCTCTGTTTTTGCTCATTTTTAGAAATCCTCCATTTCCCAGTCTGTGCACGTATTATCCTCTCTTACAACCTCCATTTTTTATAAAAAAAATTCACTTGTTCTATGGCCTGAGTCGTCAAATCATTGTTTTTCCCCCATGTCTCTAGTTTGCGAAGGAAATTCAAAAATTGGACTCAAAATGATGAAGTTATCTTCCTCTGCATATTTTTCCCGCAGTCGGGATGACGGGTGCCTTTTTCCCATCAAATTTTGGCCCCAATGAATGTAGGTACGTGGTTAGATCCTATTAGATGGGGAGGAACGGGATTTTTGGTGAACTTAACACTCTCGGTCACTTTTGGCAAAAAAGGTAAATTTGTCCCGCGGACCTGAAAAGCCGAAATTGCCATTTAAAAGTCGGAAGGCTCAACGGATGGCTCCACGTTTCACAATGGTGCAACTCCAAGGGACAATATTCAATTAAGTGCATGTTTTCCACGTGTCCCAGGTACCAAATGAAAGGTCAAAATGTGGCTAAGTATGGAAGTCTCAGTCGGACGGCTCCACGTGTCACAATGGCACAACTCTAGGGTGGGGCAGAAAGGGCCAATTACCAAATCAGCACTAGATTGCCATGTGGTCAGAGTCATTGGAGAGGAAAAGCCCGCTGTTGAAAAGTAAAAGTAGATACGGGCCAGATCATCGGTGGGATTTGAGTCAATTTTGAGCCTATTTGTATAAAATGTGAGCCACCAAGTTAAAAAGTAACCCGCTTGCCCCGATCATTTGAGCCTATCAGGGAAAAATTCAAAGATGAAGCCCACCGTTGAAAATTCAAAGTGGGCGAGCGGGCCATCGGGGCACTTTTGGAAATTTAACCAAATTTTCATAAGTGAAGGAAAAGTTTTAGAATGCTCCACAGCTCCGCCAAGGTCTTAGGACCGCCATTGAAAATTCAAAGCGGGAGAGCGGGTCAGCAGAGGCATTTGAGATTTTGATCCTCTTTGTCCAAAAAAGGTTAAAAAGTTAGAAAAGTGAGCCGTGCAACCTTGACCAGGCTTGCAGGGAAAAATTCAGAAGGTGAAGTCCACCATTGAAAAGTAAAAGTGGGAGAGCGAGCCAGTGGAGAAAATTGACTTTTTGAGCCTTTTTCCAATAAAGGTTAAATTTTTTAGAAAAGAGTCACGACTCCCATTTCCAATAAGAATGTGCCACGTGTCTAAGTTGAAAATTCAAAGTAGGCATGCCGGCCAATTTTTTCCAAATTGCCAAATCTCTAAAAAATTTGCAAAATGCAAAGGGCTTTCCCCCGTGCCCACTCCAATCTCTTCCTACCACGTGGACGACCCGATTTCAGAGTTAGAGGAGCAAATCAAATGGTCTATATTTAAATTGGCAAATCAAATGTAACGGTTGCTTTGCAAGATCTAGTTTTTATCCTGTCATGAGCGTTTTCTTCACAACAGAGGAATTCAAAAAGGCGTTAAGGATTTGTGAAGTTATAATAGTTTCTTGTAAAGAATATAATGGTATTCTCGATGTCATTCTAAGGGTTGGCGATTGATTTCAAAAAAATACCAGAGTGCTCTGTGCCTAGAAAAGAGAGAAAATGCCATTTTTCTTCTATTTTCTCTTCTTCCTCAAATTTCTTCCATTCTCAAGCTATGTACAAACTCTACTCAAGATTTAATAACAAAAAAAGGAATTTTTTCCTATTTGATTGAGGAATTAATTGGTACTTTGTGGCCAATGAGTTTCATTGGGTCTTGTAGCTTTCTCGTGCAAATTTATTTTTCTTCTAACTATAAATGCATGAAAATGAAATTTATAATTAATGTGTGTGGGAATCTGACATTCTACTCAGGAACATTAGTTTCTCCCACCTCCATTCTCACTCCCTTCCCCCTCCTAAGACAAAGTCTCTTCTCTAGTGAGAAATTTCTAGCTTTGCCATAGGGTCAGTGGAGTGCCCCTGTTGTATCTTTGGTCGAAAGGCCACCATTGAAATCCACTTTTTCACGCATGCACATATAGAAGTTGCACCGTTCAAGTAGAGGTACTTAGATTCCCATAGTGTTGGCTTGAAACCCAGCAATTTGTCCATGAGACAAATTTTCTTGCCAATAGTTTTTAGTGCCCATCGTGGGGCATAGATTTTGTAGTATCTACACCTAAAAACGACCTCAGGGTAATAAAATACAAAAAGAATATTCTAGAAGAAAAGTTTTTGGAGATTGAATAAACACACGAACTACATGGATGTAAATCATGGTTATTCTGGAGAAATCCTCTATGTTATGAGACCTAATTTACTGTTTCACATCCAAGAAGACATTGCTTCTGATCTGAGAGAAGCTATTTGGAACAATAGGCAAACTGTTAATCAATAATTCATTGCCATGCGAGAGTTGTGGACCTGGAAGAGGAACGTGTTGTTGAACTAGAAAGGTAGAGACAAATTCCAGCACCCCAGAGAAGAGCGTAAACTTTCAAGCTGGCTAGATACACTCGGCAACAGAGACAAGGAGGATAAAATGACACCATTTTTGAAGAACTTCAAAGAAGACAAGAGCTTCTTAGAATTCAGGGGCCTCCCCTTCGTCAAGCAACTGGTCACGTTAAGACCATGAGTGTTGCTAATGTTGTGGATGGTGAAGTTCCATACATCAACGAGAACCTTGATGATTTCATTGACATAGAAACTGAAGAAGAAGTTAGAGAAAGAGAAGAAAGAGCGGAAAAGGAAATAAGGGATCAACTTGAAGAAATCAAAAGACTTTAGGCCGAGGTAGACGAGAGAGCAGTAGCAGAAGCCACAACTTTAGCAAGGTGGGAAGATAGAAACAAAAATAGAATGGGGGATCGTGAGGGCCGTAGGCCTAATGTACCATGGGGAGGAAATACTGGTCCACTTTCTCTTCCACAACCACTTCATGACCTCCAAAGAGGCTCAAGAAAGAACTTCCCAAAATTTAAAAGGGATAGTTCTCAGCTCCTTGAAGAACATATAACAACATTCATCACTGCTTGCAGAGTGCTGGGAGTTGAAGATGAAGATGTTTTAGTTAGGCTCTTTATGGAGTCACTCCAAGAAAAGGTTATTGAATGGTTCTACATGTTGCCCCCAAGATCTGTCACATGCTGGGAAGATATAAGAAGTGCATTTGAACATAGGTTCAAGAGTACAGAAGATTGTCAGGATCTCCTGGTCCAATTGGTTCAGATGAAGAAGGAGACCTTTGAATCAATGAGAGATTTTGTAGCAAGGTATGATAGGTTGGTAAGAAGGATCCCAGAAGATGTGGTACCCTCTGAGAACAACTTGAAAAGGTTCTTCATTAGTGCTTTTCCATCAGAAGTTGGTTTCTTCCTCAGAAGAGCTCAATCGAGAACATTGAGGGAAGCTAAAGACTTTGCAATTGAGATTGATGATGATCTAATTCTTTCTAGCAAAGTGAAAGGACCAAATGGGAAGCAAAAAGGGTCAGAGTTCAAATCTAGTCACCACTGATCCAATGTTCCAAAAAATGGCAAATGACCTAGTTGCTTTGAAGAAGCAGCTATCACAAATCACAATGAGGAATGCTCCAAAGAGACCAAATCCTCCTGATAGACTAAGAATTGCTCCACCTCCTCATAGGATTTCTCTTGAAGCACCACTAGTCAATGCCATCTGTGACACTAGGGAATCATAAGAAGAAATAGACATTGAAGAAACTAAAGAAGAAAGAATGGATGACTATGAAAACTATCTTGAAATTGAATAGGTTGGCATGCACAATGGCTTGATTGAATACATTGATGATGAGGAGGAAGGTGACGAAGGATCTCTAAGTTTTTCATGTTCTGTTTTCACTCGTACACAGTCCAAGAATGGTGTTTCAACCTCATTAGTTGCAACTGAGAGTAGGAAGAACAAAGAAGATAGCTCTCCAAATCCTCCACTAAACAAGATCATCAACAGAGGATCACCATTACCACCTTCCATGGAATCAGCTAAAGAGAAATTAGACTCACCGGTTTCTAAGGATCACACTGTTGTGCCAAGTAAGTTATCTGAATCTTCTCCCAACTCAAAATTTGTTAAAAGCAATTCTCTTCTAAATGTTGGTTTTGTAAAAACATCTAAATTTCAATCAAAGGCTATACCCCCATCTCCTTCCAAGCCAATTGCTACATTTGAAAAGGAGAACCCATCACCAAAAGTAAAAAAAACCCTATCATTTAAATCCTCTCCCACTACTGGAACCTCTTCCTCATCTACCATAACTCCATTTGACTTTGTGGAGCATGCAGGAAAAACCAAAGTTCAGCTTTCTGAGATTGAATACCTACAAACACATCCTTCCCAATTTGATAGATTCATCAAGGCAGTTCATGGTAGTGACCCTTTTTCTTCAAGCCTAATCTCTAAATTCCTATTACCCACACCATCCATACCACCTTCCCAAAACATTTTAGCCCTCAGTGCCTCCACCACCAACAGAGTTGAGCCTTTTTACCTGTCACTTCTCATCAAAGGTTTCTAGTTGAACAATTGCATTATAGATTTTGGAGCCTCAGATAATGTGATGCCAGAAAAAGTTGCAAATGCTCTTGGCCTCACTTTGACCCGGGTAAATGGCACATGCTACTCAATGGAATCCAAAAAGTTCCATTGGTAGGAAGGATTAAGGATGCTTAGGTCACACTAGCTGATTACCCTGACAAGAAGATACTCTTGACCATTTTGGTGGCAGACATCCCAGACATCTTTTGGTATGTTGTTGAGTAGAAGTTTTTGCATAGATCTAGGTGGAGAAATAAAAATGGATTGGTCCTCTGTAACTATCCCAGTGAAAGGAGAAATGAAGAAGTTATTTCCAGTCAGGAAAATGAAATTCACAGTAAGGAAATCTGATGATCCAAGAGCTAACATCCTCTTTCAAGATTGTGGGCTAGGAAACTACTTCCTTACATCACAAAAGGAAGAGAAATTTCCACTCCTTATGGAGGAAGAATAAGATCATATATGGAAAATGGAATTTGATGGTAGTCATTCCAAAACAAGTTCAGGAGATGGTGTAGTATTATAATCTCCCTCCAATGAGGTATATCCTTTTGCCTACAAGCTGCAATTTGATAATACAAATAATACTTAGAGTATGAAGCATTGCTCTTAGGCATGAATGCAGCAAAGGATATGGGAATCAAGAATTTGAGATGCAAAGGTGATGCAGAGATTGTAGTGAAGTAGGTCCATCAACAATATAAGGTGAAAAATCCAAGGCTCGGGCACTATAGAAACAGAGTGTGGGACTGCATTGAATCCTTTGATGCATTCTCCATTAAAGCTATCCCTAGGGAACAAAATGAAAAGTTTGATTCTATAGCACTGTCAACTTCCTTAGTGTCACCTCATCCTTCCTTTGGAAAGGATAAAGTGACCATTAAGATGGTTTTTAGACCCAGTGTACCAGACAATGTAAATCACTGGCAGGTCTTCAATGATGACAATCAGATCCTAGCCTTCTTAGAACAAAGGGATAACTTCAATAATATTTTCTTTGAAGTAAGTGAAAATCTACATCCGTGAATCAGTTCCCAAAGAATAGAAGGAAGGAATTGAGGGAATTGATGAAGAAGGAGTAATCAAACTGAAAGGGAAAAAATTCCCCAAAGGCCTAGTTTCTTTGGAAGACCTCTTTGACAAGCATGACAAGTTCATCTAAGAGAAAGAAAAATAGTCTTCTCGGTCATCCATTTGATTTTGATCAAGAAAACATTGGCACTTTAGAGAATCCAAGGATGGTTAACATTGGTAAATGCTACTCACCAGAAGAGAAGAGAAAGTTTGTTTCTCTTCTGCAAAATTACTTAGATGTCCTGGCCTATTCCTGCGATGAACTCAAATATTTTCAACCAAAGGAAATGCATCACTCCATTCCTTTGAAGCAAGGAGTTAAGGCCTTTAGGGAAAAACAAAGGCCCTACAATCCAAAGATTGCTGATGTTATCAAAGAAGAGGTGAAAAATATGCTCAATGCTAGAATCATCTTCCCCATCCACCATTCAACATGGGTGGCTAACATTGTGCCAGTAAGGAAGAAGAATGGGGAAATAAGGATTTGTGTAGACTTTAAAATCTGAATCAGGCATCTCTCAAGGACAACTACCCTCTTCCAATCATGGATCATATTTTGCAAGTAGTCACTGGATCTGAAATGCTCTCTTTGCTTGATGGATTCTCAAGGTACAACCAAATCAAGGTGGCAGAAGAGGATTGTAGCAAAACAACCTTCACAACACCTTGGGGCACTTTTGCTTATAGCAAAATGTCTTTTAGCTTGATCAATGCTGGAGCCACTTTCTAGAGAGCAATGGACTTGGCTTTCAAAGATTTGAAATATTGCATTGTCATTTACCTTGATGACCTCATAGTTTTTTCAAAGAGGGAGGGGAGATCATATCTATCATTTGGAGTGAGTCCTTGCAAGGTGTAGGAAACATGGACATTTCTCTAAATCCAAAGAAGTGTATTTTTGGAGTCACGGAAGGTAAGTTGCTGGGACACATTGTGAACAAACATGGAGCACACATTGATCCTGAAAGGGTTAGAGCTATCCAAGCACTAGCCTTACCAATAAGGAAGAAGGGAGTTCATTCATTCTTTGGAAAGGTAAACTTCCTTCATCGGTTTTGTGCCTGTGTTTTTTGAAACTGACTAAGCATATAACTTCCATGATGAAGCCTCAAGCAAGTTTCAAGTGGAATAAAGAAGGAAAAACAACATTTGAGGAGATCAAGAAAGCCATTACCAAAGCTCCAACTCTTGTATCTCCATATTTCAACAAGGAGTTCATCATGTATTGCTATGCATCAGAACATACACTCTCTGTTTTCCTTGTTTAGAAAAATGATGAAGGCTTGGAAGCACCCATTGCTTTCATGAGTTGTTCTTTGAAAAATCATGAGCTAAAGTACAACCAATTAGAGAAACATGCCTACGTAGTGGTCAAAGCTGTTAAAAGTTTCAGATTCTACATTCTCAATTCCCATACAGTGGTGATGGTCCCTAGAAGTGCAATCAAGTCCATTTTGACTCAACAAGATCCTGGGGCTAAGAGAGGAAGTTGGATTATAAAGACCCAAGAGTATGACTTGGAGATTAGACCCTCTAATCTGGTAAGAGGAAATGGTTTGTGCCAACTGATTGCTGAAGATGAAGCTCTCAAAGCTCAGCAGGGAGAAAAGGATGGTGTTTTCTTGACCTATTTAGGAGATAGTCCACATGTGCTCTTTATCACCTCTACTGATGAGTGGTATGCTGAAATTGCTTACTATCTCACTTATGGAGAATTCCCTCCTCATCTTGATTACAAAAAAAGAAGGACACTCAAGCTAAAGGCATCCAAGTTTGTGATCTGGAATCATGTACTTTACAAGAGAGGCCTAGATGGTTGTTTCCTCAGGTGTGTAGATAAGGAGCAACAAGAAAAGTTTCTCAGGGCATATCATGATCAAGCTTGTGGTGGACATTTCTCAGCAATGGTCACCGCACATAAGATCCTTAGAGGGAGATATTATTGGCCCTCCATCTTTTTAGACACTCAGGATTGGGTTTCCAAATGCAAAGCATGCCAACAATTTTTTGGAAAGCCACAACTAGCTGCATTGCCACTCAGGCCTGTGGTGATTGAAGAACCATTTCAACAATGGGGGCTAGATTTTATTGGTGTTCTGAATCCTCATTCTAGTGCAAGGGCATACTTATGTACTCACTACAACTAATTACTTCACCAAATGGGTGGAAGCCATCCCAACCAAGCAAGCCAACTTTGAAACACTCTGTAACTTCATCAAGGAGAATATCATTTTTCATTTTAGAATACCACAGAAAATTGTTGTAGACAATGCCACCTATTTCTCTTCCAAGGAGCTCATAGATTTTTGTTATGGATTTGGAATCTCCCTATCTCACTCTTCTTGACTACTACCCATAGGGAAATGGGCAAGCTTGAGTCAAGCAACAAGAACATTAGTGACCATTGTCCGCAAGCTAGTAGATGAGAATCAAAGGAACTGGCACAAGAAGTTATATGATGCATTGTGGGCTGATAGGATCACTCCTAAGAAGGCAATAGGTATGTCACCTTTCCAAATGTTGTATGGAGTTAAGGAAGAAATTCCCCTCACAATTGAGATGCCATCTCTCAAGTTGCTGCAAGAAATAGAAGATGGTCAATACAAAGACTCCATTGACAAGAGGATCCTCTTCTTGGAGAAGCTGTTGGAAAGTAGATGCCAAGTGGTGGATAGAATTAAGGAGCACCAATTGAAAGTGAAGAATATTTTTGACAAGAGGTAAAAGGAAAGAGAATTCAAGGTTGGAGACTTTTTCCTACTATGGGACAAGAGAAGAGAACCAAAAGGTAGCCATGGAAAGTTTGATTCATTATGGCTCGGCCCATTCCAAATTCATGGAGCTTGTGGTGAGAATGTTTTTCTCCTCTCATACTTAGATGGAATGCCATTGGAATTTCCTCTAAGTGGGAAATACTTGAAACTATATCATTAGTGAAAGTGGTTTTTCCCCCACCTTGTACCATAGGTGATTTCGTAGGTGTGTTCTTTTTCCCTTTTCTGTTGTGTGGTTTTGGTTTCTCTTTTGTTTGGTTTTTGTTGTGCGTATTTCCTCCTTCTTCCATTCTTTCTCAGAATTGTACATGACTCTGCAAGGCCCAATGGATAAGGCACTGGTCAACGTAATATGTTTTGAAACTAAAGATTTTGGATCCTCATGTCATGCCCTAGCCATGCCTAGTTCACGCCATGTCCCCAAGCTAGAGCCAGTCGTTGTCTCCTGAAAACTGCTCTACATTTTTCATAGTCAAATCCAAATTTTTTGAGCTCATGCCCTTCATTGGTGTTTAATACAAGTTAGAGATTCAATAAATTAGCAAAATTCGTGCCCTAGAGTTGTTTAAACCTCTATTGTTTTGCTCATTTTTATAAATCCTCCATTTCCCGGTCTATGCACATGTAAATATCCTCTTGACAACCTCCATTTTTTATCAAAATTGTTCACTTGTTCTATGGCTTGGGTTTTCAAATAATTTATTTCCCCCATGCCTCTGGTTTGCGAAGGAAATTCAAAAATTGGACTCAAAATGATGAAGTTCTCTTCCTCTGTGTATTTTTTCCATGGTTGGGATGACGAGTGTCTTTTCCCCATCAAATTGTGGCCCCGATGAAAGTAGGTATGTGGTCAGATCCTATTGGATGGGGAGGAATGGGATTTTTGGTGAACTTAACACTTTTGGTCACTTTTGGAAAAAATGGTAAATTTGTGACCCCGCGGACCCGAAAAGTCTGAATCGCCGTTGAAAAAGTCTAAAGTTGGATGGCCCATGTGTGCAAAAGTCACTCCAAGGGATGAGTCTGGGACCGTCAATTAATCGAAATTTCCACATGTCCCAGGTAAAAAGTGAAGGTAAAATCAGTTAAGTATGGAATTCTCAGCAGACGGCTCCACATGTCGTAATGGCGCAACTCCAAGGTGGGCAGAAAGGGCCAATTACCAAATCAGTGTCAAAGATTGCCATGTGGTCAGAGTCATTGGGAGGAATTTGATGTTTTTGAGCCTTTTTTCACTAAAGTTGAAAAGTTCAAAGCGGTGAGCAGCCCCATCAGGGGATATGAAAAATTTTGAGTCTCTTTGTAAGGAAAAGGTGAAAAGTTAAAGGAAGTAACCCATAGCCCTAATCAGAGCCTATTAGGGAAAAATTCAAAGATGAAGCCCTCCTGTTGAAAAGTCAAAGTGAGTGAGCGGGCCATCGGGGGACTTTTAGAAATGACCTAACCAAATTTCAAAAGAGAAGTAAAATTTATAGAATGCTCCACGGATCCCAAGGTCTCGGGCCCGCCGTTGAAAATTCAAAGCGGGAGAGCAAATCGGTGGAGGAATTTGTGTTTTTGAGCCTTTTTCCAAAAAAGGTAAAATGTTTAGAAAATAGCCGCGACCCCGTCTCCATAGGGAAAAAGTCAGAAGGTGAAGCCACGTGTCACAGTCAAATCAAAACAATGGGCTGGCAGAGGAAATTGAGTTTTTAAGCCTTTTTCCAAAAAGGTTAAAATGTTGAGAAAAGGTTATGACCCCATTTCCAATAAGAACGTGCCACATGTCTAAGTTGAAAAGTCAAAATGGGGCTGCAGGCCAATTTGTTCCAAATTGCCAAATCTCTAAAAATCACAAAATGAAAAGGGCTTCTCCCATACCCACTCCAATCTCTTCCTACCACATGGATGGCCCGATTTCAGAGTTAGAGGAGAAAATCAAATGGTATATATTTAAACTGGAAAATCAAATGTAATGGTTGCTTTGCAAGATCTGGTTTTTAACCCGCCATGAGTGTTTTCTTCACAACAGAGGAATTTGAAAAGGCGTTGAGGATTTGTGAAGTTGTAACGGTTTCTTGCAAAGAATATAATGGCTTCTTGATGTCATTCCAAGGGCTGGTGATTGATTTCAAAAAGACCAGAGTGCTTTGTACCTGGAAAAGATAGAAAACACCATTTTTTTCTATTTTCTCTTCTTCCTCGAATTTCTTCCATTCTCAAGCTATGTACAAACTCTTCTCGAGCTTCAATAATAAAAGAAGGAATTTTTTCCTCTTTGATTGAGGAATTAATTGGTACTTTGCGACCAATGAGTTTCATTCGGTCTTGTAGCTTTTCCTGTGGATTTGTTTTTCTTCTAACTATAAATGCACATAAATGAAGTTTCTAATTAATGTGTGTGGGAATTTGATATTCTACTCGCAACATTAGTTTCTCCTACCTCCATTCTCACTCCCTTTCCCCTCTCAAAACAAAGTTTCTTCTCTAGTGAGAAATTGCTAGCTTTGCCACAGGGTCAGTGGAGTGCCCCTGTTGGATCTCTGGTCGAAAGGCCACCATTGAAATCCACTTTTTCACTGCATGCACATACGGAAGCTGCACCATTCAAGTAGAGGGACTTATATTCCCATAGTGTTGGCTAGATACTCACCAATTTTTCCACAAGACAAATTTTCTTGCCAACAGTAATAAATTGATTGCTCTTTGTGTCACTCATCGCAATGAGCGAGAATGGAACCTAAAGAATGGTCTGCGGCAGAAATATATAGGTAAAAGGGTTGGTCATCCTTAGGAGGAATGAGAACTGGTGGTTGAAGAAGGTATTGTTTTAAGGCATCAAAGGCTTTATGGCATGCATCATCCCATTTGAATGAAACATCCTTCTTGAGAAGATGATGAAATGGTTGACAGTGGTCGGAAAGCTACGAGATAAAATGATGAATGGATTGCAACTTACCTTGCAGACTTCAAAGTTGATGGAGATTAGTAGGTGGAGGCATTTCTAGAATAGCCTTTACTTTAGTAGGATTGACTTCTATGCCATGTAAAGAAATGATGAAACCAAAGATTTTTCCTAAAAGTACCGCAAAGACGCACTTCTTTGGTTGAAGACGAACACAATACTTGATGAGGTGGTCAAATATGACCTTAAGGATGGTCAGGTGTTCAAATCAATGTTTGGATTTGGCAAGAAGATCATCTACGTAATCTTCCAATATGTGATGCATGATGTCATGGAAGATGTAAGTCATGGCTCACTGATATGTAGCACCAGCATTTTTAAGGCCAAAAGGCATGACTCGATAGTAGAAGGTCCCCTAAGGAGTGATGAAAGTAGTTTTGTGTTGATCTTTTGGAGCAAGTAATATTTGATTATAACTCGAGAAACTGTCCATGAGTGATAGCATTTCATGGCCGGTGGTGAGAACAACTAGTTGGTCAATTCCTGGTAGGGGAAAATCAACTTTGGGACAAGCTCGGTTGAGGTCATAGAAGTCTATCCAAATGTAGAGTCCCCCTATCACCTTTGTGACAGGAACAATGTTAGAAATCCATTGGGGATAGTCAATGGGTAGGATGGGATACTAAGAGAAGTCGCTAAAGTTCTTATTTGACTAGAAGAGAAATGCAGCACATCTTTTGTTTGATGGGTTTGGCATTAGGAATGGTTACGATATTATGGACCACAATTTTTGGGTCAATACCAGGCATATCGGCATAGGACCAAGAAAAAGCGTTGCTATGGTCCTGAAGGAAAGAGGTAAAATCTTCCTATTCAGTAGCATCTAAAGATTGGCCTATCTTTAGAATGTGCGGGTCGTCCTGGAGTATTAATGTTGATTTCAATGGTCGATTCATTAAACATGGTTTACGTCTTAGAGGGTAACAACTCGGTGAATATAAAGAGTCTTCTGCACCAAGGTAGGTGAGGATGGACTCATCATCCTAACATTGAATGAAATTAATAGAAGGATTATCATCATCGATCATGTCAGAATATAGGAATGGGAGAGAAGAGGGAGCCTCACCATCGCGTTGATAGGTCAGAGGTCCCAAGGAAATTATGTTTACGAAAAAAGAGAGTTAGGAGGAATAGATTCGAGATCTATGGACTCTGTGGGTGAAGATGGTGACGTGGGTGAATGAGGTGAAATTTTTTTTTCTTCCTCAATGAGGTCAATGCGAGCCTTCTTGGGAGGTGGTGCGGCAAAGCCAATGCCACTATAGTCATTGTGCTTATGGGTAGTGTAAGAAATGACAGTATTGCAGCCCTTTTTGTAAAAACCGAAGCCAAAGCCTTTCCATGTGTAACAGTGGAGGAAATTTTGGGCAAAGCAGTAGTTGGTAAGGGAGTGTAGGTCAGATGAAAACAATCGTGTTTGGGATGGAGGTTCAGGTGAATAAGTGGCAATATCAAGTCCCCCATACTTTAGATTAGTGCGAAGGTGGGGAGGACCATAAGAAAAAACCTCACCTATGTAGTACTCATAACTAGGGTGCTGGTGTAGGTTTCCATGCTACTTGTGTGGAGTGAGGAATGTGTCGATATTATATAGACGGTACTCCCCCAGAGTGAGGCATTGAAAAAAACCTTCTAAGGGATTAATAGTCAATATGTGGGTAGCAAGGATAGATGAATCATTAGGTGATTGGGCAGGAGGGGTATGAGTCAGTTGGGACGTAGGGAGGTCAGATGTGGAGGCTATAGTGGAAAGTAGGAATAATAGGGTTAGTATGCGGGAGAGGTGGCGGTAGCATTGGTGGATGGGCTTGTGGGTGAAGGTGAAGTGGGGGTAGTACAGATGCCTTGACTGGTACAAGCACATCGTTGGGTTGGTACAACATGTTATAGGTCTTGAATGGCGACGAGTCGGTGGGGATGGTGTAGTTATGTCCCTCATGCTCAAATTTTACACAGCGGTGTAAAGTTGAAGGGACACAACCCATGACGTGAATCCAAGGTCTTCCGAGCAATAGGTTATATTAGAACTCCCCCTCTAAGATGTAGAATAGTTCTGGGACAATGCGAGGGCCTAGGGGAACATGAAGGATAATAGTGCCAAGGGTGGAGGTGATGGCATCGTTGAAGGAGCGTAGCATAACTGGGTTATTATGCATATAGTTAGAAGGAATAAGCATTTGATTGTATGTGTGGGAGGAGATGATGTTAATGCTAGCACCACCATCAATCATGACATGTTGTACGCGTATGTTATCGATATAAATAGAAATGAATAGGGTAGGATTAGGGTCATTTGACTGGAGAGGTATAATCTCCTCTTCAGAGAAGATGAGGGTGGTGACTTGAGGAGTGGTCATGGGGGTAGAAGGAGGAGCTGATTTGGTTAGTGAGGACACATGATGAGGGGTGATAATCGAGGCCACTGGTGGGGGGTCATTGGGTAGAACTTCAATGGATTGGAAAACCTCGATAAGGGATTTTTTTTGGGATTCAGAAGTCTGGACGAGATCATACAAAGACATATTTAGAGGAGAATGATGCAATTGTTTTATCATTGTGCGATGGGTGACCCCATCAAAGATAGGGTATGTAGGTCTACAAATGGTGATTTTGGGAGTGGGTATAAATGGTATATTGGGTACGGGGTTGGTTGATGGGCTAGTTGCTTTTTCTTTGCCTTTTTCTTTCTAAGCGCGGGGTAGCAACATGAACCATGTTAATATGAGGGGAGGTGGATGGAGAGGGGTGTTTCATGAAAGGTATAATGACATGAGGGGAAAAATCCTAGCAGTGGATAAGAGCCTTGTGAAATGAGTAGGGTGCACTGACATTTGGGTGGTGGTTTGACCAACTCTCTAATACAGACCATGTTGATCTCGAATTTTGGAGGTGGGAAAAATGGATTTGGGGGTGGAGATACTGATTTTTGAATGGGTAAAGGACGATGATGTATGGTGACAGGTGAAGGTGGAACATGGTCCTCATTAAGAAGGTCGTCATTGTCAAAATTTTGTTCAGGAGGACAAAGTTGAAGAAGAACAGTCTTTAGAGCCTTACAATGTTAAGCATCATGTCCTGGCACACGATGATAGGCACAAATATTGGTTTCATCAAACCCTTTTGGTTTGGGTTTGAGAGGATCGTAAGGTTGAAGCAGTGGTAATGTGATGAATGAAGTCTCTAAGAGATTGGTTAAAATGTTGGTGTAGGACCCCTCTAATGGATCACAATGGGAAGGATGTGTGGGTTTGGGTATAGGTGTGGCTGATTGTGAGGGAAGAGGATTTATAGGAGAGGGAATGGGTTAGTCTACTAGTTTGGTATGTGGAGTGGTCTTAGGTCTTGTTAGCATCTGCTTGGGTATTAGGTGGGATAGAAGAGTTGGCGATGGAAGGTTTGGTTGGTTTGACTACCTTATTTAAGGGTAGCAGATTCTTAACTTTGGGTTGCACCTTCTTGGGTAAAGGTGACACGGGAGTATGAGATCTAGAAGGAAAGGCAGATGGTGGAAGAGGATGGGTTACCCACGGGGGAAACCGAGTTGTTGTGGTGGTAGTTGGTAGAGGTTGGGTAGATGGCATTGGTTGAATTCATATAAGAAAGGTTGGGGTTATGGTAACTAGCGGAGGTATAGGTGGCAAGAAGTGCATGAGTGAGGGTGAGGGTGTTTGGTTTTTGGGTGAATGAGGTGTAACAAAGGCTCGTGATGTAGTAGTAGGTTGTTTAGCTTTTGACTGGCCTTGGGTATGAGATTTTTTGGTCAAGGTTGATGGATGAGGTCCTAGGATGGACGAAAGGGGGGAAGGTGACAAAGGTGTGGTCAGCAAGACCGGTGTATGTGGCCTAAAGGGTTGGGTTTTATTTTTAGGCATGGGGATAATGCTACCGTGAACTTTGGAAGATGCGGCTAGGTCTAATCTGACAAGTGGGTGAGTAAGGCTTGATGTTGGAATAACACCCAAAGTAGTGATGGGTCTCGATACGGGTGGCGGGATAAGTGTGGGTAGGTTTTTAGGTTTGGGAATAGTTGTAGTGATGGGTAGAAGTTTGGATGGAGGTAGGGATGATGAAGAGGAAGTCCATTTCAATTGACATGGTCAGTGTAGAAAATTTTGGGTAGATCGTGGAAGTATATTTAGGAAACATTTGCATTTGGAGCCGAGGAGACATCCCCAGAGCATGGAATGATCAATGTAATCCAAACGATTCGATCAGCTGTGAAAATGGGACTACTGAAGAAGAGGACGGAATGGGTTGGGTGGTAATTCTTGTGAAATATGTCTGTGAGATAGGTAATTGGCTAGCTTTAGACTCTGTAGGTAATAGAGCCGAGATCATGTTAATAGGGTCCTGGGATGCTAGGGGAAAAATGTCCCCGATAGGTAGTGACATGTTTGAAGAATCTCCCATGGGTAGGAGAGATAATAGGTCGGGTGAGGTAGACTTATCTCTTGGTGGAGGAGAAGGCGATGATGATTCTCTTGTGGATGGGAGAATAACAAGTGTTGATGGTTCAGAAGGTTGGGAAGCAGATGATGACATGACATCGGTAGAAAGTGTGGGTTCCTCCATGAGAGAAAGGGGAGATGAGGGGGACTCCTCTGTGGGTAGAGGAGTAGAAAATATATACTCCTCTATGGATGGAGGAGCTCATGCCAATATTTCCTCAATAGATGAAGTAGGTAGGTTTTGAGGAAAAGTTGGCATGATATCAAAAACTGTGTGAACCTCACGAGAAATTGTTTTCGCTGGATGAAGGTTCGCTATTTTGATTAGATGATGGTTTATGATTAGGGAATGGATTTTTTGAAGATGTAAAAATTCTGATTTGCTGGTGCATTTGGGTTGTCTACGAAAAGGTCTCCATTGTCTATCATCTCTTGAACAATGTTTTTAAAAGTTATGCAGTTACCATCACTATGTCCTTTAACGTGATGATAATTATAGTAGTTGTGCTTATTTATACCATGCGGGCATAGGATGAGTGGGATCAAAACCTGTATGAGGTTTTATGGGAGGAAGTGTAATAAATCTCCATCTTTAAGAAGTGTTTCCAAGACTGAAGAATAGGGCTCTTTGATCGAAGTGTACTTCTGTTGCTCCCGTCGGAGCTGAAAGGCCTGGATAGGAGAAAGATTGGAAGAAGGTTGGGCCTGATTAGAAGGATGAGGTGGACCCACCTTGAGGACTACTGAATTGGCAAGATCCTTTAGGATTTGAATAGTTATTTTTAGGTTTTGAAGATGAAGAAGAATCATTTGATTTGAATTGGGTGTTCTTGTTCCGTAATTGGATTTTCTTTTCTTCAATGGCACAAATTTCTAGTTTTCGGGCCATGGTGAATGCTTCATCAAAGGTTTGAAAGGTTTGGACTTGCAGAGTTGGTGAGATGTGTCTGGCACAAGCTCTAGTGAACAACTCAATAAGTTCAATCTGAGGTAGTTGGAACTTTAATTAGTTAATAAGACTCCACCAGCGGGCAACAAAATCTATGATAGATTCATCTTCATACTGCTTGGTTGAATAGAGATCGGTCATGGTGACTTTCTTGGTAACATTGATTGAAAAATGATCTAGGAAAGCTTGGGATACTTGATTAAAGGAATAAATAGAATGTCAAGGTAGTCCACTGTACCAATCCAATGTTGGTCCTGTCAAGGACATTGGGAAAGTTTGTAGGAGCAAAGTGTCATCGTGGGAGATTAGGTAACACCCATGTTTAAATGACTGCAAGTGTTGGTGTGGGTCTTCTTTAATATTGAAGTGATTGAATTTAGGAATTTCCCAATGCACTGGGTAAAGACGAATGGGAATAGATGGATGGATAGGCTCATTACAGATTTCATCATATGTTAAAGAATTATGGGAGATAGAAAAAGATGCTTCTAAGGTCTGCATCTTCTCCATCATCATTTTAATGAGGTCGTTAGTAGGTTGGGATGAATGGGTGCCCCCTGCAGAAAAAGGGGGTTGATGCTGAATGTATGAGGTAGGTGGTATGCTGGTGTATGGTGGCATTTGAGTATGAGAACTACGTAGGAGGAATAGATGTAGGTGGCACATAGCTAACATAAGCAATAGATGAGGTCAGGGGTTGTTGGTAGTACGTGTAATTAGGTGGGGTAGTCATAACAAATCTAGTGGTGATTGGGGATAAGCATTGTGGGATAGAAAATATGAGATTCTGGAAAGGGGTGTAAGTTTCCAACACCGAGAGGTGGTTGCGATGTAATGGGTATATGTGAAGTGGCAGGTGCAGATGATGTTATACTCATAGAGGTTGTCAAAGGGACAATCGATGTCATGGGCACGATTGATGACATAGATGTTGCAGTTATAGCAGCTGTGGGATTAGCTGAGACACCATAGGTGATAAAGTGGATGACGGTAGCACCGAACTAGTGCTAGCTGACGTCAGAAGTGGGGGATAGAGTAGGAGGGATAGATACGGGCATGCCATATATTAACTATCTTGAGGAATCTTAGGTGGAAGAATGAGCAAGGTAGTACTAGAGGGAAGCGGGATTCTGGTCGAGGAGTCTCACAAACTCCTCATCACTGGTAGCGATGGGGATAAGCTAAGTCAGATCCATAGGTGACAAAATGGATGGCAGTGATGGACTAGGTGGGAGTGGCTGACAAGACTGGCATGAAATATGAGGGTGTTAGTTTGGTATGCGAGTCAACACCATGTGAATCAATGTATATCAGGTGAACTGTACTCTGTAAATGACACATGGAACAACAGAGATGGGGAACAACAAATTCTGGGAGGGAAAGTTGGTAAATGTTTTGATTAAAATCAAAATAGAGTGACCAACACTGGTCAAACTAACCGATGACGGTTAAGGGGTGACCGATGTTGGTTACAAGAACTGATACCGGTTACTGTGAGAAAATGACAGTTTCAGCAAATGAGGCAGAAACTGATGATTGTCAGACAGGAAGTTTTTGTTGGATGATTGTTATCAGAGTAAAGAGAGTACAATGATACACAACAATTCTAAATAGAAGAGAAGATGATATAAGTGTCTTTTGGGTAAATTAACCAAAAGAACAAGGAACTGACGCCAATTTGGTAAACCGATGGTGGTAAGATGTAAATTGATGGTGGTCGCTGGACCGATGCCGGTTACTGTGAAATTTGAAGAATGAGGAAAAAATGATTTTTTTATGAATTTAGATTGGATGAATAATCAACCCAGAAGTATGGGGATGATAAGATGAGGTCTTGACACACTATGAGAAAGTCAGAATACTCCAACTATGATGGCGGAGTGTGAAAGGCAAAAATAAAAAATGAAGAATCGTATCCTCACACCTCAAAACACAAGTCAAGCACAAAGCTAAGAAAAATACATAACCCAACAAGTGAATTTAATGTGTTTAGCTTATGCTATTTAAAAGAATGACTTGTGAATTTAGAGTAGAGTTTTTGGTTGGGAAGGCTTCCTATAAAGAAGGAAATTTTAAAGGTGAGGTTTCAGGTTATGTTATGGCGGGGGCGGGTCGTTCTTTGAGGTAATGACTGGACAGAGATAACTAGCTGGGTGCCCACTGTTAATCCTTTGATCGTGTGATCGTTGACAACTTCTTCCGGGTGGGATGTTGTTTAAGAAGATGTATATATTTCAATTTGTGCAGTTTGGCAAAGAGAGAGAAGAAAGAATGTGCTTTTCTATGATTTAGTTATGTCAACCATCAGTTGGGCATGACTTCCAGCATATAGGTTGCCCTCATTTTAATGTGAGCTAAGATGCAGTGAATCAGAATGCTATGCAAATGTTTTAAGCCCAAATCGAAGTGTGATATTTGATGTAACAAGTAATGAATAGGAAGAGGAATGCTCTTTCACTAATGCAATACTAATGAAAGAAAAGAAGTATTCTTTTTATAGAACCAAAAAAATGATTGCTTTTAGACAATAGAAAGAGAGGAAGATTTCCAGAGAGGAAAATTAATG
Source organism: Taxus chinensis (assembly GCA_019776745.2). Lineage (NCBI taxonomy): Eukaryota > Viridiplantae > Streptophyta > Pinopsida > Cupressales > Taxaceae > Taxus > Taxus chinensis. Next base: position 137,317,359 of record CM034156.1, read on the forward strand.
TGTAATATTTTTAGAAGGGAAACAAACACACAAGAAAATTTTACCTAGGAATGAATAAAATGCAAGGAACCTCGAGATGGGTCCCACCTGGGCATGCCAAAATGTTTCACCATTTTCTTTAAGTTTTTAAACGAAATAGATAAGGGTGTGGGCCAAGGAGGAATACCTATTGTGATGGTCAGTTTGAAGGTCGTTGCACACATTCTGACTTCTTGATCCAATGTTGACTGTGGGAGCTTCCTTTTGGCTAGGAGGAACTACCTGAAATACACAACAAGACCACAAGAAAGAGGATTAAACAATATATGTCAGTGGGCTACCTAGCATGTGCTAGATCCAGGAAGTGTGATACTTCCTCGGTGGAAGTCAACCCACTATTTAATACAACTTAATGCGAGAAATAACATAAATAAATAAGGTTCCTACTGTAGTTGATATGATTTAGGTATCTCATCCAAATACAATAAGCGAATCCAACCTAACAGGCTAGGCTATGATCAGATCTGGAAGTGAGGTAAATAATTAAGGTGCTGGAATAGGTCAGGGTTAGATTCTGGGTCACTTGAATCACTTGGAAAAGGGTTATTGGGATTTGGTATTAGCAGGACTGCCAAATACAGAGACCGACATCGGTCTGGTATGACCGACGATGGTTTAGTAAGAACTGATGATGGTTACTGTGGGCTGGTAATAACTCAATAGTTCATGGTTTTGGGGATTTGTCTGAGACTAGATCAGAGATGGTGAGGAGTTGGTTTAGGTATGGGGAGATGTTAGGAATATTTAGAGGTACTCAGGAGTAGACAAAGGTGATTAAAAGGGTTATGAGTGATGGGAATGGTTGGGTTCACAGGAAGGCAATAGTGGTGGGGTAAAAATATAAATGGTGGTTGATAAAAAAAGGTGAAGAACTTTATAAACTGAATGGAAATGAAGTCGTACAGGTTAGAGACACACTTACTGTTGTGCAGGTTCAATGGCTGGGTGGTGGTGATGGTTGATCGGTGAAATGGCGATCAGTGTCGTGGCAGTGCTTCCCAGAATGCTCCTATGAATGCAAACACCTTCTGATCAATGGTTGTGTTGGTTATGGCTGCCTAGATGTGTGAAAGAGATCTGGTTCTTGCTTGCATGTAGATCTCCTTTTCTCCAAAACTCGAGAATGTGTCTAACCTCTCAAACAAGGTTACCAAAATGGTTATATGGTAACTGACGATGGTTTAGGGTTACCAGCGTCAGTTTGGGTTGACCGTCGGTTAAGGCGGGATATCCTAGGTTCCCTAAAATAGTAGATCTTGGCTATCCTCTTCCATCTTTTTCTCATTTGTGCCGGGTCTAAATGGAATGTTGCACTTAGATACATAGGAATGTGGTTAGAGGAAGAATAGGCATGTGCTTTTAGGGTTATACTAAGTCTTAGTTCATTAAGGTAAGTAGGGCTAAGTCTTAGTTAGTTATGGAAACATGTTATGAATAGGTCTATGGTGAGGTGGTGGGGTGAGGTGGAAATTGGTTTTAATTAAGGTAATTAAATAATGAATGAAGTGAGGATGAGTATTAATTTAATTGTAAATAATTAAATTAATATTAATGTGGGGTATAAGGGTCATGGTTAGGTGAATGTGTTTAAGTTGGTTATTCAAAAGGGGACCAATGCTCAACTCTTCTAGTTTGGTATGTTCCCTGAGCTTCGATTGAGATAAAGAGTTATTTGCAACCGTCAGCAAGAAAATTTAAGTTTTTTAGTGTGATGCATTTGTTGATGAGATCCATATATATACTATCTAGTTAATGAGATGAAAATAAGATCAAAACTAAGCAATATATGTTGGAATAGCTATATAAAAAACCAGATTGCTTCAAGTTGCTTTGATGGTATGGTACATGTAAGACTCAAAAGCTATTTGTCATTATAATAGCTAATATGGTGTAATTGTGTAAAAGGTATAATCACTAAACATAAGAATGAGGCTACAAATGAAACCTATTTTCTCCATTTCCTATGATCATCATCCCCTCTTTGTTGCCAACACTTGAAAACATTCACCAATTCATCTCTATGCAATCAAGTAACTGATAGAATAGGTTTCTTTGATAGGATTAATGTGAAAATTATATGTGGGAAGAAAGAAAATGAATGTCCACAATTGAACAGAGTAGGTCAAATGAGAGTTCAAATTGGATTCAGTTACAATCAAAACACTAGAGTATAAAGAATCCTATATTTTGAAGCATTGCAAAATGTAAAATTTGGCACAAATATCCAATCACTTATAGATTAGAATGGAAAATAATATCATAGTGCACATGATCCAGGTGGTTGTATGATTCCTATGGGCAGAACCAAGATTCGACAATATCTCCTGTTTGGAAATACCGCTCACTACCTATGCATCCTTGTCCCCTTGTGGGAAAGAACCCCCCTTACAAACTAAAAAACAAAGGTAGAACAATTGTTTCATCTTACAGAATGATTCCTTTGTCCTCTACAACATCCTTGCATCTATTCAATTATCCCTTATGGCAAGGTATGCCATAACAGAGCAAAGATGGGTGTGACTACAAACCGTTTTTAGGAGATCATAGTCTATAACTAAATGAAAGGGGTGTAATGATATTTCAACACCATACAGATCATTAATTGATAAAAATTAGATCATTAATTAATAAAACTTACATATTATATCCCGGTGTACAACTATATCAGTCACATAGATCCTTAACATATCAAGCTTCTCCAGCTAAGTGACTCAGTCACAAACTATATTAACAAGGTTCTAAATATTTTATCTGGATTTCCATCAATATCACATAAAGAAAGAGAACAAATATTGATATGTACTAAAGGCCAAATATTACAACTATTCCTGTAGAGGATAGGCTTAAGCTACCTTTTGGTTAGGGCAGATGTGGAAACCGTGGGTCTCTTTTTACAACCTTTGACTATGAAGATATAGCGGTTGTAGCTGTAAAATGCCACGCAGGTAACATTTCCTTGTATTTTGTAATTTTGTTCAATTACCTAGTAACGAAAGCCTAAAAATCCCCTGCGATGATTATGATAAGGATAAACCTTTATGTAGCCAATGTAGCCAAAAATTACACTCTGTGCGTGTGATATTTTCTAGTTTATTACCTAAGACGACTAGGGAGTGTAATTTATAGTTTATTACCTAAGATGACTATTAAAAGTTGTATGATTACCGCCACCCTCGCCGGTTTTTGGTTAAAAATCAAGTTATAATATTTATCATATGGGGAGTTGAGTACGTGACCTCGCTAACCCAAGGCCTTGTTTATTACCACTTGTCCAATAAATAACTTTAACGTATAAAAGGCTTTGTTTGCTCTTGTTTTGATTTTAATGTTTGGATAAGAGTTTTAAATTTAACATAACCAAATAGTCAGTGCTATGGGTCAAACCTAAAGATTTATCACTACGTAATTACAGAAAAAACAAGACAATAATAAACTTTTCAATATAAATGTGGTGAATGAAGAGAACTTATTTTTTCTTCACTCCCCGTCTTTTCTCTTCCTTCCAATGTGTTGAATCTCTTTCCCTATTCTTGGGGGTATAAGATTTATTTTCTGATGTCTCGTGCATGTTCATGTGTTTTCTATGTATCTATTTTATTATTCTCTATGTGTGCATTCTTTTTGGGAACTCCCTCAAATCTGTATGCGTACTATGTCCATTTTATGTCCCCCTTTCCTTCCTCCCCCTATTTTTAATGTTGTCCACTCTATATTTATCTCATGCATTTCCTAAACTTGGTTTATTAATTTTTCTTTCCATCAAACTTTTGTTCTATTTTCCATACAACTCTCTTAATTTCCAATAATTCCCCTAAAAAATGCCTCTTTCAATTTTATCTTGCAAGTTAGAATTAGAACGAATAAATTTATCTATACAACTATATCAGTGTGTTCGTGTGCCAGGTTTCACTTATTTATGATATTTTTCCAACTGAGGGGATTCTAATTCATGCCACTTAGATCTTATCAGTTCACCTACATCCCATCTCCTCTCCTCTCCAAGCCTTCATGATTAATGGGATACCGATGTGTGCCATGCGACACCCATCAGTACTCTTTCATGTCAGGATACATTATGCCTTAATTTTCCTAGTGTCAATATTTTTTGATGTGTGCCGCATTGTTCCCATTAGTGCTTCCAAAGTACATACTCATTTTGGTTAATCCCATATACATTATGGGTTAGAAGTTATAATGGTTTAAAATTTATATCTAGATATATATTTTATTTGTGTCCACTTAGGATTTTGTGGGCTAGACTTGTAATGCATGGGTGAGATTGAGTAGCTTGTTCCCTAGCTTGTTGAGCTATGCATGATGCATGTTGGGTTGTTATGCAATGCCAATTAGTTTCTTTCCAATGCAATGCAACTTGGTTTCAATGCATGATAGTTAGTTATCTTAGCTCAAATGTAATATTGATGCAATACGGTTTGTTAACTTGATAAGACAATGCTAAAATGAGGGAAAAGTGACTCAGTTAACATGCCAAATCAACTTGGCCTAATATAAAATGCAAAACACTTGTTTAGCTAGCTAATGAGAAAAGTGTTCCTAACCCCTCCATTTCGCATGAATGGGAATAATCCCATGTTCATTGTGTACAAAGCTTCATTAATATATAAATATAAAATCACATCTACAATTTGGTAGAGTCATGGCTATGGTCATTCCCACCTACGGATAGCCCAAGCTAGGAGGTGGTAAGATCGTAGAAAATATTGGCGGCCTTCACTTAGGATGGAGAGATAAATGAGCAAATAGGGCTTCAAAGGAGAAAATAGAATTAGATGAATAAGGCCAATTAGGATTTATTAGCTAAGTGACCCCTGTAACAAAAAAAAACCCCATTTTACTATAGGCCTCAATTATAAAATAATATTATTTTACTCATTTAAATAATAATGTCATTATTATTGTTTTTCTCCCTAATCATAATAGTAATGTTATTGCAAACACAATAAACAATGTAACAATGTAGCACAAATGACCCATTATCATAAAGAGAAAATACACCACTAATCTAATGTGTTATGCGATGTTACACTCCTCACCACAATAAGAGCATGCAACATTATTTTGTTGTCGCAATGTGACCAATACAATCCAATCTCACAAGGTGACACATATCAAAACAAAATTGAATCAAAAAAGGGAACTTATGGTGTCATCTTACAATTTTACACTGTCTCTTATGAATTGAATCAATTATGGAAAATCTCTCTATCCATACTTCTTTTTTGCATCTTTCCATGTCTCCTCGATGATACCATTTCACAAGCTAAACAACACTTGTATGCATGTAGACAATAGTACTCAGTACATTATCTATTCCATATAATCAAATCAATGGAAATGAAATATAAGTAGTATATATAAACAATAATAAAAAACTAAAAGATAAATCCACAATATATTTTATAGGTGATCAATAAACTAATAGTAAATGTCTTATTCCCAAAACATGTCATAATGATAACTTAATCAAATCAAAGTAGTATAAAGTGTTGTATCAATGTGGTAGCAACCACCTAGTCATCAAAAAGTATCCAAAACATAAGTGTGATACATTGGGATGTGACAATTAGCAATTAAGAAATAATAAGTTTTTGAGAAACTCATTGAAGATTTATACCTCCTTCTAGTACCGAGGGTTCAAGCTAAGTTATCTTCTCTAGAGAATCTCTATGATTTTCCTCGTTGTCTTTTTATTTCATTAATCATGTATGTCTAATTATGGTATGAATTGTCGTTAATATTTTTTCATTTACCCCTTTAATTTTTCCTTTTTTAATTACCCTTTTAAAATTTTGAAATTCTTGTATTTATATTAGGCTTTAATAAGGGTGTCGTTTTATCACATTTAAATACTTGCGCAAGAAATACCTAAAACAATATCACTTATTTTTCACTTTGATCACTCAATAATAGATGTTATTCCTCCTAACACTAATTAGTCATCGAATTCCAAAATGTAAGGAAAACTAGATGTGTTTTGGCTTCTGCATTATGTCAAGGAATAACTTAACTATATTGATATTTGTCAAATCCATCAACATTATAAAATGTTTTAAAAATAATAATTATAATTTTAATGATTCTTTAGTTGTGCATACCATTTGAATGTTGTGGCTTTACTGAGAGTTTTAGTTTTGTAATGAATTTTTGATTCTATGTAATATTTATAAATGCTCAAAAAAATTATTTTCAATATCCAATTGACACTTCTTAAATTCATTGATAGATAATGAATAATTTCTTTACATTTCCCTCTCATTCATGAGTGAACTAGGGTGTTGCAACAATATAAATTCAAATTAGGATCATAATGGCGCTCAAATTGACCTCCAATAATCGATAAAGAGAAAAAGAGGGAATGGGTCAAATGGGGTGAAGAAGGGAAGGACCCATTCATAAATTTCCTCAATCATGCACTTTACATTTCAGGAATGTGAAGTCCATGTTATGAACAAGTGGGCCATAATGAGGGGAAACACAAGGATATGGTGAGGTAATAGATCAAACATGAATATAGGTGAGAGGTGACATCCTAAGACAATAACTTGTGTCAATAAATCCATAATTTGAACCAACAATAAAAAATAATGTAGACATTCTCCAACATGTAATTAAATGTCTAATAAATGCATAGGGGCATTTCAATGCGTCTACATAACATGTAAGTAAATATCAGAGATACATTTGTAATATATATAGGGAATTGAAAATGTCTCCATCATTCTCTGCTACTAGGTTAGGGGTTTGAATATAGAAAACTACCACTATAGGTTATATATAAGTCAATCAAACTCAATTAATTATTGTAAGACCAAAGCAAGAGCGAAAAGAATAATGGTTAAGATTATATTTTTATTGAGAGTAATCATGAGGTAGTCTTGTGTTTCTAGAAAATATAGAGAACACACAAAACATTGTGATAAATGGAGGATATTGGCAAAAAAGTTCCATCTTATAGACCTCCAAGACATGTTCTCCATAAAATACTCAGAATCCATGTTTTCTTTTACAACTAGATTTTCCTATTCTTTCCTTCTAGAAACCCTCTTATTGTTTTTGAGCTTCTCTTTGATCACTAGGAAATTTATTTTCATCATCCTAAACCTACTTAAGATGTTGAATATGAAATTGTAAGGACAACATGATGTATTTGAGGGTCTCCATTATACAAGAGGATAGTTAAGTTATATTAATATGTGTCACGCTTAGCAACAATATACAATATTAAAAACAACATACTACTAATTATAGTAATATGTCTTCTATAAAAAGTGGTGATGTGTCTTCTATGAATTTCAGTGCTACATGTTTCAATAGAATGCTTGTAAATGCTCATTATCTCCTTTAACTTTGACTTAAAACTTTAAATTTCTCTCTTGTGCTTCGTATTTATAAACAATACAAATTCAAATTAAAATATTATTGGAGTACAAACCCACCTCCAACATAGAAAAAGCCAAGAAGCGAAGAGGCCAATGAGAACTTTCCAAAACCCAAAAAAAATTGTACACTTCATATTGTGTAGAGAAAATGAAAGGATGGATTGGAATCAGGTGACAACTATATTCTCTAGAAAGACTAGCCGTGACTGAACCAATAAAACCATCCTATTTTTTTTAAATTTTTTTGGTATCAATCAAATTGTGTGTACTCTTCTGTATAACGGGAGTGGCGGTTCTCTGCACACCAAATCAGACAAGGGAATGGGCATGTTACCATGTAATTAGTACAGTGGCAGCGGTGACATGTGATTTTTTTTTTTGACAGAGACAAACTGGCATTTTAACGTTTTCAAATGAATTTGAGCTGCCAAATTATGGGCAAATTCTACGTACAAGCAAGGCTGTAAGTCAAGGATATATGACACCATGTCTTGCCAGCCCATGCATTTAATCCAATTCTTTTTTATTTGTAAAACTAGAAAAATAGTTCAAGAGATTGTGGTCCAAACGAGTTGGGACCAGTGTGTTTCATTTTGTCAAAGTTTAAACATTTGAATCGTTTTGTATTTCATTTCTTTATTTATTTTGATTTTTATATAATAATTTAGAAAATTATCTAATAATTCAGAAAACAAACAAATACTTAATGACTAACAATTTGGAAGTAGGAAACTTTAATTAATTAATCAAATCATCTAAAGAGAATGCCAAATTACGTTGTGTTGTTTTTTAAAACATATCTTATAAAAACCAACTTTGTTAATTTTGTAACACAAAGTTGTTTTTTTATCAATACAAAATAAGTGATTTATTTACTTGTTTGCGTGGTTAGGTGCAAAAACTTTAATCAGTTATTTCTAATTGTGAAAATAATAATTTTTGCTTCTAATCTATGGTTTTGAATTAAAAATAAGTGTTTAAAGCATTAATAGTTTTTCGATCTGTAAAAATACTTTAAGTCATATTGTGCTTGGCTTATCATTACAATTTGTTGTTGGATGAGACACACTCGCGCATGGACATGGACATGCACCTCCCCCTAGCCACACACACACTAGGGCTGGCCTTAATAATATGTCGTTGTGTTGGTGACCATAAGTTACAAGTTTAATCATTATTCATATTGTAGTGCTTCAAGTTGGGGCATTGGTTGTACTATATGAGGACTAGTATGTGGAACTCGCCTTGCAACTGTGTGCCTTTGTGCGTGCCAGGTCACTGGGTCCTTCCTACTTGGAAATTGACAAAAGTGTGATATTCCATTCATCAAAAAATAAATTATTATAATAGAAATGAGTAATGTAAGATTAATAAAAGTAATTTCATAACAATTTTGAATTAAATGTAAACAAATTAGATTTTTGATATGCTATCTTACTCAAAATTTGATAAAGTGTAATTAGAATTAAAGCATGTAATGTGATTACCAAAATAAATGGACAAAGGTAAGACCAAGCATTAAGATGGTTTATAGAAGCTCAAAATTTCATCACCATGTTGAGGTGCTAAGAAACATTTAGGCTCGGAAACTCTATTCTAGATAGCTTTGTTGAATGCTAGATAACAATGTGGATGATCGTGTCTAGGAAGGCTATGAACATGTGGTATCTAATTGTATGTTTTTTCTCTTTTCCTTGTGTAGGTTCACTTGTGTCTAAATATCTACTTTCTAGTTCAAAAACCTTGTGATGATTATGACATAATTATATGTCGTTTCTTGGATCAAAACCACACCTCTTCATGTCCTGAGATGAAAAAGGGGTTAACATGTTTAAGTTGGATGTCCTTTCCATACCACCATCGATTTTATGAGAATTTTCTAGATACCAATACTTTGATGAGGCCCAATCAAGTCACATTTAGTTCTCCCAAGCATATAATGAGATACAAAAGAGTTTATCATAAAGAATTAGACTCTGATTTGTTCCTAACACTTGACAACATGTACTTTAAACCTTTTACTTCAAAAACAAGCTTAATATGTGATCTAGGATTTGACTTGGATGGTTTTAAATGTATATTTTTCTGTTTTGATAATGTGTTCCAAGTATTCTAATATATTCTAGAATATATTTATATTCCCCTAATAATTTTATATGTGTTTGTATTTATACATAACAAGCATTGTAAATATTCCTACTCAAACAACACTAGATTATCACCTAGGCCAACTAAGCCATGTTACTCACTCAAATTGTTTACTGTCAAGAAGTGGGAGGATGGGTATGAGGAAAGTGTATAGGTTTGGGACCAAACCTATTAATAAACTATGTGTAATGCCCACAATTACTCAACCTAAAGTCAATGTTAAACTGTGGTAAACATTTTTTTCCTTATTATTAATATATTTATTCAATTTTTATAACACTAGACACAACTTATTTTTTGATGATCTCCCAGGGTCCACACCAAAGTAAATTCTCATAATTGAAAAAATAATAACTATCCCCATACTCACTCAAACGTACATGGAACGAAACAACAATATGTTAATGTGAAGAACAATTGAAGGCCTGATCAACCTTGTCCATAGGTACCGTGATTTGCACTTCCATGGCTCTTAAATTACCCTTAGATTAAAATCAACGTATTATCCCACATGTAATGCTTATTAGAGCCATGTGTTATCGTTTATAAATTATGGGTTTTCACCCCAACCAAATTTGCTAACTACCGTGATAGATCTCATTTCCTCCCAATCATATTATGCTCATGATAAGAATTTTAATCATTTGGAAATCAGCTAAAGTTCACACAAGTTCTAGAGAACTTGCTATGAATAGGGGAATTCACGTTCCCAAGAAACATGTTTCAACATGGGAAAATATCAATTAGCTATTTTTAAACAATGAAAGATTGACCACCTATAATAAGAGAAGGAAATTTCAACTTACGTTGTGAATCCAACTTATTAGGTACAAATTGGTAGCGGTAAGAGACTACATGTTTTAAATGTATGATCATACAACCTCAATGTACAAAAACACATATGTTCTCTTATTTGCATATTTCTCTTTTCATTAACAAATTCACTCAAAATTAGCATATCTCATCATTCTTGATTTATTTACCATAATTAACTTCCGTGATTTCAATTATTGGTTAGGTTTTATGTTACTAGAAAAGTGTTTCCACATGAAACATTTATTATACCTATGTTGGTAATAAGGAGGTTTAAACATCAAGTTAAATGTGCAACTCCAAGTTTCCTATTAACCCCTATCACAATATATTTTTACACACAATTCAAAAGTCGAAGTTAATTTCAAGGTATAATTTAAATCAACCTCGTAAGAGGTCTTGGTTTTGATTTAAGTTCTCATTTACAATGTTTGGACCTCATCGTGAGATTGGCTTCATTATGACCATACTTGGCCCGTTTAACCAAAAATTTGCACATAAATATTATCTGTGTATTCATTAAAATGAGATGCGAAAACATTAATAATTTAACATACTACACAATTCTCATGTGGTATAAAATGAATGACCATTTACTTGATATACTCAACATCAACAACCTGACATAGGGTTAATGCTAGACACATAATACAAACCCACCAGCTAGGGACTTGATGTAATTTACGATATCCTCTTATCAAAAATCTAATTAACATTTTCCATTCCAAATACAATCATAATGCACACAATTTTAGCGGTTAACATGGATTACATATTCTATGGTTCTAACCATAATCCTTCCATAAAATTGTCTAAGGTTTAACCCAACCCCATGTACACGTAAGTATTTACATCCTACGATGGAAACAACACCAGGGTAGGTGGAGCACTCCCATAAGTTATGTTTTTCTAAATACATCATAGGAGCCTTTCTACACACTCATTATTATGACGTTCTTATCTTATACTCATGGTCATGATGAGGGAGCATTGGGCTCCAAAGAAGATGCTAAAAAAATTAACTCAACTCTTGCTTCAAGTAAATATGCCTTGTATTAGACATAAAAGGCCTTCATAGGATAACCACTAATACACAAGATATATATATAACAAAACACATGGATCTATATGTACCAAGTATAAATTTTATAGAAGCACGAAACTTGAGGATAGGAGATTATCTAGTTATGTAAGCAAATATACATAAGGTGCTCATGTCCAAGATGATGCACACACAAGTAGAATAAAATGCAATGATTTCCTAATTTCTTTGAAAATGCACCCTTTCCAAAAGGGTAGAATAAGGTTTCTCATTCATTTTTTGAGTGCTACAAGATATGGATCACATGATACTTGGTCCCTTCAAGTTAGTAATACCATAAGGTAAGTTATCCTTCTTGTCAACTAGGAAAGCTATCAATAGCACAAATATTTTATAATGAACCATAAAAACATGTTTCATTAACAAAATGATGTACTGGACCTCCTTCCATCTCCTTATGTTAGATAGTCATGTTCACCTGAAGTAACTACCCAAGAGTTCCTAGAGGAATGTTACCCAATAAGGTTCTCGTAAGGATGATGCCAATAAGGTTCACCTATATGCTAAGATACCCTTTGGCACTAGCCCACACATAAGACAACATAGTTTACCCTTTGAAGGTGAAGATTTTTCCATAGCCATTATATTATGAAAATATGTTTTAAGTGTAATTGAAGTAAACCATATCCAATTACATTTTAATAGTATTAGAACACCCATCAAAGTTTTATAATCACCTTCCCAATTACAAATTGTTATTACGAATACTAGGTAGGATGTAAAATGAACTAGATGTAACATTCAAGGAACACTTATTTTATTTAACATGATGACAGAGGGTAAAAATATTTCAAGAGTGGGCACAATCTATACTAACCACACGAATTTTTTCCTTTCAAGCTTATGACACATTTACTTTTCTAGATTTAGTTCACCAACACCCAACTATGAAAAAGTATTAGAGTTTATCATATTAACCAAGTATACATTCTTCTATGTAGTTTAAACAATAAAGATATAAAATAAAAAAATCATCCTCTCTTTAATTATCACACATACATAATAAAACAAATGTTTCTTCCTTAAATAATAGAAGTAAAATTGTTAAAAAGACACTATTTTGATTCCATCAAGATTACACATTTTTCAATAACATACAACTTTGAAACTAAACTTATATTTTCAACAATCATCCTAATTCTTCCACACCATCTATAACATGTCAAATTAATGAAAACATGGTCAACGGAAAACACTGGCATGGACACACCCCTCCCATATAACATGCTAAATAAACTCCCAAATCAATTAAAAGTTAGTGAGGGAAAAAAAAGTGATTTTTCATACTTATTTAAATCAATTAAAAGTTAGGTCAGAGACAGGAAGAACTACTATCCATGTCTAATGGTTTTGGAATTGTTGCGGACTATGTTGTTGATACATATGATTTAGCGGCATCTCCTAAGATCCTAGTAAGTAAATCAAGACCTGTTACTCGAAGTACCTCTAGAGCTGATGTTGGTAAGGACTCAACTCCTAAGGGCAGGAAAAGTAATAAGGAAGTAAGGGAGACAAACTCTAGGAGGGAAGTAGATGCTAGTATTTAGAGTACTTTGGGGAAGTTGCTTCTCTGAAATAAGAAATGTTAAATGATCCTTCTCTCTTGGAACATTAGGGGTTTGAATAACCCCAATAAACACAGAATTGCTAATGATCTTAGAGTTAAAAATAAACTGGATATTCTCATGCTCTAAGAAACCAAAATGAAAATGGACAGATTTATAGAGGTGGGGAGACAAATTTGGAAAGAAATTTGTTGGGAAGGGTGTATCTCGTTGGGAGCCTCAGGAGGTGTTGTCACTATGTGGGATCCTAGAATAATGCATAGGACTCTGATCCTTTCCTCCCCTGGGCATGTGGTTATGAGTTTCATGAAAATCATCTCCAAAAATTCCTGGTATGTTTCTAATACTTATGCTCCCAATAAACTTAGTGAAAGAAGGAATTTTTGGAAGGATCTCTCAAGCTCTTGACAACTATTTAAAGACAAAGACTGGATTGTTGGAGGAGAATTCAATACCTCCATTTCCCTTGGTGAAAAGAAAGGTGGCTTGATCTCTTATTCTGAAAGTATGGAAGACATAGATGACTTCCTAGCCAATAATACTCTGTTTGATTTAGATTTGGAGGGATTCAAGTTTACTTGGGTAAATAGAAGGACGAGAAATGAGCTCATTTAGATTAGATTGGACATATTTGTGGTGAGTCAGCTTTGTATGATCAATCAACTTTATTCTGGATCGGATCATAATCCCATTCTTCTGGATTTGGGAATGAATCAACCAAAAAAAGCTAGAACCTTCAAATTTGAAAAGATGTGGCTAGATCACCATGATATTTTCAATAGAATTCAAGAATGGTGGGATATTCAGGTTCGTGGGATTGCTAGTTTCAGATTGAGTTTTAAACTGAAGCATATCAAAAGCAACCTTAAAAGATGGAATAAGGAGACTTTTGGAAATATTTTCCAGGAAAAAAGTAGAATTGCTGAATATTTAAGAAATATTGAGGAACTTATGGAGAATGATGGTCTTAACACTATTATCAAGAATCAAGAACGAAAAATCCTATCTGAATACCATGAGATCCTAGATAAAGAAGAGGTGTATTGGAGACAAAAATCTAGGGTTAAATGGCTTAAGGAGGAAGATATGAATACTAAATTCTTCCATTTCTCTGCCACTTCCAGATCCAATATCCTAAAGATTAATGAGATAAGAAGTGAGAATGGGGATATCTAAACAGATAGTAAGGATATCAATGCTACTATAATAAATTACTTCAAGGAGCTTGTTAAATAGGGGCAGAGTTTGGAGGAGCATGTTCAGAATAAAGTCCTGGATCTTTTCCAGAATGTTATCACCCCCCTTGAAAATAGAGATATCTTAAGGAGCCCCTCAGAGGAGGAAATTCATTTTGCGATCTTTGATATGGAACCAAATAAATCTCCTGGGACAGATGGCTTCCCTGTCTTTTTCTTTCAAAAATTTTGGGAGGTGATAAAATATGAGGTCATTGAAATGGTCCAATATTTTTTCAACAATTGTCAACTTTTGAAGCAAATGAATAACACTTTCCTTGTCCTTGTGCCAAAAATTTCTGGAGCCAAGGAGGTTAACAATTTTAAACCTATAAGCCTGTGTAACACCAGTTATAAAATTATGACTAAAATCATAGCTGGGAGGATTCACATGGTCCTTTCTAACTTTATCTCTAGGAATCAAGGAGATTTTATACCAGGAAGGAAAATTACTGATAGCATTATTGTGATTCAAGAAGCCATCTAGTCTATTGAAAGGTCTGGAAGATCAGCTATGTTTCTCAAGTTGGATATGCATAAAGCCTTTGATAGATAACATGGTCCTTCCTCCAAGCCATCCTGTTGAAGGTGGGTTTCGATAACTTCCTGGTAAATATGATTATGATGTGCATATCCACTGCTAGTTTCTCGGTTTTGGTCAATGGAAAACCAGAAGGTTTCTTCCAAGATGGTAGAGGGCTGAGACAAGGTGATCCTCTTTCACCTTTCCTTTATGTCATAATGGCTGAATTCTTGAGTAGAATCTGTCAATTAGCCATGCTTCAAGCAGTATCCAGGGTATTAAAATCTCTAATGGTCTTCCCTCTATCTGCCTCAATCAGTTTGTTGACGATAACTTAATGATGGGTAAGGTCTTTTTCCACGAGGCCTCAAATTTTGAGATGTTTCTTAAGGATTATGAAAAGGTTTCGGGATAGATGATTAATTTGTATAAAACTACTTTTTTTCATTAATGTGGAGAATCCGGTTCAATCCAGATTAGCTCGCATCCTAGCTGAGCAAGATTAAGGCATCATTCATAACGAGAAATCTTATCTTGGTATGCCCAATCCTCCTCCATAAGAAGCCTGACTTCACGGTTTGGAATGCTCTGCTAGAAAGAGTTAATAGCAAAATATCTTTTTGGAAGGGTCTCTTTCTTTCTCAGGCTGGTAAGATTCAACTTCTCCAAAGCTCCCTTCAAGGAATTCCCATTTATGTGATGTCTCTTTTCATGCTCCCTGCTAAAATTAAGGAAGCCTTACAGAAAATCCAGAAGAGATTCCTTTGGATGGGAGCTGGCGTGGCCTGGGATAAAGTCAGAAAACCAAAGCTTTGTGGAGGATTTGGGTTAAAAAATATTTCTCTTCTGAATGAGGCCTTAATTGCCAAGGCAGGTTGGAGGATTGATAGAGAGGAAGGACTTTGGGTGCAAATGATAAAGATGAAATACTTGCGGAATATAGGCAGAATGAAATCCTTTTTAATCAAAATAATCTTCCTAAAGGGTCTCCCTTTTGGAATTCTTTTGTGGCCTCTAAAGAAATCTTAACCAAAGGTACTATATGGGAGATAGGTAAGGGCTCTAGAGTCAGTTTTTGGTATGATAATTGGATTGAGGATTCCCCCTTAAAAAACCTAGAAATCTGGAAAAGGGTCACATAGTTCTACAAGGAAACAGGAAAATTTTGGATTTGGGACTTTTGGATCTAGGAAGATTCTGTCAGATGGGAAACCATTGAACCTCCTCCAGATTTTGATGGTGACATCCAACCCTTTTGGGCTCTCAATAAGAAATTAAGGGATTTCCACATCCCCATGTTCCAAACCAAGGAGGATTCCATGAAATGGAAAGAAGAAGATTCTAGAATTTTCTCAGTTAAATCCACCTACATGTTAAATTTCAAGACTCATTTTCACAAGGACTATTGGGGTAAACTCTGGGTGAAGGATCTTACCCCAAAGCTAAATATCTTCTTCTGGCTGGCTGCCCAAAATAAAATCCTGACTATGGATAATCTCAGGAAAAGGGGAATGAAGCTCCCTAATAGATGTTCTCTTTGTAGGAAGGAGGAGGAAAATTTCAACCATCTCCTCCTTCTCCCATGATGTCTTTGCTTCCATTCTGGATATGTTCAATATCCAATGAACCTTACCTTTGATGATTGAAGACTGTTGTTTTCAATGGGAGAGTCCCTTCTATTTTCCCATTTTAATATGGGCCTAGAATATTGACCTCCCTCTTTTTTGGGGGGATTATGGAAGGCGAGGAATGATTGTATCTTTTGGGATTAGAAAGCTCTTCTCTTGAAAGTTAGAAGAAATTTTTTGGCGCCCATTAAGGAAAACATTAAACTCTTTAAAGGCAAAGTCAAGAAACCCTGTCCGAAAATTGATCAGAATGTTCTTGACAAGTTCTACCTTGGACCAGTGGAATTACACAAACCAAAAAAATCCATATGGATTAGGCCTGAGGAAAATGTTGTTAAGTTAAATTTTGATGGAGCTTCAAAAGGGAATCTGGGTCTTGCTGGGGGAGTGGGAATTTTAAGAAACAGTGAAGGAGAGTGGTTGTTTGCTTATGTGGGTCCGTTAGGTTGGAAAACCAACAACATGGTGAAAGTCAGAGCTCTTCTCTGGGGGGGTTTTTGGAAAAAGAAAAAGGATTCAAGGATATACATATTGAAGGTGATTCTCTCATCCTAATTAACACCCTCAATAATCAGGGTTCCATCAATTGGTCCATAATAAATATCCTTAATGATGTTAAGGAAACTTTTTTTTTTGTAAGGGTTTCTTATAATCATACTTTACGTCAAGGGAACAAATGTGCGGATAAGATGGCTGATTACCGAGCCATTAGTAATGACTACAATATCTGGTGTAAAGATGATGAATTACCCACGAACATTAATGAAACCATTAGTAGAGATAAAGGGCACTAAGTTTGATGATGTTGGCATGAGTGAGCTGCAAGGATGTGACAACTTACTTAAAATTTTGTTTTCCACGATTTTTGTTAGTGTGAAGGGAGGTTTGATTTTGAGAAGTAGTAGCAGACAAGGGAAATTTAGTCTTGCGAAGATGGGGGGTGATAGGATTAGAGTTGAGCCTGCTAGCCAGAGCATTGAATCTTTTAATCAGCATTTGTGGAACAAGCTTAAGATTGGGGCTTTCAATAATTTCATAGCCAAATTACACTGTCACGACCCCTCCCTGACAAAGGATTTTGGAAAAGATTAGAAAGAGGGTAAGTTTGAGGTCATAGGTATGGAAATTGAGGTTTCTGAGTTCACCATTGCCCTAGAGACAAACATGAAAATGGAAGGGCTCAAAAATTTTAAGGACAAAACCCACAGAGAACATGAAATTGAGTTGTTCTTCATGGGTAAGGAAAGGTGCTCTTTCTTTATAGATGGTATCACCAGGTCATTTATTTCAGGAATATGGAGAGAGGTGTGCCTTCAAATCATGAAGTACATAACTCTGGAAGGAAAATACCATAAAATCTACACCCACCATATGACCCTTATAAATATGTTTTGCCATAAGGTCATGGTGATCATCCCTTTCTTCCTGTTTATTTATTTGACTAACTCTTTGACGGCTTTCCCGCAGGAGAAAGCAGAGATTCATTTGCATGAAGGGCTCATCCTTCTGTTGTTTGAAAATGGGAAACCTACTCTGAACTCCTCTTTGAAAGATAAGGTGGAAGAGGATGACCTCACTCTCGCGGAATGCCTTACTAAGATGAAGGATGGGAAATGCAAAAATGTGGGGGGGGGATTCTAGTAAAGAGAAGGGAGAGGAAGGTTGTGGGGAAGCGATCACCTCAAGAGAAAAGAATTGGGATGGTACTCTAAAGGGTTTCAAGAATTTAAGTAGAAAGGTTAGTACTTAGAGGGTGTGCTTCAGGCAATGGAGGAAACCAATGTTGGTCAAAGGGAAACTATGTTGGATGTTATAAACGCTTCGAAGAAAATTGTCTCTGCTCAAGTGAAGTCCAAGCATAAGTTTCTGGACCTAGAGTACCAGGTCAAAAAGCTGAGTGATAGGTTGGAAGGGATGGAGGAGGGAACTAAAAGAATGAAATTTAACTTGCACATTAGTAACTCCAAGGACAAGTTGGAGGAAGATATTAATGTCAAGGGAGCTGAGATTAAAGATAGTCACGATGGTAATAGTGAAGGATATCCTAAAAATTAGTTAGTGATTTTTGGACTGTTAGCAGAATTTTGGTAAACTTCTGTTGTTTTGCAGTTTTGGATCTGGTTTTTCCTTCTCTCTTTGGTTTAAAGTCCTGATCTTCAATGTAAGAGTTAATCATGTTTAACTCCATTTTTGGAATTTTTTGTTTCTTTCTTGTTCGTGGTTTTCTATTCCTCTTTTTGTTAAGGCCCTTGGGATTCGATCCCTATTTTTACCTTATTTAATAAGAAATCAAGACAACTTTTCAAGATTTAGAGAGAGATTAATGATAAAAAAACACACATTTTATTTTACACAAGCAACCCAATACATTTCCAAGATCATTGAGGATATGAGATAGAACAACATATTTTTATTCATAACATTTAAGTTCCAAAATATTTTTAGAGTAACAACAAGTTCTACAACTTCTAATATAATTGTCGTCTCTCGTTTTTGCTACGAGAGTCTCGGTAATGGTGCTAAATCATGTGATTTTCACTTTCTATTAACAATCTTGTTTAATAATTCCAAATCACATCTTTTAACTCATCACATGTATTTCTAAATATACCATCATTGTAAAGCATTGTTCAAATGAACCTTACAGATTCGACACAATTTTGTGGGCCTTTATTGCACTTCTGCGCAAACTAGCCCAAGTGACAACATAATGGGCCCCTAAAAACGTCGTGGAACCCCCAAATGAGTTTATTAATTATTCAACCCTATTCTATACTATATATAGAATCATATAAATTTGATGGAGTCAAAAACTGATAACTGAGGCTCAAATTGCAACAACTTTTCGGAGTCACTTGGCTAAAATCAACCATTTGATCTCTAGAAAACAAAGTCGAATGAGCTCTGAAACGGGTGCTCAAAATGCATTTTTCGAAGGTGATGGGTAAAATGGAATACTCATGTTTTCTTCTATGCTCATGAATTCTCTATGCTCACATTTTCTTATACGTTCCTACATACTCTATCCTCAAATTTTATCTTACTATGCTACTTGCCACATATTTCATTCTAAATCACGCTCATGAGATATTTCTTGTTACACATATTTGTCCCAAAAAAGTGGTTAATGTGCATTTAGATCTATATCATGCTCATGACACATTAATTGTTGCATATATTTATCCAAATATAATGATTGACACATATTTTTATCTATGTTATACTCATGACACATTTCTTGTTACATATTTGGGTCATATAACATTATACATACTTGTTTTATACACGAAACTCATGTATTTTTGGTTAAATATTCTTTATGTAAAGTATGCCATATCATGAGTTATTAGGGAATTTCATAAGTGCTAATAGGTACATTAAGCATCGATTTGTGTGATTAATATCATACTAATCTATCAATCACCATTACACTCTCACCTATGGATTTCTATTGACTATTGTATTTTTTATCATGTTCATTTAGCCATGATATTACAACTACTAATTCGTAAATGATCATATCTGATGCACATTTTTTTATGTCACCATTTTTAGTTTACATGCTATATATGGTCCACATTCCTTATGTTATATAATTTTTCAAGCCAACACTTTATCTTTTGAGCTAATTTATTGTTTACAACATACCTCATATTAAAAGGGGATAATACTGTAGGATTTTCTAATAGTTCACACAGATTACAACTACACTTATTCAGGGTAAACAATGTGATGATATTCACACAATTATGACTTGAGTATATTTTAAATCATATATATTGGCATCATTTCACATATACCATTATCCTATAGAAAATGGCTTCTATCTAAATTTAGTGTTGTAGATGGTTACTATCAGGCTCAAGTGCTACAAATGGATACTAGTAATCTTTTCAAGAGCCACATATGGCTAATGGTAGGCTCAAATTATATAAATGGCTACTAGTACGCTCATACACTCACATTGGGGGTAATAAGATGTATATGTCTCATGTTTTTAAATTTGAGTTGTCATTTTCCTACACACACACACACACACACACACACACACACACACACACACACACACACACACACACACACACACACACACACACAAAAGATGTTTAGAATGTGTTTTTCATGTTACATGTGTATGGCATAGGAGCACACTTTCTCAGTCTTGTGTACAACATACCCAATGAGAAGTTTTGAATTTTCACATCCCTTTGAATTTTTAATTTAGAAATTCCATTACTCGACTAAAAGGGGGGTAGTTTTAATACCCAAAAAATGTTCACATGGAACTTGTAAATAATATTTTAGATTTTGTTTCAATGCTATCCCATTTATACACAAATTTGCTAAATCTAAAGGTGTTCTTATCAATCCACTAGGTCATGAATTTCTCTTCATATTATCACCTTTGGAACTAATGCACCTTACACATAACATATCTTCAAAATCTTATGTATTCACCTCATTTATATGATCATGTTCCATCCTAAGCCTAGATGGGTTCATCATTTGAGGACAAATTTACCTCATAATCCATTTTAAGAAGGGTAAATTTTTAGACCCCCCTAAAAAGTAACCATAGATATTACTTTGTGATTTCTATAAATGACTTTAAAAATCTTGGAAAATCCCACAAATTGAAAGGAAATGTTTCCGACTGGTAACATTAAGATACTAATCAGTAGAAAATTTATCTTTTGTGCATGTGGTAAAGACAATTTGAATATAAAAATGTGTCTAGAATTAATGTAAACACTAGGCGAATACACCCAAAAATTAACTTGTACCTAGAAAATTTAGGTGAAATAGAAAGCAACCTAACCCCTCAAAATTAGCCAAATCCAAATTTCAAAAACCCAAATATTCATGAATTAACGAATATTAGCCACTAAAAGTTACATTGTTTTAAAGGTTAATAAACATGTTCAAGTTTGATTAACCATTTTCATAAGTCACATATATAAACACATGCACCCTTATATACATTCCTATAAGGGGTATCTAGGGAATTGTTTTCAAGAACACTTTAAGAAAGAGTTTTTCTCGCACACATTAAGAATGAATTTTATGCCCTCATTATTGAATCATTGATTCCTTACAAAATGACATATCAATATTCAAGCATAAATACATTACCATTTGATGCCCTTAATAACTTGGATGCATTAATATTGAACCTAAAGTTCATCTCCAAGTATCGAAGGTCTTATTAGGGATTTCCATTTATAGTGAACTTATGCACATTATCACACACCTAATTAGAGGGATAACTGCATGAAATGAAGGCCCTTTCAACTCAATTTTATGTAGGAAATGATTGGGTTTCACAAGGATTACTAAGTTAAAGCTAGATCATCGAGCTAACCCCCTTTTAGGTTACAAATTAAGGAGTGAGGGGTTCAACAAAGAAGAAGCCATTTGTAAGTACAAAAGTGTGATTACCCAATTTCAAGGATATATCCTTGATCCAAATACGCTAGCACACTATGTGCTAGAATTTAGTTGTATCTCATAGTAGTAGAGGACATAATTGAATTCCATTTGGATGAATTCATCTAGTAAGCATGTCCTAATCTCATTTCCATTAATTTTTAATATACATGTATCTTTACCACACTATGTACATAATATTTCTTTCATTTTAAATTACTATCACATCTTTAAATCTTGTAAAATGGTGATTTATTTTATAAACCCTAATCTTATTACTTTTATATTCGACATTGAGAATTTGTGTTGATTGAATATCATCTTATGGAATAAATTAGGATTGAGTACTTGTAATTTTTGTATTCTATTATAATACACATTTGATTTACTTTCTTAATTGAATTAACCTAGTTTTAATATACAACATTTACTCCAAAAAATAGCCATGTAAAATAAAAGACTAAAAAATCACTATAGGATAAATTTTAAAAATTTCGATGGCTTCTTCTCTTCCACATCTCCATTGTTGTAGAATTTAGAATCCAACTTACAAGCCATTCTTATGGATTTTTTGGTATCACTATTGGAAAATTAGATATGTAAAAAAAATACAAGAACATGTTCCATTAATTTCAAATGTTGGGGTATGCACATTGGTTTTCGTCTTGTTTTACAAAAATCTTTGCATATGGTACCAATGGCCTCAACAACCTACTCATTGAAACTAATAGTAATTATTTCTAAACTTTGAATTAAAGTGGTCGTGCTACTAATTCTTATGGGGTGTATCCTACATAAAACGTATGTCCCACTCATAACACTAAGATCTAACATTAAATTAAACATAAGCACTTGGATCACTAGACCCTTAATATGCCTAACGACATGTCATCACTTTTGTATATGGAAGAAAAGACAAGATGATACATGAAATAAATCAATCAGTATCATCAAAAGCCATGATACACCTTATTTATATAAAAAAAATTAGTTGATCACTTATCTATAAAATATGAAATCTTCCTTTAAGCATGTAGACCATGAATCTACGTGCATATGAGGATCTCTGTATATGGGAATGAAGCCTTATATAACCCATAATGCATAAACTTGACAAATAAACTCATTCACACTCAATACCATATCAAGCCTTTATCCTAACATGTCCATCTTTTATACAAATCAAATACTTCAGGCAATTCTCCAAGGGCCATTTGTACACGATTCTTTCAATGAGAGTCTTGTTCTCAGCCCAATACATTAAGATATTCATTTTCTAACACATACTCGGTTCTAACTTTGTCAACAAACATGGAAATATCTATCATTAATAACTTAAGAAGTGTTCACTTTCAACAAAACCCGTTACAAAACCCTCCTCCACAATTTCCTCAAAATCATATCTACCAATTTTTAGCTTAATTGGATTTTCTTTTCAGAATTTATGAGTTCTGATACGCCCCGATTCCACCAAAAGACTACCTGATTTAAATACTTCTGGCCTGTGTTTTTGCCATATCTCTCTCGATACAAATCCAATCAACTAAAGACCAAAATCGTTAGATTCATATTTCTAAGACCACCTTCTATCTAAATTTCATAATTTTTCATTGGATAATTTTTGAAGACATGATCAAATTACTATATGTTCCCTCATTCTAATTTTACACAATCATTAAGAGACCCGAGAACTAAAAATTAATATAACTCGATAAAATGAACACCTCAAGACTTCATTCAAGTTCCTATAGCTTTGTTTCATCATGAGTAACATTTCATCTTTTGTAATCTTGGCTTGAAAATTCTTAGTTTTGTTGGATCTATGAGCTTTATACCGAAAACCGTGATAGGGCAGGGTTTTGTGAAGTTATATCAACAAATCTTACTAACAAAACTAATTCAAAGATCTATGATCATGTTTTTAGATTTGTACCATAAAATTCTTACTTAACTAGAATGCATTTATGCAAAAGAATCCATATATTTCAATGGAAAGATAGTCACATGATTATTCCATGCAAAATTGTAACATGAACAATATGAAGTTTTAACCAATTTACCTCACATACATAACTGAGATTGCGATACCTAAGATTTTTTTCTCAAAACCTTTTATTTTCTTAAATATTATTGCAATTTCAAATATATCTTCATGCTTGAACTATAATTTGATCTTCAATGATTCCAATGCTTCCAAACGAGCCATTTTACACACATTGACTTCTACTATGCACCTAGATATATATCTTCTAGATTCCTCAAACTTGGTATTTATCCTCCATTTTATGATCTTCACATGGATTGTGATGATAATCCTCCTACAAATATATTCCATCTTGGGTTTGGAGGTTGAAACAACTCCACAATTCTCTCAACAATCATGCCAAATTTTGCAATTTTTCCTTGTTTGACTTCCAACGTAGCATTTTGCCTTCTTAGAGAGTTATTTCACTTAAGATCCACTTTACAATAATGAATATTTAATCTCCTTACGACTATTTTTATCTTAAAACACCTTTATTGCCTCATTAAGTCTTATTCAAATGAAATGACCCCTACATGACTCTAAGTCTCTTTAAATGAAAACAACAAGCTTATTTACAAGTTTGGAGTGATGCTCCTACATCATGCTCCCCAGATAGAAAATTTTGAATACATATTATTTTTCTTCTTCCAATTCCTTCATATCTCTCCTTGGATAGCTAAATACTTGAATTCGTCGTCATGTGCTTCATTCCTTTGTTGCTTGTCTTCACTTGTCTTCTTCTTTTCTTCATGTTCTTTCTCATAGTTGCATTGTAGAACTTTGGCCTTATCTTCGTTGTTGTATAAGAGCCTCAAATAAGACTCTAGCTCTGTTGTTGCATCCTCTCTATCACCTTAATATTTTTTCTCTTCTTCATTTCCTTACTTCAGGATCTTCATCAACTCAAAATATGCCTTCTTTATGTCTTCTTGTCTTCCAATGAGATCAAGGAAATTAGATTCTTGTATGATTTTTTGCCAAATCATCTCATTATCTTCATTTCTTGAAATTACACACTGAAGTCCACCATTAGAAGAAATTTTTTGAGACTCTATTGTCTCTTCTAGTCCTTCAAATGTTCTCCACTCTTCACTTGTTGCATATAAGCTGATTGCATGCTCTCTCATGAGCTTGTTCTTCATGTTTTTATTCAATAGGTGCCAAAGTAGACACTAATTAAAATTCTTCTTCATCAATGAGCTCATTCATTGGCTCAAATAATTGTGTACATGAAATCACAACATCAAAAGCAACATTAGATACAACTTTAGGCCATTCAGCCCCTTGACGTATCTTTGGTTCAAACACCACTTCTTTAGTTTCCTCTTCCTCTTCAAAGAACTCCATATTCATTTGATATTTCCTCATTTCCTCCTCAATTTTATTGCATAATAATTTTTTTCCCTCTCACTCTTTCTCTTAGAAATATTATTTTTCTTCTCTATGAGCATCTTTATAGGCCACTTGACCTTCCTTTTCATTCTCCAACTATAATACATGGGTTCTTCTTCTCCCATTTGTGCTATCAAGAACTCTATCTCCTCTAACCTTTCCTTTATCCTCATTTTTTCTTCTAAATTTATCTTTTCTATCTCTATTTTCATTTTTTACTCTCTTCTTTAGGATCTCATCTCCCTAACTTCATTACATTGTTCAAGTAATGTTTGTCTCCTATTAGCATCACCTTACCTTCATTTTATTCTTGCTCAACCATCAATGGTACTTGTTAGTGCAAAATCATAGCACCCCCAAATGAGTTATGGATATGATTTTCTAAGGCAAGGTCTTTTGGTGTGATTTGCATAACATTGGATCATTCCCTAAGCTGTGGGACTTGCAAATGAGAATGATCCTCTAAAGAAGGCTGGTTTCTACTCCTCTGTTTAGGTTCCTGCGTAGAAACTTGCAGAGGGTCTGTTCTTAAACCTAATCTAAACTTTACCCAGGAGGTAGGGATAGAAGAAATAAAAAAATTAAAGCAAAGCTACACTACGAGGTGATGCACCAAAGGAATGATGGACACTTGTTTTGCTGATAGACATAAACCAAATAAAATGCATACAATAATCGAGCACATATAACCAAATTAATGATGAAAGACCAGATGAGAGCAAAGAAAGATAGGAAGGATATAGAATCGATCACAAAACACGCTTTATTGCTCTGCAGATTGACACAATACATTAATAGATGGCCAAGAGGTGAGAAAGCATATTACAATTTTTATGGAAGGTCTGAACTCCATGAGTCCCTTGCTAGAAGGAAACGGGAGCCTGCAAAAGACAAGAGAATGTCAAACCCTTTACAATGAGTCCCGAGCCTGTATTTATAGATCAGATACAGACAGGAGAAAAAGAGAGAAGCGGGAAAAATAGCTCCAAACTCAAACACCACTATCTAATGACTCCTAGGAAATCTATCTCAAATTTGTCTTGACTACACCAAACCATGATTCAACGCCTTGAAAGAGGAGGAAATGGCAGAGTGAATCGAATCCGATCTGGTAGTTGGAGGAAAGAGATCTTGCATTGAAAGCTCAAAGATGTTTTATCCATTTTCCTTCACCTAACCTCCTCAAAATTAAAGTTTCAGGCCTCCATGGCATGGGTGAGGTTGAGATCTTTCCAATGGTGTCAGATTCACGATATTTTGAGCCCTTAGTGGAAAGATATGCCCTTTCAAATTTTGTATTGGGTCCGTACATATGGGCGGGAAAACAATTTGAAAAATGGGTCCCCTTTTTTATATGGGACATGTGGCAGCCAGATTAGAGCAAAAATCAAGCTTACGGGTCCGTAATTTATCTTTTTTCCCTACTGTGCAAAAACGTAAAACTCAAAAATCTCCCACAGCCTCGAGGCTCCGCCTAGACACATGGCTCCTTTTGGTTGGCTAGGGAATGTGCTTCCATCTTTGTCTTTGTGCCTTTTGAATGAAAAGCAAATTTTCACTTTTTCTTCTGATTCCCTGTTTTGGCTTTGACTCGGGTTCACACGCTGAATTTTTCCTTGGGCGGAGTAGTGGGCCATTTTGTAACTTTTACCCCTTTTGATACAACAAAGGGTGAAGAACCAACTTTTCCCCTGATGACCCACTTTTCCCTGGGACATGCGGCAGTCTGGCGCATGTTTGGAAATCTTTTCTTTATTCAATCTTTGAATCAGATCCATTAAGACACTTGGCAGCCTCCATCGGCCTGTTTGTGCATTGAATATTCAACTAGCTCGGCCCTTGTTGGAATAACACGTGGAGGCACCGCGCTTGCTTGAAAACCCAGCCCAAAGTTTTCCTTTGGAGGAGTGTCAAGTTGACACTTGTCAGCCTCCACAAGTCTGTGGACCTTTCAACAGTGCCTCTTATCCTTTTGGACTATGGGATACGTGGAGGGATGGCGCGAGTTTGATTCTCCACCTTGGATTTCCCTCCCATTTTTGTGATAAGCTGACACCTGGCACTTCCTTTTTAGTTAAAGACTATTCAACGCCCCACAATTTCTTGGGGTCTTGGATGCGTGGAAGCCTGGCGCAAGTTTGGGCTCCCCCTTTTTGGATTCACCTTTGGACAAGCGCCATTAAGACACGTGGATCCTTCCACTACCTCCTCCATACTTAGTCATTTTTGGACCTTTCCCAAACTGTTTTTGAGCCCGAAAACTTTGAATCCTCGCCATTTTCCCCCCTTCTTGCTCCTGGCCTCTCGGCGGCACTGCCTCTTCTTCTCTGACCCTGGAATTCCATTGTTGAGTCTATTGGTAACTTGCAGAATGAATTTAAGACACAAAACAACGTGACAAAGTCATTTCTTCTTGCACAGGGCCGTTTAATCTTTCTCAACCCCACCACTTCATCAATGAGTCCCTCTGTGACTTTTTCACAAGATATGAATGAAATTTCTTAGGTTCTTTCTATGCGGGGTCGTGGATGATCCAATATTTTCCCCAGGGGGCGAAATATGGATAAAAATACTAGATTATGCTTTTGTCCATATGTTACACATATTTAGGTGTTCACTTTCCCATTATGAACTGCATTTCTGTCATATTTCCATGGTCTTCCTAGTAAAACATGACATACCTCCATAGGAACTATATCACAAATTACCTTGTCCTTGTAGCTTCCACTTTGAAAATCAACATAGATTTGTTCTCTTACCATCAACTGATATCCTTCTTACACCCATGAGACTTTATATGGGCTTGGATGTGGTATTCTCTGCAATCCTAACTTAGTTACCATCTCTATTGACATTAGGTTCTCTATACTACCACAGTCAATTATCATTTTACAACATTTTCTACTTACCTTACATCTTGTTATAAATTAACTCCTCCTCTGAGTTATACCCTCCACTAACTTACCAACTTTTGGTGGCATCCTTTTCATTAAGAATTATTTTCCATTCTTGATCTCTTCATTATGAGGTTTCAATTTGCTACTTTCTCCTCTTTCTACATTTTTTATTCTACCATATTCTCCTTGGCATTCATAGGCTCCATGACCTGTAAAATTTTGACACTTGTAGCATCTTCCTCTAAATTGAAATCTTCCACCAACCATTCTTATATGATCTTTCTCTTTTTTTTCTTCATTTCTAATCATCTTGGTTTTCAAGAAGCTAACATTTGCTAGGATGCTTCTTTGAGCATCTTCTATGCTTCTCAGCCTCATAAACAAATCAATTAACATATCTTATACCCTCTCTTTAACTGAAACTCTTCCTTCTTTTAGGTGCACCATCTTTACCTATAAAACTTATTAGTCTTTTTTAATATGCTCTTTCTCTTAAGCTTCAAAACATCTACAAACTATCATCTGACATAGTTCCCTTTCATTTCATTTTCTTGACAAATTGATGACAACAATAACTCACTCACCTCATACTCTATCATGTGAATCATCTCAACACAAAACATAGGCACAACTGAAATTGCAATTATCACCCTGCATGTAATTTGACCTGATAATTTACTTTGCATCCAATTACTAATCTCACCTTATGTTTCTCGTTGTCTATATTTTCCCTTCATTATTCTCTTGTTTGAAAACTATTTTTGTCACCTCTTATTGCCTCTCTCCAAGTTGTAGACACCAGCAACCTGTATGCACATCTCCAATGCTTCAACCTATCAATTCTTTCACGCTTACACAAATATTTCATTAGACAAAAGAATTTTGATTCACCTTTCCCAAGAGTTTCTACTACGCTCTTCTTTCCTGAGATTTCTCTGAAATATTTTCTTAGAGCTTCTTCCAATATTTTATTTTACTCAATCCTTCCCTGGCTTATTTTTCTCTTAAGACTTAATGGCTTAATACTTCCATAACCGCAATTCCCTATAATATCTCTAACACTGAAACTTATTTAACACTGTAACTTGTAAATCTTATTAAAGTTTCAAAAAATAGATTTCATATCAACCCCCCATAACATGCAATATTTAAATTTAAAATAGATCCATAACATACCTTCTCCCCAAGTTGTGTTCTTCTCTATGATGTGTATCCTCTTTGTCTGTATTCTGCATCAACCTGCAAACTACACGTTACTTTGCTAATTGTCCACAAATAGATTTCTCTTTTACCTATAACCCGCTTTGATACAAAAAATGATGCACCTTCTTTATTAAAAAACTAAGATTTAGTTTATCACTTATCTATAAAATATCAAACCTTAATTTAAGCATGTAGACCATGAATCTAGGTGCATATGAGGATCTCTGTATATGGGAATGAAACCTTATATAACCCATAATGCATAAAATTGACAAATAAACTCATTCACACTCAATACCATATCAAGCCTTTATCCTAACATGTCCATATTTTATACAAATCAAACAGTTCACGTGATTCTCCAAGGTCCATTTGTACACGATTATTTTAATGACAGTCTTGTTCTCAGCCCAATGCATTAAGATATTCAATTTCTAACACATACTCAGCTCTAACTATGTCTACAAACCTAGAAAATTATCTCATTCATAACTTAAAAACTGTTCCCTTAAAAAAAACCATTATAAAACCCTCCTCCATAATTGCCTCAAAACCATATCTACTAATTTTTTAGCTTAATTGAATTTGTTTTTTCAAAATTTATGACTTATGATAAGCCCAAATTCCACCAAAAGACTACCTGATTTAAATAATTTCGACCTGTGTTTTTGCCATATCAATACAAATCCAATCGACTAAAGACAAAAAAATTTAGATTCATATTTCTAAGACTCTTCTTCTCTCTAATTTCAGAATATTTCATTGGATAATTTTTAAGACATTATCGAATTACTATTTGTGTCGTAGTTATGATTTTACACAATCATTAAGAGACCTGAGAGTCAAACATTTATATAAATCGAGAAAATGAACACCTCAAGACTTCATTCAAGCTCCTATATCCCTGTTTCATAATGAAGAATGTTTCATCTTTTGGAATCTTGGCATGAAAATGCTTAGTTTTTTTGGATCTATGAGCTTTATACCCAAAACTGTGACAAGGCGGGGTTTTGTGAAGTTCTATCAACAAATCTTACTTTAAAAACTCATTCAAAGGTCTATGCTTGTGTTTTTTATATTTGTACCATCAACATTTTACTGAACTACAATGCATTTATGGTGAAGAATCCATATATTTCAATGGAAACATAGTCACATGATTATTCCATGGAAAATTGTAACATAAAGAATATGAAGTCTTAACCAATTTACCTCACATACATAACTGAGATTGGGATACCTGAGATTTTTTTCTCAACACCTTTTATTTTCTTCAATATTCCTGCAATTTCAAAGAGAGCTTCATTCTTGACCTATAATCTAATCTTCAATGATTCCAATGCTTCCAAATGAGCCATTTTACACACACCGACTTCTACTATGAAACTAGATATATATCTTCTACATTCCTAAAACCTGGTAATTATCCTCCATTTCATGATCTTCATGTGGATTGTGATGATAATCCTCCTACAACAATATTCCATCTTGGGTTAGGAGGTAGAAACAACTCCTCAATTATCTCAACAATCATGCCAACTTTTGCAATTTTTCCTTGTTTGACTTCCAACATAGCATTTTTCCTTCTTAGAGATTTATTTCACTAAAGATCAACTTTACAATAATGATTTAATCTCCTTACTACTATTTTTCTCTTTAAAAACCTTTATTGCCTCATTAAGGCTTATTCAAATGAAATGACCCCTACATGACTTTAAGTCTCTTTAAATGAAAACAACAAGCTTATTTACAATTTTGGAGCGATGCTCCTACATCAAGCCACAACCATATTAGACTTAGAAACCTTGATCTTATTATGAAACCCCCTCAAATTTAGATTCAACACATACTTCGAGACAAGAACTCACATTTTTTTTTATCAATTTCATCACAACCAAGTATAATCCTTCCTATCTTAAATTTTATATATTTCAATGTATGTATGTGTGTGTGTGTATGTTTGTATGTATGTATGTACATATTTGTATGTGTATATGTATGTATCAATGTATATATTTATGTATGTATATATACATACATAAGCTAATGCTCACACACACATACATAAATACATACATACACACATACATACACACAACACACACACACACACACACATTATCACTTACACATATTTTAAATACATTTCTGGGATCTAACATATATCAAAACAAAAAAGTACAAATGTTGGACACAAGATCCCCATAACCCTCCACTAGAGACATAGGGTTATCTCTCTTTCCTTTTATATCTCAGCTCATTTTTTTGATCTCTCCCTAGAAAATATATTTCTCAATAAAGGGAAAGTCAATTGTAGTGAAAAATCTCTCTTTTAAGTGCTTGTTTTATCTACTTTAAATTCCACGAGGACACACATTGAAATTGGGCATTATGTAGATGGAAAATTTTGGTGCAAGACTAGTTAATTGCTTCGTACTAGTGTATTCATGTGTTTATTGATTATTGATACAAGTTAAGGTATTTATTTTGCATATGGGTTTTTCTCATTCAAGACTAGTTTTTTCCCTTGTGCCCCATGCTTTGAACTCATTTGTCTCCTTGTTCTTCATTTATATATTCATGGTTGTCTATGTTTCTTTCTCTTCTCTAATTTTCTATGGGTTTTGTCCCTTCACCCTCAATTTTATAATTTCATGTTCATGTTTACATTTCCATAAAAGTATAGAACTAGTTATTCTAGTTACATACATAGTATGTAAATAGTTAGTTTTCTTATTTCACAATTTATCTAGGTGATTTGAGGTTTTGGCATGTGTTTATTTCTCTTTTTCTCTCATTTTGTGTCATATTGCATGTCAATATGGTCTTGATTTTGATTAATTTTTTTTACAAATGAAACACTATATTAATGCATTTGGGAACACTTAATAATCAGAGGTGAATTAAATTGAAGTTATATGTAAGAAAATTTGGTTTCTAAAACACTGATGTATCAAAATAAGATTTCAAGCATATTAATTTTACTAGAGCTATTTACAAGCATTGAAAAAATAAGGGTTAGAATGATTAAACTACACGACTACTTGTTGAATGGATTATACTCATATGTTGATTTTCAAATAGTTCTCTGGATGAGGGCCTTGATAAATATCAAGCAAGCTCAGGTTATCTTTGGTTTAGCACATGCCTGAACACAAATATTTTCCTTATGCAATTTGTATCCCTAAAAGTTGAATTAGGGTTTTAAAAAGAAGGCAAGTTTTCCAACAATTCATAATGAATTCATGAAAAGTGGGAAATGTATTTGAATATTAGGGATAAGTGATTGCAGACATAGAATCAATTTTACAATAGCTAAAAAATTGTCATATTTGTACATACCCATTTTTGAAATAGTCAATGTGCTTTAAAACCCTATAAGGTTAAGGTTTGATGTGTCTTAATAAATTGATCCATAAACTTCTACTTTGGAACTCTACAAAATCACAAAATTATGTTGTTCTACTTTTAACTTTGGAAAATGGCATATTGATTGAAGATTAAAGCTTTAGTGACTGATTGTCTAGTGCTATAGAAAGGAAATTGCAGAGAAGGAAAACAAATTCAACTCCAAACACCAACAATTTTATCCAGGAAACCCCCAATGGAGGAAAACCAGTCGGGAAAGGGAAAAACACTCTTTCTCCCCACTTTTATTAGTCAATTATAGACAATTACAGATTACAAGAAGTAGAAAAGAAAAAAAATGTAAACCTCTCCTTTCCTATGCTTTCTTTCTTTGTTTCTACACCTTTCTCCTATAATTCCACTCCAACACTGAAGATATTGCTCACTTACTCTCATTAAACTTAAAACCTTTTCTCTTTGATCTCTTTGGATCTCTGAATGATCAGTTCTCTTGCTCCTTTCATGCATTTATAGACCTTCCCATGTCCGCCCATGCACTGGAGGATATGAAAGGGCATGGAAGGGAAGAGACATAGTCGAGAACTTCAAATTCACATCCATTTGTGCTCCATTCTTCTTTTCTGTTCAGAGGTGTCAGGACCGCTGCCCTAAGAAGATCGGCGGTTTCGGGACCGCTGCCCTGCCTGGGCAGTGGTTACAGGACAGCCGCCCCTGCAGGGTGGCGGTTCTTCGACCACCACTCTGCACCGAGTAATGGTTTTTTCTAGAACCTTTGTTTACCTCATTTCCTTAATTTTCTTCAATTCTCCTTCTTGGTGTTGATGCAACTAATGAAGTGGTGTGTTTTTTTTGGATCCCTATGGATCATACCTCCCTTGCTTAGGAGGCTTTTGGTACCACAAAAGCTTAGTAGGGGAGTGGTAGAGGAATCAACTCCCTCTCTTGCTCCTTTGATTACTACTAGGTTCGCCTTAGTGTCTTCTCTCATCCAACCTGCCAAGATTCCTGTGGATCTCTGGTTTGATGCTCCAGTGGTACATCCTCCTTTGAGTTACCTCGAGTACAATCCTCTTTGGAAGGAAGATTCTGTATGTTTCTTTCTTTGTCATGCATAGATGAATTTAGTAGGTACGAGATCTTGCAGTTTTATATTGCATGCATTTGCATGAAGTATGGCCAGAAGGTTTCTTTTCCAACCTTCTCAAGTATGGCTAAGGTCCCATATTATAGTGTTTATTCCTTCTTGCTTGTCTTTGTCTCTTGAGATGGATTTTCAGAATCCTATCCCAGTACACTGCTGCTCTAGTCACTACCGTTCTTTGTATCTCCTCTTCTCCTTGTTGCCCCATAGTCAAGTCCAGTGAATATGTAGGTAGATACAGTGACTACATAGTGGAAGTTTGTTTTGCTCCTCGAATGAGCAGTTCATGTGGTTGCTTCTTCTGTAAAAACTGACAAGTGTTATCCAAAATATCCGTGCTCTCAAATCCATTTTGCTTTTCTTCCAATGAAAGTAAACAAAACTGATGATTTTCCTGAATAAGTCTTGGTGTTTGGTTGACACTTACCATAGCCTTCTTTGATTTGCTCTGGTGTGCCCAGATGTTGAAACTGACTCCGTCCTTGACCCTTCTATACTGGTTCTACCTCCTTATGAACACATCATCCCTGGCATACAAGTAAGGACTTCTAAAGACAAAATTAAATGCATCAAGCAGAATAATATTAGCCTCTAGTACATCAACATATTGGGTATTTATCCCAAACTGAAACTTACACTTTCTTGTAACTTGTATTTCTACACACTTCTTCACCCATCCCATAAGGTATGGATGTGGATGTGCATAAGTCCCTAGGCCAAGTTGTTCTACAACCACATCAAAAATCAAATTTGAATGAGAACTAGAATCTACTAAAGCATTTACGTTAGTCTTCTTGATTTGGATTCTGATTTGAAATAGCTTACTCAACTCTTCTTCTTCTGCTCCTCCATATATGTTAGTGGCCATGTATCCCAACCTTTCGTCTACATCTAAATCATCCTCAATCTCCACCTCCCCTTCTATTTTCACAGCGGTCATTGATTTCTTGGAATCCTTGGTTTGGTACTTTGGGTCTAATTTCAGATGCAACTTCCAACATGTGGTGTCAGTATGTCCATTTATATCACAATTCTTACATAAATTATTAGTAAATTTACAAGTATGCAAAGCAATAGTGGCATGTTTACCTTTCCATTTACCTCTGCTACTTATCTTCCCTTGTTCTTTTTCCTACTAATCTGTTGACTAGTCTCCCTTTGGCTATGTTTCTCCTTACTTCTTCTCATCATCAATGTAGTATGCTTGTATACAAGCTTCATTGAGATCCTTGGGCTTCGTGGAGATTACCTTCCTCTAAAGGTGAGTGTGAAGTCCTCCCAAATACTTGGTCAGGATGTCCTCATCCTCCAAGTCCATATCAAGCAACATGGCTTGTCTCCAAAATTCCGTAGTGTAGTCTTGCACACTTTAACCACTACCTTGCCTAAAGTATTTCCACTTAATCATCATGTCAGTCTTATGGCCAATAGGATAGAAGCTATCTCTAATCAATTCTTTAAAACCTTTCCAAGTACTGACAATGGGACGTTTCTTCTTCTCACAAGTGGCTAGATGGGTTTCCCACCAAACCAAAGCATGACCTTCCATTTTGAGACGTGCAAAGGTGATCCTTTGAGCCTCAGTGAAATTATGCACACTAAAATAGACTTCCAGCTATTTTAGTCATTTATCCAGTATTTCTGCATCTACTTGTCCTTCAAAATTCTTTATTTCCACTTTTGTTTCAACTTTAAAAGGTGTGTGAGAAAATTTTACCTTCTCGCTTTGTTGTCGGCCTCAAAATTCCCCTCTTTTGAAGTCAAGTTTCACAAATTTTGAGTCAGTACCTTGGATTATTGGATCGCATCGAGCCTGGTATTGTTTACAATTTTTCATTCCATGGAGAACAATTTGAAAGTCGGGCATAACAGTGGAGTTTTTCCCCTTCTTTTTATTTTTCTTCCCGCAGTTGGGAATGACAGGCGTATCTTCCCCGTTAATTTTTTCCCCAGTATCCATGGGTAGTATGTGGACATCTCTAATTGGATTCGGTATGGCCATGTTTCAAGCAACAACAGAAGCCTCCATGCGTCCAAATGATGCAACTCCAAGGGTAGGGCCCAAGGGATAGTCCTCAAATAAGCATAGGCTTTCCACGTGTCCCAGGTCCAAAATTAAGACAGAACAAGCCCAAATCAGCTAAGTATGGAAGGTTCAGACGGTGCCACGTGCCTCATCGATGCAACTTCAAGAGTCAAAGCTAGGGGCAGTTCTCAAACTTGCGCCAGTCCTCCATGTGTCCCAGGTCCAAAAAGGGACAAAGCCAGTTATTTAAATTGACTAAGTATGAGCGGGTCGGTGGAAGCCTCCATGTGCCTCAATGACGTGATTTTAGAAGTGAAACAAAAAGGATGGTTTCTAAATGAGCACTAGCTAGCCACATGGTCATAGTTAATGGAGAGAGAATTAGTCGTTGAAAAGTCTAGGACCGGTGAAAGAAACCACACGTCTGTTTGACGTAATTTTAGGAGGCATTTCCAAAGCGGAAACTCAAATGAGCACCAGCTCTCCATGTGTCTAGGGGTCAACATAAGTCAAGTAGGAAATAGGCCCGAATCGGCTAAGTATAAAAGAACTGGCCATCTCTCCACGTGTCAGCCTGGCACAACTTCAAAGGAAAAAAATGAAAAAGGCGTCTGCAGGCCCGCTTCAGTTTAAATCTCTCCCACGTGGACTACCCAAATTTAAAGTTATAAAAGTAGATCGAATGGCCCATATTTAACTGGTGAAATAACGTAACAACCGTATATTGGAAAGCCTAGTTTTTCCGCCATTAACGTTTCTTTACGAATCAAGAATTTGAAAGGGCACAAATGATTAGAATGATTTGTAACCATTTCTTTCTTGCTCGAGGAAGTTGTAACCGTCTCTTGCGAGCTATTTCATAGGCTTTCAAAGCCATTGTAAAGGGTGGGAATTTTGAGATTCTGGAACTGTAATTTTGAATCTGAAGAAATCAATACAAGGGTTTTTCCCCTTTTTCCTCTGTTTTCTCTTTCCTTCTTTCTCTGATCTATGAATCATTTAATCCTTGCATGCTTAGAAACTTTGTGTTCTAGTTTATACAATCTCAAGAACTTTGAGTCTATGGATTGTTCCCATTATAAACGTGAATGGTTCTACTCTATATCTCATTTGCTAAATACATATAAGGGTTTTCTCTACCATCTCTTTTCCCTGAAAGTATTGTCTTCTTCTGCCTCCCTCCTCTCTTCAAGTCTTCTATCCTCATGTATTGATAAATTTTCAGGCATTAAACACATTTCAAGATATCGGGAAACCACCATTAAATGAAAGATTGTGTATTTGTACATAGGTTTTTCCCCTGCTTTCAATAAGGGAACCTCTCCCATTAAAGAGGAGGGACTTGCTTGTCCCCTGACTGTGGTTTCATTCCAAGTGCAAATCTGAAACCCAACAGTTTTTGGTGACTCCACTGGGGATTTGTTCAACAAATTTCCTTTCTAAAAAGAACAACTAATTTGATCATTTCTTTGATCTAACGACTCTAAGATACACTCGTGGTAGAAGGGCTCTTGGAATTGAAGATCCCCAATTTCAACTCCTGGATCAACAAGGTTTTCAACTTCCTCCAACAAGAAGAAATAGAAGAGCTCATTCCACAAGCACACCTCCTGTTGAAGACAATGCTTCTGGTAGTAGCATTCCTCAAGCACAACTTAGCCCTAATATCTGTGCCCTAATTCTTGTTGGTGTCTCAGTTCCACTTCAAGCAATATTTCCAAGGATGGCAACACCTCTACCTTGGGGACAAAGAGTTGGGCCTTTGGCTCTTCCTCAACCATTGCATGAGTTACCTAGGGGTAACAGGAAGAATTTTCCCAAATTTAGAGGTGATGGAAAAGTGCACCCTGATTTCATTTTTGCATGTGGGGTCCTTGGAGTTGAGCATGAAGATGTCTCTGTTAGGCTATTTGTGGAGACCTTGCAAGATAATGTTGCATATTGGTTTTACCATCTTCCTGCTGGGATCATCACCGACTGGACCACTATGAGGACTAGATTTGAGCAGTGTTTCAAACCTGCTGAAGATGTGCATGCTTTGCTAGCTCATATTTCTCAAATCAAGAAGGAGCCACATGAGCCTATGAGAGAATTTGTGGCCAAGTTCAACAAGTTGATTAACAAGATTCCACAAAATACTAGGCCTGTTGATCAGATTCAGAAGTGTTTCTTCTTGAATGCTCAATTTCCAGAAGTAAGCTATGCCTTGAGGAGAGAAAATCTTGCAACTTTGGATGTTGATCAGAGATTGGCTGTCAGTGTGGAAGATGACTTGATCATGTCTGGCAAGATGAAAAGGAATCCTTTCAAATCCAAAGCATCTTCTTCTTCCTCTTCTCTTGGAGGTAATGCAGATCAGTTGGTGCAAAAAGTTGGCTAATGACCTCATTGCCATCAAGAAACAATTGGCTCAACATGCTCCATATCAAGATGTTCCAAGGAAGAACTTTCAGCCTAGGAACCGCTTGCCCTCTTCTCAAACTAGGTTGGCCATTGAAGGTCCACCCCTCAAGGTGCTTGTCAATGCTACTTGTGAAGTTCTTGAGCCTGATGATGAGGAAGAGAATGGGCTCTATGATGAACAAGAAGAGGAAGTTGATGAAGAACTGGAGGAGCCTGGTGGTTCTCGAGTTCATTTCCTCACCACTGAAGGTGTGGATGATGAAGATGACTATGATGATGTAGTGGCTGAGATGAACAGTGAGTCATATGTTGTTATGACCTAGGAGAAGACCAACAAAAAGGAAAAAGTGGTGCAACCTACAAAAAGATCCAAGGAGTACCCCATCACCATCCTGGTGATTGCAAGAAGAGGAGCTCCTATTCCTACTACTTCCACCCAAAAGGTAAGCTCTGCTAGTCCTTCTCCCTCTACTTCTGCTTCTGAGAATTCTTGTCCAACAAATGATAAAGTTGATAGATCAAAAGCTCCTCCTACTCCTAGTAGTGATTCCCCATCCACATCTGGATCTTTTGACATTATAGACCATCTTAAAAAGACCAAGATTCAGATTTCTGAGGCAGAGTTCTATCAAACCCATCCTAAAGCCTTTTCCAAAATGGTTAACTTTGTAAATTCTAAATCTAAAACCCCAGCCCATTCTTCTAAAGGCCTTTTTCCCACTCCTTCTTCTCCACCTCAACCCAGCCTTGTGGCTGCAGTCACTTCACCCAATGAGAAGATCAAGCCCTTCTATGTGACTCTCCTCATAGCTGGCCACAAGCTTAGCAATTGTGTCATTGATTCTGGTGCATCTGATAATGTAATGCCTGCAAAAGTGGCTCATGCTTTGGGTCTAACCCTAACCCACACTTATGGCTCTTGCTATTCCATTGAAAGTAGAGAAGTACCTTTGGTTGGGAGAATCAAGGATGCACAAGTATCTTTTTTTGCTTTACCAGAGAAGAAGGTCTTGGCTACCATCTTGGTTGTTGATATCCCTCCTTCCTATGGCATGCTGCTAAGTAGGAACTTTTGCAAAGATGTTGGAGGTGAGATCCAAATGGATTGGTCACATGCCTTGATCCTTGTCAATGGGAAGATGAAGAAGCTGCTTCCTGAGAAACAAGCAGAGTATATTGTGCAAAAGACAGATGATCCTAAAGCACAAATACTATATGAAGACATTGGGCATGGGAACTACATGATCATGTCACAAGAGGAGACAAGTCTGTCAAAGGGAGTGTTGCTTGATCCTAATGGTGTGTGGACTTTGGAGTTTGATGGAAGCTACTCTTCAGCTGGTTCTGGAGCTGGTGTAGTGCTCATTTCTCTTGGGGGTAAGGTTCATCCTTTCTCCTTCAAGTTCCAGTTTGAAAATACCAACAATACTGCTGAGTATGAGGCCCTCATTCTTGGGTTGAGCATGGTGAAGGAAATGGGAGTGAAGAACCTTCTTGCTCATGGAGATGCAGAGATAATTGTAAAACAAGTTAGAGACCTTTATCAGGTAAAGAACAGAAGGTTGAAGCACTATAGGAACTTGGTCTGGGATTCCATTGAATTCCTTGATGCTTTTTCCATTGAAGTTGTGCCAAGGGAAAGGAACACTAGGGCTGACTCTCTAGCTGTTTCGGGGTCCTTGTTGATTCCTCATCCTGATTTCCCTCAAGAGAAATTCACCATTGAGATGATCCATAGACCCAGTGTGCCTGACAATGCAAATAATTGGAAAGTTTTCAATGATGACCAGCATTTTCTTTCTTTCTTGGAGCTCAGAGACAACTTTGATCAGTTGTACTTTGAAGGAAGTGACAATCTTCCTAGAGAGTGTGTGTCATCTGTTGAAGAGGGTGTCAAAGAAGAGATGGATCAAGATGGATGCATCAAACTGAAAGGAAACAAAATCCCTAAAGGGCTGGTGAGTTTGGAGGATATTTTTGATAAACATGATAGGTATATGAAGTCTAAAGTTTCTCAAGGAGCCCGGAAATCTGCTGAGACTGAGAAAGTGAATATTGGGAGTCTTGATGATCCCAAAATGGTCAACATTGGAAAATGCTGCACTCAGGAAGAGAAAAAGAAGGTGGTGAATCTGTTGAAGAGGTATGATGATGTTCTGGCTTACTCTTATGATGATCTTAAGGATTTTCAGCCTAAAGAAATGCAACATTTCATTCCTCTTAAGCCTGGGATCAAACCCTTCAAACAGAAGCAAAGGAAATATAATCCAAAGATAGCTGATACAATTTTCCAAGAAATACAAAATCTTTTGAAGGCTAAGATCATCTTCCCCATCCACCATTCAATGTGGATTGCTAATATAGTGCCTGTCAGGAAGAAGAATGGTGAGATCCGGATTTGTGTGGACTTCAGAAATCTAAATCAGGGTTCTTTGAAGGACAACTACCCTCTCCCCATGATGGACCAAGTATTGCAAGCTGTCACAGGCTCAGAGATGCTATCTATGTTAGATGGATTCTCGGGGTACAATCAAGTAGAGGTGAATACTATAGATCAACATAAGACTGCCTTTACTACTCCTTGGGGCACCTTTGCATACAAGAGGATGCCATTTGGTCTCATCAATGCTGGTGCTACTTTCCAGAGGGCCATGGACTTGGATTTTGGCAGTTTGAAAGGGAAATGCATTGTTGTGTATTTGGATGACTTGACAGTGTTTTCTAAAGCAAGAACAGATCACTTCCAACACCTTGAAACAATATTGTAGAAGTGTAGAGAGCATGGGATTTCTTTAAACCCTAAGAAGTATGTGTTTTGTGTCACAGAAGGAAAGCTATGTTGGGACACATTGTTTCAAAGGAAGGGATCAAGATTGATCCAGAGAGAGTTCAGGCCATCCAACAAATTCCTCTTCCATCAAGTAAGAAAGGTGTCCATTCTTTCTTTGGTAAGATCAATTTCCTAAGAAGATTCATCCCTGATTTTACAGAACTTACTATGAGCATTTCTCACATGATGCAAGGGAAGAAAACTTTTGGTTGGTCCTCTGAAGGGAAGAAATCATTTGAGGACATTAAACAGGCTATTGCAAAGACTCCAATCTTGGTGTGCCCTGACTTTAGCAAAGATTTCATTATCTATTGTTATGCCACTGAAAATACCCTAGCTGTTGTGTTAGCCCAGAAGAATGCTGAAGATCATGAGCTCCCAATTGCATTCATGAGTTATGTCTTGAAAAATCATGAGATGAAGTACACCATGATGGAGAAACATGCTTTTGTAGTTGTCAAAACTGTCAAGCAGTTTAGGTTTTACATCCTTAATTCTCACTTTGTGGTGTTGGTGCCTGATACAACAATCAAATCCATTCTTACTCAGCAAGAATTTGGAACTAAGAGAGGTAATTGGGTAGCAAAGGTGAAAGAGTATGATCTTGACATCAGGCCAACAAATCTGGTTCGGGGTAAGGGCCTGTGTGAACTCATTGCTGAGGGAGCTGCCAAGGAGTTGTCCAAAGATGGAGTTGATGTCCCTGTTGTTCTGTTCCTCAGCTTGACAGATGTATGGTATGCTGACATTGCTCACTTTTTGACCTATGGAGAATTTCCATCTCACTTGAGTGCCAAAGAGAAGAGAGCCATCAAACTGAGGTCTGCACAATATGTGTTATGGGAGAATGCTTTGTTCAAATGAGGCATAGATGGAAGGTTTTTGAAGTGTGTAGACAAGGAGCAACAAAAGAAGTTGTTCTCTACTTTTCATGACCAGGCTTGTGGAGGTCATTTCTCCTCTGCTGTAACAACTCATAAAATACTTCATGCTGGTTATTATTGGCCCACTCTATTTAGAGATGCATCAAAATGGGTTGGTAAATGTGAAGCGTGCCAAACGTTTGTTGGAAGACCTAAGTTGGTTGCTTTTCCTCTCAAGCCTGTAGTGATTGAAGAGCCATTTCAACAATGGGGTTTAGACTTCATTGGAGCACTCAATCCATCTTCCAGTGCTGGGCATACCCATGTGTTGACTACCACAGATTACTTCACCAAGTGGGTGTAAGCCATCCCAATCAAGAGCACTACTTCCGAGGTAGTTTGCAACTTCATTAAGGAGAACATATTGATCAGGTTTGGGACCCCAAACAAAATTGTGACTGACAATGCTTCCAAATTTTCTTCTGCTGAGATGATGGACTTCTGCTATGGGTATGGGATCTCCCTTGCTCATTCTTCATATTACTACCCCCAAGGGAATGGACAGGTAGAATCAACAAACAAGAACTTGGTGAACATAGTTAGAAAGCTTGTAAATGATTCTCAGAGGAATTGGCACAAGAAACTTTATGATGCTCTCTGGGTAGATAGAATTACACCCAAAAGAGAAATTGGGATGTCTCCTTTTCAAGTGGTGTATGGTGTTGAAGCCCAGTTACAGTAATAGTGGAATTACCAGCCTTGCACTTAATGAAGGCTATTGAAGATTCAAGTTTTTCCAGTTCCTTGGACAAGAGGATCATGTACCTTCAGAAGCTTGATGAGGAAAAATTGCAAGTGGTTGATAGGATAGCAACTCATCAGTTGAAAGTGAAGGCTTTGTTTGACAAGAAAGCCAAACCTAGATTTTTCCAAGTAGGAGACATTGTGTTGCTTTGGGAAAAAAGACATGAGCCATGAGGAAGCCATGGTAAGTTTGATTCTCTTTGGCTTGGTCCTTTTAGAATCAAACATTTTGCTGGAGAGAACTCTTTTTATCTAGATTACATGGATGGATCTCCCCTCCCACTTCCTTATAGTGGGAAGTACCTAAAGTTTTTCAAGTCCTAGGTGGCTAGGAAGTCCTTTTGTACATTGTGTTTGGTTTTTGGTTTTGGCTTGTTTCCCTTTCTTGTTCTTTGTTGTGTGGTGTGTTTTGTTTTGGGTCTTCCCTTTTGGTTTGTTTTGTTTCTTTTCCTATCTTGTGTGTGTTGCCTTGTATTGGTTTTGCCTTTGACTCTATTTGCCCAATGGATAAGGCACTGGTCTGCTTTCCCTGAGTTTTTCTGTGGTTCTTGATCTTGCCTCGTTCCTCTGTCAAGTCATCCCCAGAAAGAGCCAGCTGTTGTCGCTCTCCAAATTCCCCTCTTTTGAAGTCAAGTTTCAAAAATTTTGAGTCGGTACCTTGGAGTATTGGATCATGTCGAGCCTGGTATTGTTTGCAATTTTTCATTCCATGGAGAATAGTTTGAAAGTCGGGCGTAATGGTGGAGTTTTTCCCCTTCTTTTTTATTTCTTCCCGTAGTTGGGAATGACGGGCATATCTTCCCAGTTAATTTTTGTCCCAGTATCCACGGGTAGTACGTGGACATCCCTGATTGGATTCGGCATGGCCATGTTTCAAGAAACAGTGGAAGCCTCCATGCGTCCAAACGGCGCAACTCCAAGGGTAGGGCCCAAGGGACAGTCCTCAAATAAGCACAGGATTTCCATGTGTCCCAGGTCCAAAATGAAGACAAAACAAGCCCAAATCAGCTAAGTATGGAAGGTTCAGCAGACGGTGCCATGTGCCTCATCGATGTAACTTCAAGGGTCAAAGCCAAGGGTAGTTCACAAACTTACACCAATCCTCCAAGTGTCCCAGGTCCAAAAAGGGATAGAGCTGGTTATTTAAATTGACTAAGTATGAGTGGGTCGGTGGAAGCCTCCACATGCCTCAACGACATGATTTCAGAAGTGAACCCAAAAGGCCTGGTTTCCAAATGAGTGTCCATCTCGCCACATGGTCAGAGTCAATGGAGAGACAAAGTTGGTCGTTGAAAAGTCCAGGACCGGCGGAAGAAGCCACGTGTCCATTTGATGCAATTTCAAGAGGTGTTTCCAAAGTAGAAAACTCAAATGAGCGCCAACTCTCCACATGTCTAGGGGTCAACATAAGTCAAGTAGGAAATAGGCCTGAATCGGCTAAGTATAAAAGAA
Organism: Taxus chinensis; assembly: GCA_019776745.2. Taxonomy (NCBI): domain Eukaryota; kingdom Viridiplantae; phylum Streptophyta; class Pinopsida; order Cupressales; family Taxaceae; genus Taxus; species Taxus chinensis. The sequence continues at coordinate 137,361,645 of CM034156.1, forward strand.
CCGGCCAACTCTCCATGTGTCATCCTGGCGCAACTTCAAAGGAAAAAAATGCAAAAGGCATCCATAGGCCCACTTCAGTTTAAATCTCTCCCATGTGGACGACCCAAATTTAAAGTTATAAAAGTAGATCGAATGGCCCATATTTAACTGGTGAAATAATGTAATGGTTGTATATTGGAAAGCCTAGTTTTTCCACCATTAACATTTCTTTGCGAATCAAGAATTTGAAAGGGCATGAATGATTGGAATGATTTGTAACCATTTCTTTCTTTCTCAAGGAAGTTGTAACCATCTCTTGTGAGATATTTAATAGGCTTTCAAAGCCATTGTAAAGGGTGGGAATTTTGAGATTCTGGAACTGTAATTTTGAATCTGAAGAAATCAATACAAGGGTTTTCCCCTTTTTCCTCTATTTTCTCTTTCCTTCTTGCTCTGATCTGTGAATCATTTAATCCTTGCATGCTTAGAAACTTTGTGTTCTAGTTTATACAATCTCAAGAACTTTGAGTCTGTGGATTGTGCCCGTTATAAACGTGAATGGTTCTACTCTATATCTCATTTTGCTCAATACATATAAGGGTTTTCTCTGCCATCTCTTTTCCCTGAAAGTATTGTCTTCTTCTGCCTCCCTCCTCTCTTCAAGTCTTCTATCCTCATGTATTGATAAATTTTCAGGCATTAAACACATTTCAAGATATCGGGAAACCACCATTTAATAAAAGATTGTGTATTTGTACATAGGTTTTGCCCCTGCTTTCAATAAGGGAACCTCTCCCATTAAAGAGGAGGGACTTGCTTTATCCCCTGACTATGGTTTCATTCCAAGTGCAAATCTAATCCATGGAATCTTGCTTAACCGAAGCCATCTTTTGTAGGTCTGAAAGCTCTTTTTGCTTTCTATGCAACCTATCCATCATGGTCTCTAACATTTTGACTCTATGGACCTAGTTCTCTTCCTCCATTTGAGATTGAATTCTCTGTTTCCACTTCTTCGTAGAAATTTCTAGCTTGCAAGGTAAAACTTCTTTGCCTTTAGACCTTGTCACTGTCATACAAATCACAAAAAAGAATCAAATACCAAAATCCTGGATATATAATCAGCTTTGATACCAAAATGATTCGTAAACTTCTACTTTAGAACTCTATGAAATCACACAATTATGTTGTTCTACTTTCAACTTTGGAAAATGACAGATTGATTAAAGATTAGAGCTTTAGTGACTAATTGTCTAGTGCTATAGAAAGGAAATTGCAGAGAAGGGAAACAAATTCAGCTCCAAACACCAACAATTTTATCTTGGAAACCCCCAATGGAGGAAAACCAGTCGGGAAGGGACAAACGCTCTTTCTTCCCACTTTTATTAGTCAATTATAGACAATTACATATTACAAGAAGTAGAAAAGAAGAAACAATGTAAACCTCTCCTTTCCTATGCTTGCTTGCTCTATTTCTACACCTTGCTCCTATAATTCCACTCCAGCATTGAAGATCTTGCTCACTTGCTCTCATTAAACTTAAAACCTTTGCTCTTTGATCTCTTTAGATCTCCGAATGATCAGTTCTTTTGCTCCTTTCATGCATTTATAGACATTCCCATGTCCGCCTGTGCACTCGAGGATATGAAAGGGCATGGAAGGGAAGAGACATAGTCGGGCGCTTCAAATTCGCGTCCATTTGTGCTTCATTCTTCTTGTCTGTTCAGAGGTGTTAGGACCGCCGCCCTAAGCAGACCGGCAGTTTCAGGAACGCTCCCCTACCTGGGCGGCGGTTACAGGACCGTCGCCCCTGCAGGGTGGCGGTTCTTCAACCGCCGCTCTGCACCAAGCAATGGTTTTGTCCAAAACCTCTGTTTACCTCATTTCCTTAATTTTCTTCAATTCTCCTTCTTGGTGCTGATGGAACTAATGAAGTGGTGTGTTTTTCTGGATCCCTTTGGATCATAAATAGACTTATTTTTGTCACTTATCACTGAAGACTATCTCCAAATACATAGAATTAAATATGTTATCCAATACACTATAACCCATAACAAACTAATTATTTATATTTATCTATAATTTACTAAAATTACATTTATTTACATCTAAATTGCAATGTCTTATGGGTAATATATAATACATTTTTATAGAGCATTGTATAATACTCAATTTTATGTTATTTTATAAATAAACTTGCAGCTGAAAATGCTATGGGAGTCCTTATGCACCCTTCGTGTATCTTTCTTTCACTTGAACATTCTAGGTTTTACCATCCAATCAGTTTTGGATCTCTAGGAGAGACAAGCATGACGACAGCGAAGATGTTCGACAACTGTTACAGGTAAGCCAAAAATTGTAAAAAAAAACTTCTTCCACACTTAAAAGCATGTGTACTATCTTAACCACAAAGTCATAGTAGGTGTCTGGTGTATGGTAATACTTGGTGTATGGTAAAGTAGAGTCCCTTCGATCCCACATTTAAACAGCTAAAATCTATTTGTTCATCTCTGCATTTTCAAATTAGAGCTGCAGACAAGATGTGCAGCAGTGACAACATTTCTGAGTCTGGATGGACCATGTATTTCGATCAATCATCTATGAAAATGACGACCCAAACTTGTGAGAAGGCGTCAGACATTACAGGAAATGAAAATGATGAATCTTCCATGCTTTCAGATGCATCCTCTGGTCCACAGCAGCCTAAGTACGATGAAAAAGATCAGCCTGCCTCTGCATCATGTACAACAAGAATAAACCCTTTAGATGGTAGACGAAAGGATTTGGAGTGTGATTCATCTTTTCCATTTGGAGATGGGAGTCGTAGAAAATGCACGCTCACAAGGGATGAAGCTGACCATTCTTCATTGCTTCAAGACACTGCTTCAAGCTCTTCTGTCCAGTGTTCAGAGGTAGATTGTAAACTTTACTTGTTTTGGTGGTATGGAAATATGAAGCAAGAAAATTAATGGTTGCAGCGGTCCATTTGAAATTAATGTTCAGTCTAAAAATAAGCTACTGAGCTGACATTTGAAAATTATTTTAAAAATATGGGATTTTGGTTTTACAGCAACAAGAATATTGTTTTTTTTTAAAATGAAGGATAAACATTCCCATCTTTTCCAGACATTTTTATACATGTTGGTTTTTCTGCACAAATAATTGACATGTTGATATTGGGTGCATGAATAACTGACATGTTGGTATTGGGTGCATAAATAATCCTTTTTCTTTTTTATATATGTTGGTATTGGTGCACAAATAATTGGCATGTTGATGTTGGGTGCATGAGTAATGGACATGTTGGTATTGGGTGCACAAATAATCATTTTTCTTTCTACTTACAGCTATTGTCTGAGAAGAAACATAATATTAGTATTATGTGCATGAATAATTGATATGTCGATATTGGGTGAATGAATAATTGACATGTTAGTATTGGGTGCACTAATAATCAACCTTCTTCTGCTTACTGCCATTGTCCGAGAAGAAACAGAATATTTATTATATATCAAAGTTAAAGTGGCTCCTTCCATATATAACTGCATCACTGACCTTAATCTTTAACATGGCAGAGCTACATTGTGGAAGGTGAAGGCAATAGTGGAGCAGAGCTTTCAGATGAGTCCCTTATTCCTATTCAGGTAATACTTTTCTGCAGTCCTGTAGGAAAATCGGAGGGTTCATAATTCTGAAGGCAATATAGATTACTCTCTGCTATATCATGCAATGCCATAACCAAGTTTCCCTTACAGGGAGAGGGGATGAATATGCGCTTGAAAGACCTGCAATCCTTGTTACCCAATGGCAAAAAGGTAAACACTTATCACCATCCATTGTTTAAAACTCGGACTGTTGTTTTCTGTTTCTGCAACATTCTGTAAACAAAACAGACTGGTACTTTGTGGGCAGAGATAAATTTTGATGGATTGTGTGAATGGAGCAATGCAGAAGAAGAAGAAGGCATGGAATACATTGTAGCAAAAGATGGCAATAACTGTCGCAGCACATGGGGTTGGGACGTCGCTGTCCCTAGTGGCAGATGGGAGTATGGTGGAAGTTAAAAAAACATTTGTAGTAAAAAGGACCAACCATCAAGCGGTTTTTAGGAGCCACTCTCGCTTATATTAATCTTTTACTTTTTTCTTTTTGAATGTTTCAGTATATCATTAATTTGCTTCATGTATATTGAAGTCTAGATCTTTTATAATTATATATTTTAAAAGAATTTTTTTTCAGGTCGATTAATGTGACCTGAAACAAATATCTATCTCAATAATTTTAAATCTTATAAAAGATTAGAGAATAAGGTTTAGATTACATTGTATTGTATTGGACTACATGAATTTAAATATGGATACATTATAAAGGATTAGAGAATTAGGTTTGGATTATAATGTATTGGACTGATGAATTTGAATATGGAAACATTATAAAAGATTAGACAATATATGATATTATAGACACCTAAGATTAGTTAATTATACTCCCACAAAATAATTAACTAGTCCCATACAAAAATTAGGTGTCTATATAATGACCTATTTTGATATGTGTGCATGAATACATATTAAAGTAAACTAAACAAGCACTTACCTAAGAATGTTTTGTTTTGGCTGCCTCACCATCTGTTGAGAGTTCTTAAAGATTAACAAAAACAAAAAAAGATGAAAGTTAAAAGGGAGAATATATCACCTTATCTTCCTAATGGAGGGCTTCGAATGTCTTGTGGCTAGTATTTGTGTTCATATGTGCAAAAGCATGGGTTCTTGAAAATATATAGAAATATATATTTTAAGCAAATTGTTGATTGTGTATAATCAAGAAAATAATAAAATTTAGAAGAGATAAGATACAAATGAATATTACACTTATTTGTGTCAAAAATTGTGGAAATACCTTTGCAATCTCGTGTCTTTGAGTATGTACTCAATCTGAATCTACCTAAATAAACCTCAGAACAAGATCGATGTATCATGCTCTAATCCAAGCATATCTTTCGTGATGAGACCAAGTGAGGTATGTTATGCACCATCATGTCTTTTCTTCCACATAGTAAATTGATGAAATTATCCTACATAGAAATTTGAGATAAAAGAATAAGGATATATGTGTCCCTTTTGAGATTTCTGAACATGTGAATCTCATATATCAAAAGAAAGGAATTATATATATTATGTAGGTGTTAGAAAATTAAATCATTGATGTAAACGTAATAAAATGTCATCAACATACAATATGTAAATATCTAAATTTTTACTATGTTGACCTACGAAAAAATTAAAGAACAATAATAGATTAATGCACTAAATACTAGACAAAAGTAAATCATATACTCCCCATAGAATAATGTCCTAAAATGGGAAATATATTAGTAATGTAGTCCCACAATGAACTAAGATAATGCATGAAGGTGGCAAGATATATTCGATCTGTAACATAGGAAAAGGAAATGCTCACAAAGGTAAGATAATATACAATAGGAAATATGGAACAAATGTAATGTAAATACACCATGTAATGTGTTAAGTGGATAAGATAAAATTATGGATGGTTCTATTAAGGTTCTTTTTCCGATCTCGAAAAATTAGAGAAAAACATAAAACAAATGATGTATGATATGCACCATAATAGGAATATGAGAAGGCTGAATATAAAAGGGACAAATAGTACACATGAAAAGACAAATACTAGTTAGTGAAATTGAGTTAAAAAGTATATAAACATTGAGAAAGAATAAATATGGAGGATTACCCCTATAATTATATTTTCATCACTTAGGATTTAATGTAAATTTTGAGAATGGGTTAAAAGGAAGTGAAATAAGAGGGAATTTATGTAAATAAGAAAAAAAATGAATATATGACATGATAAATAGTAAAGTAATGTAACAAAAATCCATTACTTGCTCAAATAATTTATGAAGGAAAGAAATATTTTTTCGGCTGTAATATAGAATAAAAGGTTATCGAAAATAAATTTAAGGTAAAATCTAAATAATTTAAAAATGAATCAAAGGAAAAGTAATCATAAGGACAAGTCGGGGACATCAATTGAAGAAAAGAAAGAACACAATAGACTATCTATTGTAAGTAACAATCATTAACTTTGTACAATCAATAGAACATAGTAGGTGTCACACATAAGCAGATAGTCTAAAGAACTAATCTATCATATAATAATATCTTATAGAGTCTTGACATAATATGTGTACTAAGAAATATACCTATCATCAAGTGCAAGAACAAGATGAATATGTTGAAGTTTGATATGAGAAAAGTTAATTAGTTGGTATCATCATCATTTTAATTTGTATCACCGTAGTATTCTATATTACCTTGAATAAAATGATATGATCTTTTATCTCTCTAATGAAATGAAACACAATATCATTTGTCTATGTTATTTATGACTATTCAGTGAGACATTGCTATGAGCATAACCTATGGAACTTTGAATTTGTTGGATCACATTCTTTAGGACTATTAGCATATATATTTTCATTGGTACTATTTTATGAATGACCTTAAATTTTCAAGGTGTGATGCAATAGAATTGTCTTGGCGTATAGTAGTATTTTTTTTCATGTATGAATTTTAGACATTAACATATTGTATGTTATTTATTTCTTTTATTGAATCCTTGTACATTCAAAATTCACATTTTATGACTGATTTCCGGGCATTGACATGAAAGCAAATTAATATATCTTTGACACCGACCGTGACATGTATAAGATTATACAACTAAGGGGTTTATGTACAATTCTTTCATATCCTATAATAAGTGTGGTGGTGTCAACAATATATGTCTTTCTACAATTTTTTTTTTAAATTTTACTATTATAAATATAATCAGGGAAAATTTTAAGGGTCCCTCCAAAAAAAAACCTTAGAAAATATTTGGCAAATCTGTGAAAATTATCTTTCACACAGATGGAGAATATCAAGACATCACGACATCACTATCAAATGCTACTAGATGGTAGTTTTTTTATATGATATCGATCGGTAGCATAAGTTATGCTATTGGATGATAACATATAGTATGCTATCGACCAGTAGCATATACTAATTTTGGCTTGTACCCAGAAAATTTTAGCGAACTGGTCCTAACTTGTACCCTAAAAATTTGCCAATTTCAAATTTCAAAAAATGAAATATTCATGAATTAATGAATATTCACCACTAAATTTTTTCCTAAATATAATAGGAAGAGACTCCCTCTTCATTGTTATATCCTAACCACATCTATAGATAAATAAAGTGGATTATTATTATGCTATGGAGGTTGGTCCTTTTCATTTATTATGTGATTTTTAAAAATCCTTTGTCAACAAATTAAGATGATTTTGGATAAGATTCATGAATATTTTGATATGTTAATTGTGTAGAACTCGAGATTCATTCAATATGATATTGATATCTTCAACTTGAGTGAAATTACTATTAAGAAGGTCAAGGGCCTAATGTTTCAATGTAATGAATCTTTTGGGAGAATGTTTGTAGATTTTGTGATGATAGTCATAGTATGCATTTTCATCATATATTTTAGGAAAAATTAGTCATGGATAAACTCATGCATTGGAGGTAAAGTATTAAATTTGGATTCATTAAATCTTGTTGTTGGCTTGTTCGTCTATTGCATTTACTAAATTTTTCCCCTCTAGATTAGGTTGGAAATTATTCTCTATTCTTGGTTATGAAGTTTTCATTTAGTTAAAAATTAAAATATCCACTACATGCAGGGAGATTGACCACATGTTTAAGCATATTGGCCTTTAAAAGATTGATCTCTACATAAGTGTTTGTATGAAAACATTCATCAAATGATTAAGATGTGTTGAATACTATTATTTTATTGATAGGAATTAGTAAGCTATGATTGATTATGCTAAAATGTAATATATTAACCTAATCAAATGCAAGTTTGCAGTAAATAAATGAACAATAAAATAGTAAAATAATACCCAAGCAAGCTAAGCAATTAAATATAGAAACCCTAACGTGTAAAGACGGTTAGAAGAGCCGTAGTTGATTCAAAGAGGTTGCGGGACTATTTCGTAGTGAAGACTGGATGAATAGGAATGGGATACCATCACACAAGAACCTAAGAACATGTAGATCAGAGTGATTTGACTAGATTGGGGCACCTGCAAAAGGTATTGGGGCACCTTGGTCTGAAATCTAAGCGCCCTAGTCTGTGAAAATGGTCAGAACTTGGTTCTGACAGGGTCGGTAGAGCTTCGCAGGTATTTGCTTCTTGTCATGTGTATGTTGTTGAACTTCGCCAGATGTCGCTATAAATCTATAATGAAAGAATCACCTACACAACCCCAAACAAAGCATCAAAACTCTAAAAATTAAAGATGTATATGAATGGGTCGGACTATCCTCAACCGCCACAATGGTGGACTTACAACTGAGTGTTGCACTACATCTCAAACCCATTGTATTTTTGTGTGTGTACAGAATTTTTCCCTAGCTTGCTCTTGTGTGTGTCACACTTGAGGCAAAGAGTAAGTAACTAGATGTAGAATGTAAATAATGTGTGCATGGAATATAATAAAATCCCCTCCTATGAAGTGTGATGCAGGTGAACAAGCCTGTGTCCCTTGTGATGGAGCTAGATGGATGCAAATGGAGCAATAAAAGCCTTGATGGATGCAACCTTAGGTGGTGATAAGTAATTCTTAGTGCTTGGTCCCTTATTACAATCACATAACTTTATATTTATATGATTCCTTTACTTAAATTTCGTAATTAACCCCGAAAAGGCCGGCTACTAAAAAAGATAAGATGCTCAAATGGCTAGAAAAGAGCCAAAACATGAGAGTAGAGTGTAAAGAGAATAGGGGTGCCCAAAGGGGATGAGGATTCCTAGAACCATCATCCTGGTTGGGCCCTCCTTTGGGCGCTCTAGTTCAGAAAAGGAAAAATCGAAGTATGAAAAGATAGACTGGGCCATTAAATGTGCAAGAGAGAAAGTGGCAACAAAATATGGCTAAAGACATGGGTTAATTATTAATTTTCATACTTAGGAACCATATGAATAGTAGTATGTGATTGAGACTAGATAATTACCCAAAGTGCATGATATTGTGTCTACATTTTCCCCCACTTTATGTTGGTGAGCGGAACACTCGGTAACATAAAGTAGATAGAGATGTGTACCTGATATCCATGTAGATTGATGTAGAAAGTTTACTGAGGGATTAAACAAAGTGTGGAGTGATAAAAAGGCTAAGCATGGAGACTAAAGATGCAAAAGTGTAAAAAGTGATGAGAGTGAACAGAGGGTGGAAGCGTGTGTGTAGATACTGATGTGTGTGAGGTACCTATTTTTAGTATCGATGTTGACTTCTTGCTTCCCATACAGATGGACCTGTAAAAGAGAAGATGATCAAGTAGGAAAATGCACATGTATATATGTATAAAAATATGTGTAAACACACATGTAAAAAGTGTGTAATGAAAGTACATGAAAATGAAAAAGGAACATGTGCACCTGATCCCTGATGAGAAAAAGGGTGTACAAAGGATCTTGTCGATGATGTGTGAGTTTATTGGGTGATCTCACTCCATTGATTGAAGAATTATAGGGAGGAAAGTCTGATTTATTCTCCAAACTTTAAATGCTTCCCGAAATCGAAGAGATCTCTGTACTATCTGGTTTTTTTGGGCGATCCGATGCCATGACAGAAGTAGTGTAGAGAGGAAGGTCTGGTGTTATCCTCTAACCTTTAACTTCTCCTCAGAATAAAACACCACTGCAGATGATGTGTACTAATGCATGTGCTAAAGACAACATGCCCTGTAAAAGCCATTATGTAGAGTTCTGTAGATTGTGTTGAACCCTATCACTACACACTTGGTTATAGGAGATCTAGGAAAGACACCACTGTATTAAGGATCCAAGTCTAATTTTGATCCCTGAACTATGATATATTGTACTGGTACTATGTTGTGTATACTTTTTATGGGGTGATTGATTCACCCAAATGATGCCCCCCTCTTTGGGTGCGTATGTGATGTCATTGTAGGAGGATGTAGGCTAAAAGAGGACTTACCGTTGAACTAAAACTCTACCTTGTAGGGGTATGTGCTTGGTAAAAGCCAAGGCACATGCAAATAAGTGTTTGGGAAACAAGTGTTAGTACAATAAAAAACATGCATGTATAAGACAAAGTGTAAGGTAAACATACAATTAATAAGCTAAGATGCAAGCAGAAGACAATGTAGACCACAAAAAGTGGGTTACAAACATGGGACATCACTCACGGTTTCACAAGAAAATCAAATTTGACGAAGCCAAAAGCATACAAGTGTGCACACAAGACAAAGGGTAAAGCCTGCAAACAAAGGCATACAATGACAAGAAAGTACAAATAATGTAATAGATAACCATGGTGGAAAATAGTCCTACAAAAAAAATGTTTCACATGACGCACTTGTTATCATGTTAGAAATATTAAAAGTATATCAAAGGCATGTATAAGCTGATCATGTAAAGTGCTAATTACAAAATGAAATAATAAAACATGTAATGTACAAAAGTGGATGACCCCAGGAGCCATTGTGGGACTAGTAATAGGTACGGTGCCAAGCATCCTTGCTAATTGTATGGATCTATATAATATGAGATCACAACTAGAAAGGAAAGTGAACATGCATGTGCATATGATAAATATAATGACATACAAGATATCTATCTAGCATGTGTAATAAAGTAAACATGTACAAGTAAATGCAAGAAAGAGTAAATGCAACCAAGATATGCAATATGTTGTGGATGGATGGAATGGAATGTAGAATGAATGATAGGAGTAGTGTGCCCCTTGAGTGAATGGAATTTTATACAGTTAGGTTCACTTGTTTATGCCCCCTTAGCAGTCAAGAATGAACCATAAACAAGAGTGTGTCATCAGGAAATGGTCGAGTGATGCGTTGTGTGTAGCAAAGTGTGATGAGTGTGTAGTGATGATATGTGAGATAAAGATGAGGTGTGAAAATGTGTGATGATGTATCCCAAGTGTATATCATTACAAGATGAGGAGTGATGATTTAGCCTAAGCATATACCACTAAACGATGTAAGTGGAAGTAATGATGTAGCCTATGGCATATATCACTAAGGATGCTAGATGATGTGATGATGTAGCCCATTATGTATATCACTAAGCCTAGGAATGTCACATGAGACTAGAAGATTGAATGGTGAACATGTGTGAATGTGATGTGGTCCATTTGTGATGTATACCCTCAATAGTCTAGTATGGACCATGAGACTAGAGTGCATCATTAGGTAGTGAGTGCAACGCGTAAAAGTAGATGTGTAAAATGTGTAAGATGTGTAGTAGGTGTAGTGTAATGTGACATAAATACAAATCATATAGATGTAGAATATGTAGGATGTATGAACCACAAAGTTTGAATGACACGTGATATATGTAAGATGTAAAATGTAGGATTGTAATATGTAAGATGATGTGTATATACAAATATGTAGGATGTGTGAGGATGTGTAATGCGTAGTATCTAGTGTGTAGTGGGTGAGGTTCGTGTGTATAGGATTCCCTCGAAACTCAAGTGTGAATAGAAGCACAAGAGTGTGTCATCAGGTAATGTCGATGTCAGAGTGTGTGAAGATGTATATGTGAGAAGTCAAGTGTGTAAGGAGGTGAATGCCCATAGCAATGGGTACCAAGATGATATAAGGGGGAGAAGTAAACATAATTCCCCCCAAGTGTGTGCTGACGAAGAAGATCAGGTTTGAAAATCATCATTATATAGATCAAAGCCGACTGGGGCAACATTAGAGACTAAAAATAGGAAATAATGAAGGGCCATATGAAATGCTAGAATGATTAATATGCAAGGTGTATATGTAAAAGTCATTACTGATTCATTCCTCATCAGTGCGGTATTGGTGCAGTGGAGACCCTAAACATATGCATGGGAACGAGCACAGGAGCTTGGGAAAATCCAGGAGTGATTTGGTAGACTGGGGGATGGAAAATTGGGGTTTCCAAATACCCTGGGAATCGGGGTAAGAAGGTAATGGAGTCTATAGTGCCTCCAATATAGTTTATGATGTGAAGCCTTCATTGTTTGTCGTGTGTATGTCATTGAATCTCGTAGAGTGTCGTTGTAAGTTACCTATAATAAATAAATCACCTGTAAAACGCTAGACAAAACATCAAAACCCTAAAAAATAAATATACATATGAAGGGGTCAGAATGTCCTTAGATGTTATAATGGTGGTCTTACAACTGAGTGTTTCACTACATCTCAGAACCAATGTAGTTTTGTGTGTGTGTGGAATTGTGCCCTAGGTTGGTATTGTGCATGTCACACTTGAAGTAGCGAGCAAGTAACTAGATGTAGAATGTAAATAATGTGTGCATGGAATAGAATAAACTCCCCTCCTATGAAGTGTGATGCAGATGAACCAACCTTTGTCCCTTGTGATGGAGCTAGATGGATGCAAATGGAGTAATAGAAGCCTTGATGGATGCAACCTTAGGTGGTGATAAGTAATGCTTAGTGCTTGGTCCCTTATTATGATCACATAACTTTATATTTATATGATTCCTTCACTTAAATTTCATAATTAACCCCAAAAATGCTGACTACCAAAAAGATAAGATGCTCAAATGGCTAGAAAGGACCCAAAAAGTGAGAGTAAAGTGTAAAGAGGATAGTGACACCTAGAGGGGACGAGGGTGCCTGACGCTGGCCTCCTAGCTAGGCGCTCTAGTTTAGAAAGAGAAAAGCTAAAGTATGAAAAGACAGATTGCGCCAATAAAGGTGTAAAACCAAAAGTAGCAACAAAAAGTTAATAAAAGATGGCTAAAGACATGGGTTAATTATTACTTTTCGTACTTAGGAACCATATGAATAGTAGTATGTGATCGAGACTAGACAATGACGCAATGTGTGTGATTTTATGTCTATAATGATAAAATATACTTGCGAGTTCAATGTCATGAAACTTGTGTCATCTTTGTGACCATATATGTGAACCTAAATACACACTCATTAATAGTGTAATTATAAACTTATCTAAGTTTATAAATAATTGTAAATGTGACATTCATGATAGTGTTCAAGAAAGGAATCAATTAGTGATGTGAATAAACACACACACACACACACACACACACACACACACACACACACACACACACACACACACACACACACACACACACACACACACACACACATTTTCTTGAGGTATCACATAAAACAATTCAAGATCATAAGCATATTACCTCCTAGGAAAAAACTTGTTCAATAATCATCATGTGCAATGAATAAATAAGATGTATAATTTAATCTTTAGTACTGAGATGGATTTTATTTCCCATCATAGAGTTGGGAGATCAAATATTTAATACCCAATGTGAAGTGATAAGAAATAACATTTCAATCCAAAGATTTGATTACTATTTCATTTGATCAACTATCCTTTTTTCATGGATTTTGAGACCCTTGAAGTGGATTTCCTTTTGCATTAAATAGTTTGAAGAATATATTTGTAAAACCTAGTATGAAGTTGTAAAAATCACTTTGCAATCCAAAGAGTTTAGTATTTTTCATTTGAAATGACCATTTCCATAGATTTTGAGATCCTTAAGAAAATCCCTTTAACTTTATTTTATAATTTGTGAAGGTTTTCATCTTATTGGTCAACTTAGAAGGAAGGGGAATGGTGGTGGAATATGTTGGTATAAATGCATTAAGAAAGTAAGAAAATTATGAAGCATTGGGAACAATGCAAGAAATGTAAGAAGCAAGTAAATGAATAGAATCTAGTTGAGAATCAATAATAGGAGGTGTGGAAAAAAGTGACACATTGACATCACGAGAGGCATAAATTCTAATCACTTTGGAAGGAATACATGAGAGATGAGCACATGTGAAGGCATGGAAAGAGTCATTATAGGTGCTTGATAATTACTAGTGTTCAAGTAATGGGGGGTCATCTTATAACCTTATGATCTCAAATAATAAGCACAATAATTTTTTATTTATCTTGAGTTTTAAAATAAATATTTACACTTAACTTATATGGGTTATTTTCTTATTATTCTTAAAGAAATGTTGTCTAAGATTGGATAGGTCATGAATTTGAGCATTATTCTTTACAGTACTATGTTTCTCTTTAGTAATTTGAATTTCAATAAATACATAAATTATATTCAAAGGATTTTCATCCATCGAGGTCTCAATAGGAATACAAATAATTTGGGGTAAGCTTGGTTCTTATTTGGATAGCCATTTTTGATATTGTGTTAACCCCATAAGGGATCAAGGGAATTTTAACAAGATCAACCACACGGAATGAAAATTATCCTAACACTTAAACTAGTTGAAATCTTGGATCCAATCAATTTATATGACATTAAATATAATTTTTGAAGTAAAAATTAATAGTTATAATTTATACACACAATAGATAGGATTAGAATATTAAAAACAGATAAAATCTAATAAAATTAGCATGAGGCAAGATTAATCACTAAAGAATGTTATAAGAAAATGTGGGTTTACACAAAATGAGAAACCTACCCTAGGATGAGTGCAAGATGAGTCAAGAATACCAAATATAAATCTTAAGCAGATAACAAGATGATTCCAATCTAAAAAATGGATACCTAAATTGGATTTTCAATGCAATCTCAACTTCATTTTAGCAAAATGTAATGGAAAAATGAGTTTTGTGTACACAATTGCACTACACTAACCATATGTAAGGGTTGCAATAAGTTTTAGTTCTAATAAATAATAAATCATACCCGATAAAAACAAAATAAGAATTTATTTTAGATCATAGCCTGTAATTTAGAAAGTATAAGAATATGCTAGAAATTATTAGAGAAAGGGGGTTTAGATTAGAATACTTTGGACCATGTGAATATGAAGAATATGAAGATAGCTTTCACTTACATGTGATAGTTGATCAGTCTATATAACATGAGAAATCAACCACTTGAAAACATGACATAGAAAACACCTTTGACCAAAACTATAATGGATATAAAATGTTGAACCAAAATCATATTGGCTATGACAATGGTCTTTTGTGACAGTTTTGAAAATGATTCTATGAACACAATCACACTTTTGGCCATCAATTTTTTTTCTCACTTTCTCAATTTTTTCATGAATAGTTAGGAATCTCCTCTTAGTCAAAACTTTAGTATAACCTCAACCACACACATAAAATAAAGAGATTAAAAATCATAATACATATAGAAAACAAGTTGAAAGTCAAATAATGGACAAATACGTACCAATACCAATATAAATTGAAACTAAATTTGTAATTAATAAAACATAAATACACTATCACCAAAACAACTAACTATTCTATACCAAAATAGACGTCTCCAAATTAGCAATTCCATAAAATACTTAATTTTAAGAATAGAATTTAGATGAACCAATCATATTTATTATTTTATTTTATTTTTAAAAAAATATAATTTAAAATTATTTGGTTAATATAATAATTATTAAATGTAATCATTTATCTCAAATTAAAAATTCATAATTTAGATTTGAGTGCATATTTATATTTTATTATATGTTAATGAATTTTTTTCATATGATGTATATATAACATCAAAATACTTCTTCATTTATAAAGCTATTAAACAATAATCCTCCTCGAAGCAAGAAAAAGCCCCGGTAATTGTCAATTGTCAAGTACTTGAAGGCTTGTATAGGAATTGGATTACATATTGATTATTATTGATTTTTTTGGTAGGATCTTTATTGGGTTTATTTAAGACTTATAAATTTAATAATAATAATAATAATAATAAATAATGTATATCTTTACCATGTGAACATATGGGTCAAGCACGTGAAAATGTTAAAAGTGGGCTCCATGAATAAATTATTTGAAACAAAAAGAATAATAGAC
This sequence comes from Taxus chinensis, assembly GCA_019776745.2. Taxonomy (NCBI): domain Eukaryota; kingdom Viridiplantae; phylum Streptophyta; class Pinopsida; order Cupressales; family Taxaceae; genus Taxus; species Taxus chinensis. Next base: position 137,377,557 of record CM034156.1, read on the forward strand.
GAAAGAAGGACATCCTAAAAGATATAACAAATCTCAAAAACATTTGAATTAAGAAAATAATTAGTATAATCGGTGGTCCCATAAACCGTTAGATCTTGAAAGCGTAATTAAAACCATTTCATTTCATTTGATGATTAAATGTAGTTGTTTGAAAGAAAGTGAAATTCTCAACGGAAATGGACAGTGTAGCACATGGAGTGTACCAAGATGCAGTTGTCCTTACCATGTGGACACCTCATTTTCCACCGTCCGTTATACTTCAATTCCGTTCATGAAGAGGCAGTGACAGTGCCACAGTGGGCCGGCACTAGATAACAATAACGCTTCTCTCCCGCAATATGTACTACGGCGTTATTGATATTAGCAGAAAAAATCAGTTAAGGGCCACGTGAATAGGGAGACTGTGCCGTATATCCTTTGACAGTGCCTGTATTTGCCCGTACCAGCTTTTTTTAACATCTTTCCTGCAAATTATGGGCGAATGCTCAAATATCTTTACATATATATTTTCACACGTCTTTCGTTTTCAATTTATATAAATGAATTCATTTGGATTCTTTTAGTTTGTAGGTTTATTCGATATTGTAATTTCACTATATGTTTCTTAAGAAACATAAGGAAAGATGTCCACAATCTATGTAAGTCAGTACTCGTTGTAATGCTTCGATTCAACATTTAATCTAGCTCTAGCTCGCACAACAAGTTATATAAGTCAGTATTCATTGCAATATTTCATTGAATATTTAATCTCACTCTCGCTCACACACACAACATTGAAATGATAACTATTTTTTATATCCATTCTCTTTTCATTTGATGTAATAATATTAGAATGGCAATGGAAAGTAAAAATATTGATAGAAATATTTGGCATGGTTGAGAATTTATATTATGAAGCATATTTTAATCTACAAAGTTCATGTCGTCGATTACAATATACTTAACGTGTAATATTTTTTCTTCAAAGATTGTTAACTTTGATCCCTGTTAATTTGTCAAAAATTGTATGTATAGGCATTCACAAGGTTGTATGTATTGTAGACACGTCTAAATTAATTATTACAATATGAATTGGAGTAAATAGTCGATAAGAGCTACATTGAGGTTGTGCTCACTTAATCCCTCCAATAACATGAACTTTTCTTGTTCTTGTAGTTCCTTAGATTATCACATGTAATGGAGGTGAATATGTCCTTTATTATAATCTCTTATAATTATACAAAATGCAATTTTTTGTTTCTTAGTAATGTTTTCATAGTAAAAATATAAGGTTGTTTCTTCTGATGCAAGTAAAACATCAAATGTTTCCATATTTATTAATTGGACCACTTTTTTCGTTTGACATTCACTCTCGTACTATATATTCTTGTGTAGACCTAAATTTGGTAATTTATCACTTGATAGTGTAAGTATTGGCATAATCCATAATTCATGACTTGTGCGCACATCTCAAACTCAATTGTCTATCCTTAGCCCTATAACATGATTTGCTCTCCTCATTACAATACTCAATCACTCATAGAATTACTTTCATCACTCCACAACAGTCTATTTCTCTCAAGTGTTGTGCTTAGAAATTTTTAGTAGCTCGCTCCCTATCCGTGTGAGACTTTCAAACAAGACCAAACCACCAAACAGGTTGGTTTAAAACTAGAAATTTTGTCTTAAGGCACCTAATGATCATTTTCTCAATTTCATATATGTTATCTAGGTCAGTACTTTTATTACAGATCAATCTTAATATGAAATTAAACCTATAAAACATATGTAAGCATGTCAAACGAACTCATTTACTCACCTAGCATCCACCTGGCACTTACAAGAACTCCTCAAGAAAATATCTTCCAAAAATCATTCAAAGTTATACTAAATGTCCTTATATCAAAAACACACATTAGAAGCATACCCCACATAATTATAAATAAATTTCAACCACATTTAAGAGTCTAGATTATAAGTTTGAAGCCCTCTGAGCCAAGTTAACAATAAGCATACTAAACCACTGTAAAACATTATCAAGTGAAAATTCATCAAAGCTAGTTGTATTCGTATAAACATCACATCTCTAAGTGTAGAAATATATATAGTTGGATGTCTCTTTGTATCAATGTCAATGTAGGAAGTGTATGGATTGCACTTTGGAACTAAATAACTAACCTTTTTGTAGCGATTTCTACCCATGGTTAGGGTTTGAAGTTGTTTTAGGTCATATAAAGGGTTTCACACATTTGTGAGACCTAGATTCTTATAGGAGGACATATTCTAGTTGATTGCACAAGATAAAAAAAGGTACAAAATGCTAGCTGTAGACATCTAAAATTTTGACATGCTTAATTATGACTAATATGTCCCACAAGTATCCAAACATCATCCATATAATAATTAATCACAAGATTAATTATTATTATTTATCCTAATATCGTCATTAATCTCTTTGTCCTTCATCTTAATTTCATCATTTATCTAATCCTATCATTAATCCCTTTATCATTTATATAAAATCTCATTTCACCATTTATCCCTTTAATCCTTTATTTTATTCATTTTCAACTATATAATAATTAATCACAAGATTAATTATTACTATTCTATTATAATCCCTATTAACACTTTCTAGGAATTTAAGATTCCTACATCTACCTACCCACCTACCCTATACATCTCTACACCTAGCCTTTCCATGTAACTTAATCCCTAATCATCATTTATTAACCTAATCTAATTCTAATCCTAATCACATCCTCACACCTCTAAATCTAAAGGATTCTATTTCTAGAAGCCTCTCTAAATTCCCTCTTTCAAATTTAAAAATTCAAATATATCTCCCTTCCTCCATTGAATTTTAAATTCAATGGAAACTTCTCTCAAATTCTAGAAATCTCCATTCTAGAATTCTCCATTCTTCTAATGCACTCTCCACCATTGATTCAAATCAAACATGGTTTCATCTTAGTCATTGAATCCTCTACCCATAAACTATAAATTGAGCTCTCTTACTCCATGAGATCTAGTTATCAAGTCATTCAATCCATTCATTTTATCCTCTTAGCACTCAATCAATCCATCATTTATCTTTAATCCATCTAAAATCAATTCATCGTCAGATTTATCAAGAAAAAATCCAATGCAAACAAAGAGGAGGTGTTCAATTTTATCCACACAAATTTGAAGCAATCCAAGAGCAACCAACATCAATCAAGAGAAAATTAGAGTAAAAAAACAATTCAAAGGAGTTGGAATCTTGTAGATAAGTGCAAGTATTTTTCTCTCTCCTCTTTCAATCCATTTCTCTTTGTTTGAGAAGATTAGAGTAAAAAAACAATTTCTTTGTTTTTCTTGCATTTCAACTCACTAATATTTTCTTGCATTACATTTTGGTGCCCATCGCGAGGCTTACCTCCCCCCAAATGTCTTGTTTTTAATAAAAAAAATTAATTTAAAAAAACTGTCCAAATTTGACAAAATTCACTCCAATTTACACTTCTAAATTTCATTTTTTGTGACAGTCTTCCGTTCAGCGCATTTGACCTACCATTAAGTACCTATGCATAAGAAACATCGCCTTTGACCTGAAACAACATTTTTGGATCAGGGAAAATTTTAAGGGTCCCTCTGAAAAAAAGCCTTAGAAATTATATGGCGAATTTGGAAAAATTAGCTTTCGCATAAATGGGCAATGAATATCAAGGCATCATGAAATCACTATTAAATGCTACAAGATGGTAGCTTTTTTATATGCTACCGATCAACATCATATAGTATGTTGTCGCCTGGTAGCATAAAAAATACTACCAGCCGACAACATTTTTTTGCTACCGGCCAACATCATAACTATATGTTGTCGACCAGTAGCATAAAATGTTATCGGCTGGTAGCATTTTTTATGCTATCGGCAAACAACATACTATATGTTGTCGGCCGGTAGCATAAAAAACCTTTCAGCTAGTAGCATTTTTTATGCTACTGCCCGACAACATACTATATGTTATCAGTCGGCAACATAAAAATATGCTACCGAATGATTATATTTAGGTGAATTTCCTGAATTTATATTTCGTGGGAATGGTGAATTGACCCCTTTAATTAACTTCTACCCAGAAAATTTTGGTAAATTTTTCCTAGCTTGTAACCTAAATATTTGCCAATTTCAAATTTCAAAAACCAGAATATTCGCAATTTAACGAATATTCGCCACTAAAATTTTCTTTGTTTTGGATAAAATGCTAACTTTTATGTTCACAGGGATCTACTTTGATGCTTTTATAAAACTTCAACTCCTTTGTTTTGGCCTTTGAAAACCCAAAATTAATTATTTCGCTTGTTTCCATCTTTTGACAACAAAATGGCGCTTTTACATATATAACTTGGTGTATTTGCAGAACAAGTAACCATTTGTATATAGTATCAAATTTGTAGAACTATTAGTACATTTATATATTGTAGTGCATTTGCAAATATAGTGTCACATTTACAGAACTAGTAGCGTGTTTGTATATTGGAGCCTTTGCAGATATAGTAGTGCATTTTTAGATATAGTGGCATGTTTGTAGAACTAGTAGCACACATTTACAATGTATCCTTTGCAGTTATAGTAGGGCATTTTCTCTTTTAATTAGTGCCTTTGCAGAATCACAATTTTATCTCACAACTCTTATTCTAATCTATTTTAAAGTGTTTTTGCTAAATTTTTGGAGGTCTAACATTTTATTTTTGTAGTTTTATTGTAGAAAAAAGGGGATATGTTATCCATTTTTACATTTATCAAACCTTTTGTGGTTTTAAGATTGAAAAAACTACCAACCCTTGTTTTGTAGGACCTCTTAAATGCCCAATCATGAAACTACTAATATTTATCATTTCATTGTATCATCTCGCATTTAATTATCTTGCATTTATCATCCTTCATGTGTTTTTTATTGCTTGTTCATCTCAAAGGAAAAACCATGTATGCTCTCCTCTCATGTCCTAAGATGATCTTGAGGATCAAAATCTACTAGCCTTCCCATTTTTATTTTCTAGGGGAAATGTGACATGGAAGTGATATCCACTCACTTTTCATATTCCTAGGGGTCTCGTGATAATGGGCTTCATCTCCAAACACGTAGACACACCCTGTGTTCTAGCAGGGTATAAAAATTCAAGGATAAATGTTGTTATTGGCTAATCTCTTTATTGTTTTAAGAGTGTCATGGAGTGAGGGGCTTCCATGTCCTAATACCCAAACCTCAGACAACATCCTTGTAACATGGACTTGGGCCCCACGTACCGCAAGGTATATCGGGGATGCCCTTATTGATCTCATGCATCCTAGACTAGGAAACCTTTTGGATGCATATCAAGTTATATTGCAAGGACGGTGTAGTCCCCAAGATCACTCACTAGCTGAACCCACATCGACACATAGGTGGAGAGACAATTGTGGCACCATTATTAGTCAGTGGTATTAAAAGTGGGCTATAGCTTGATTGTAATCCCACTTAACTATTTATGGTGTGTGTTGCATGTTTTTTTCTTATTTTTGAACACCCTTAACCATCCCATTGCATTAAAATTTTAATCAATCAAACAAAAATCCTTAATAAAAAAACATCCCAATCAAAATCCCATCACTATCCTTAATCAACAATCCTAATCCAAATATAATCCCCCACACATCCTATCAAATTATGGCCTTTGAGCCTCGATCCCCATCGTCTCCAAACCACCATCCAAACCCCTACCTCTTTTCTAAATCCACCAGCCAAACTATCCCATCATCCCCCATACATCACAGTCAACCATTTCACTTTGACTACAAAGTCTCACACCCCATCCAACACATTAACAAAAAATTATCAAACTTAACATCCTACCTTAACCAATCCTCTCCACACCATCCAAACTAACCATCCCATGTTGAGCCTAACTTTCTTAAAACCATCCAAAAAATTAACCAAAAAGTATCCAATTTTGAATCTTCAATCAACCAATCACCCTCTAAACCATCATCCCCTAACCAACACCATCTAAAGTTTCCCCTTTCAATGATCCCTACACCTCACCCCATTGACCTCCACCTTGAGGAACCCAAATAATCCCAATCCATACCTTGACCTAAAAAACATAAATCGCTATCCCAACAAGCCAATTTCATCAAATTTTACCATCTCGCCAACTTTGACCTAGAGTAAGAGGACCTCCTTTATGTCCTTGCTAATCTAGCCACCAATCCCAAACATAAAAAACCATCCCAAACCCCAAATACTAAATCCCCTATCAATCATCATGATTTACACCTTCCTTCCATAAAAAATCATGTGAATAATCCACCATCATCCACAATCTCAATTCCTAAATTTAATCATCATCAAACCTATAATCGTGTTCCATTCACATACCCACAATAATCTCAATCAGTTACCCCAAACTTAATATCTCCCACATCCCATATTATTCCTCCATCCTTTTCATCTTCATCATCCCAATCCAATCCAATCCTACAAAATTTCTCTTATATTGTCCCATAATCCCTAATCCACTATTAAATTTAGTCCCTAAACCTATTTCATCCCCTCCATCACTTACACCCAATCCTATTAAAACTATCTCATCCACCGTGACTCATGAGTCACCCTCATCCTCTTCTACCCCTAGTTCTAAACCATCAAATGTGTCTCATATTCCACCCTCATCATCTTCATCCACATATAATCCTAATCCATCTCCTTCTTCACTTGAATATCACACTATCATTTCCTCTAATCTTATTTCATCTCCCCATCCCCAAATCCTAAAACCTCTAAAGTGACTCCTAAGTCACAAAATCCCAAACCAAAAAAATCTAATCCCAATCCTCTCCCCACACCATCTCCTACCCAATCTAATGAGGCTCATACTCCACCTTCATTTGATTCACCCATATTTAAATCAACCAAATCTAATGTGGTTCCTACACCACACCCATCTCCTAACTTTCCTTCATCCCCAACATCACCCAAATCTAATGTGACCCCCATATCATAACCATCCACTTCATCTAAATCTACCCCATCCCCTTCATCTTAATATACCCCATCCCCTTCATCTACATCTACTAATCCTAAACAATCTAGTCCTAATCCAAAACCATCTACCTCAAAATTACATGCTCCAACCAATCCAAAATCAAGAAAATCTACTTCATCCTCTAACCTCACACCATCCACTTCGGCTCCTAGACGTAATCCATCCTCTCCATATTCTAATCCATAACAATATAATCCAACTCATTAATCCAAATCAAAACCATTTAACCATTTAACTTGAACCACTTCATTCCTTTAGGAGAATCCTTGACCACCATCTTCCATCATCCAAAAACCTTCAACATGATCATACATCCCCCAATCAAATCACATAATATAAACCTTCCCAAACCATATTGGTATCAAGAACACTATGATTGTGACTTCCATCACACCCATGGACATTCAGCCAATTGTTGCATGCACTTTAGGTCTTATGTCAAAAACCTCATTAACTAAGGAATTCTTATCCTTGTACCTCTTTATCCACCAAATTTCCATCCCTCTCCCTAACCATTTCCCACCATCCTAATCACACTCGACATCTAAACATCATCATACATCCACATCTCATCGAACATCCAAACATCCTTCCCTGACCAAAAACAAAAACAAATCTCACCACCATACTTTGTTAAATATGACCTTTTAGCGGATGACAACATTACTACCCCCAGTCTCGTGATGACCACATGGCACCATCTTCCCCATCCACTTGTAGGTGAGAATGCAATATTTTGTTTATTTTTATTTTTTTTGTTACACCCCTGGGGTATGCCCTGATAGGGGTAGGAGGCCAAAAATATGTTTGCTAATATGAAACATTGAGACAAAGGCTTAGGCATCCATGAACAAGGCATTCGAGAACCCATCTTCCTTCATAGAAATCTAGAACATTTAGGTTTATGGTATAAACCTAACACTAATAATGTCCCTCTCACTACTCCATCACAACCTATTTATACCACTCCTCTTGTTGATCCTACCATCCTAACCACTCAACCCAATCACAAATCATTTAATCCCCCTACAAATATTAAACACCTAAAAATGGATTGAGCTCATAATTTTTCACCTACGCATGGATGTTATTTCCTTCTCATTTATCATCCTTCCATCCAATATATAACTCCTTTTGCATCTAATCCATTATTATCATCACATCCATTCATACCCTCTCATTTGAACACTTTATTTGCTTTCTCACACATGTTGTAACACAATAGTTCCTATTACAATTGTGTAACCTTATTCTATCATTACCTATGACATTCCAGTATAATTGTGGACCTCCTAGAGATCCAAAATCTTTAACAAAATTAATAAAATTTTGGTGAATACCATTGGGTGTTTCTTTCTCCACTCTAGCCAATATCATATTCACACTCATTTACATCCCCCCATCAAGCCACTAGTGATTCTTAACCCCTTGAGAGTTATCAAGAGAGTGGAAATTATTTATGCAATAAAAAAATAAAAATATCAAAAACCAAAAAATCATATCAAAATTAAAAATATCAAATTAAATTCACCTCAAGAATCTCTCTATGGGTGTTTCCAACATCTCTACTAGGGCTATAAATGCCTTGTTGGCAGTAAAGAAATGTTGTGACAAGAATCAGATGCATCTTCATCTAGGCTATGGACATCTGACTGGCAGTGGAGAAATGCATGACTTATCCTTTCATTCACCCTCCATCCACCTATTTTACTTAATCACTCCCTATACATTAGCTATTTTTTCTTCACATACTACCCATTAAGTCTTCACTTCAAGTGGTAATTAACCATCACAAGTACACACACTTTGATCTCACAGAGACATAAGGCTCGCATGTTGTCATGTATTTAAACCTTGGTCACACCTTTGTTTTAGTCTAAATATTACCTTACAACATGTGTCATTAGGGTTATATTTTTTTCATCACTGATGTTATTTTATTTCCATTCATCATGTCCACCTCATTTTTCCATTAGGATTGAACATGTGTGTAGATGATGATCCTTTAATTTTCATCCAATCCTCCTCATGTCCCTTTTCAAATTTCATCATCATGACTGGAGGAAGCCTTAATACCATCTACTAGGGGAATGTTCCATTTTAGATACCCCTTAATTTCCATCTGACCCTATACTTGGGGGAAAATCAAACCCATCCATCCATCCACATAGGCCACCCTACTTTCAGCTTGGGGGCACACCACATCTATCCCTCAAATCCATCCCCCTATACTTAAGGGCATACCTTATCAACTTCCATATCCCACATCTTATCATATACCACATCACTCATCTTATCTATCTCCCATCCCATATCCCATCTAATCCTTACCTATCAACTAATCCCTATCCTGTCCATCCTATCAAATTTCCCTCAATACTTCCTTTTAATCCTACACAAACATAATTTGGGACTTATAGGAGAAATTCACACCCCACCTTATATCCCTTCTCATCCACCCTGAGTTATCCCATGATAAATACCTTCATATTACCCATCAAAAATCCACAATATCAATATCCAACATCACAAAATCTAAACATTCAAAAAATCCAAAATCTAAAAAATCAAAACATTCACAAAATCCATACAAAAAATGTAATATGTGTGTTTTTTTCTTGTGTGTGTTTTCTTGCATGTCTAAATTTATATCTTGGCTGATGATATGAGGCATATTTTCTTTATTTTTATTTTTCATGGTTTAATGATATGAGGACCATATTTTTGTATTATTTCAGCCGATGATACGAGGCCACATTTTTTTGGTCCAATGATATGAGGACCATTTTTTTTACATTAATCTTTCCAATGATATGAGGACAAGGAAATTTAGAAATTTAATCATCATCATATTTATACCTTGATGTATCTTGCTCTATGCCACATCAATAACACTGCTAATGATGACAGCAGTGGGCACTTTATGGAAGCACATCCCATTCTATCATTATCTTTTAATCTTATCATCATCCACACCCAATCCTCATCATCTTATAACTAACTATATAACCTTCTCATCCTCATATCCAATATCAATCAATCAATAACACCATCAAAATTTTATCATCTCACATCCAACAACCAAAATCCTCACCCCCTGGCTGGAGCATCATTGATCCAAAAACCAATCATCATTCTCACATACAAACATCCTCAATATTCTAATCCTTTAAATCAAATCAATCATCCTCAAATCTAACATTCTCAAATATAAATCCAAAATCTTCCATCCTACCCCCTTGACTGTGGCATCTCTAAATCCAACATCTTAAAATCTAACATCCTCTCATCCAAAATCCAAAATCTTCACCCTTATCATACATCGTTGACTGGGGAATTCTCAAATATAAATCCTAAATCCTAAATTTTCACCCTTATCATATATCGTTGACTTGGGCATCCAATATCTCTAAAATCTAATATCTCTCATTCCTCTAATCCTCTCTCCCTTTCTTCTAATCTCCTATCCCTATAACTCTCATATCTTATAATCCTCTAATCTTAATCCTCTACATCCTCTCTAACTTTTTCATCTATTCACTTAGGCATCTCCTTTTTTCGAGTGGTAACCTGAATTGTTACTCCCCACCTAACCCCTTGAGAGGGCATCATATCACCATCCTAACATTTTTTCTTCCTTTTTTTTGGATGGCCATTGCTACGCAATAACCCTTCAAAGAGGGAAAATTTAGACATAAAATTTTGACATGCTTAATTACGACTAATATGTCCCACAAGTATCCCAGCATGATCCATATAATAATTAATCACATAATTAACTATTATTATTTAATCCTAGTATTGTCATTAATCTCTTTATCCTTCATCTTAATTTCATCCTTTCTATAATCATATCATTAATCCCCTTATCATTTATCCCTTTAATCCTTTATTTTATGCATTTTCAACCATATAATAATTAATCACAAGATTAACTATTATTATCCTATTATAACCCCTATTAAAATTTTCTAGGAATTTAATATTCCTACATCTACCTACCTACCTACCCACCCTACACATCCCTAAACCTAACATTTCAATGTAACCTCACCCCTAATCATAATTTATTAACCTAATCTAATTCTAATCATAATCACACCCTCACACCTCTAAATATAGAGGCTTCTATTTCTATAAGCCTCTCTAAATTTCCCTCTTTCATATTTAAAAAATAAAATATATCTCCCTCCCTCCATTGAATTTTAAATTCAATGGAGACTTATCTCGAATTTTAGAAATATCCATTCTAGGATTCTCCATTCTTCTCATGCACTCTCCACCATTGATTCAAATCCAACATTGCTTCATCTTAGCCATTGAATCCTCCACCCACAAACTATAAATTTATCTCTCCTCCTCTATGAGAGCTAGTTAGAAATCCATTAAATCCATACATTGTATCCTCTTAGCAATCAATCAATCCATCATTCATCTTTAATCCATTTATAATCAACCCATCATCATTTTTATCAAACAATCACCCAATGCAAGAAAATGGGAGGTGTTGCCCAAGTTTATACACACAAATCTTAAGAAATCCAAGAGCAACCAACATCAATCAAGAGAAAGTAAAACACATCAAATAAGGGTTTGGAATCATGTAGGTAAGTGTATGTATTTTTCTATTTCCCCTTTTAATCCATTGCTTTATATGAGGTTTTGTTTGAGAAGATTAGAGTAGGAGAACAATTTCTTTGTTTTTCTTGCATTTCAACTCACTAATATTTTCTTGCATTACATGATAAACTCACAATATAGAACTATCAAATGGTTTCTTACATAGATAACAATTTTATCCATACTTATCTTGCACTTCAAGAACCAAAACGAAGCATCTAAAGACCACTTCCAATATTTTCATCCATCTGTTATAACCATATCAGCTTCTAGCATACAAGAATAAATAACTACATATCTCTTCTTGCGTATTGTCCCATTTAGAACTTGTTTCAATTATTCTATCTTATATATTTTTAATATAGGTATTTTGGATCCCTAATAAAAACCCTAAGGATTTATTGAAGATAAGACAAAGATAATTTGATTATAGAAAGTGAGATCTCTTCACAAAAAAGGTTAGACTCAAGACCAACAAATATGATAAAGGGGGAAACGTTTCTACTTCTTCTAGTTTTATGAGGCCATCGGGAGAGACCGTAACAATCCTAACATTAAATGAACTCAAATATATACTCAAAAGATATCTCCAAAAAATACAACCTCCATGAAAAAACACCAAATTAAGTGAAATTTTTGAGTTAATCATGCATTAATAGGAAGATGCATAGACTCAAATTGCTCTAATGTAGAAATATAAAGGATATGCATACTATAGATCAAGAATTTCTGCGCTTGTTACCTGTCCAAGTTAATGCACCAAACTAAACACAAAAGTCCTGAAAAACTCAAATGAAATCGATACCTGATAATTAAGACTTGATCCGAAGACGTAGATGGGAGGAAAGCCAATGTAGACCAGATGGGAGCACACGAGCAATCTTGCAAAGTAGATCTGAGAAACCTGTGATGTACAAATCCTTGGTAGAAAAAGACAAGATTAAAATATATTTGGGTGGACTGCCTGAAAAGTGGGTTTGGTATGCGATGAGCTTCCTCGGCGGATGTCAATCCACATTTTCAATTAAGGAAAGAAGCATACATGATAAAAGATGTAGGTAAATGTTTAGATTTTCTGATTAAAAATAAAAGACAGAATGTAAAAAACAGATAGAATATAAACAAAACACAAGAAACTGTGACAACAATGCTAGACTTATGTTACTTGTACTTGGCACCTATTTGCAGGTTGATCAGCATCGACTAGATTGTAATCGGCATCGATTTATTTAAGCGGTTCCGATTAGGGTAAATTGGTGTCGATTGGAATGGGTCGGCGTCAACCAGAGGCAGGTTGTAGAAAGCTTGATGGATGATTGATGAGGATTGGATCATGAACACCCATAGCAGCTACAGAGATGCGGACAGAGTTTCACCTTAGCTAGATGCAGGAACAGAGTCACTGAGAGGTTGATGAATCCTCACGATGTTGATATTGCGAGGGAAGAGTAACAGTACACCTCTCAGGGATTGATTTAGACAAAATTCTCTCTTCTTTCGATTGACGATTCGAAGGCTCAAGGCTTAAGCTTTCTGTCTCTCTTATTGTCTAACCAAAACTAAATTCTGTCCCTGTATTTATAATCATTGCCGACCGAGGTACAGTCGGCACAGATCAGGGAACAGATTCCCAAAATGGCCAAAATGGATGAATTGGAAAGATAAGAGTATTATCCTTCTGACTCAAATGCGGGAAATATCCTGCTACACGGTTTGGGGAGAGGAGAAATAGGGGGGATAGATGGATATAATTAATATGGGAGGTTAGGAATTCATATGGGGTAGATAAGTGGTTAAGATACATGTAAAAAGTATAATTAAATAGTTAACATTTAATTATCCATGGGTAAAATACAATGGGATACAAATAAACTTAGGATAGGAATGTTTAATTAGATATTTAATTAATACCCTAAAGAGAAAAGTGGTGATACAAAATGTGCACCTAGGTTAGCCGAGAATAGAACAGGTAAGTGAAACACGAGGGATACTAAATTAGGTAACCAATTTTAGGTGTTTACATTTTGCCCCTTTTTGTCGAGTAACTTGTGATAAGAAAAGTTACAAGACAAAAACAAGGAGTTGGAAGAAAGGAAAAGAAAGTGATGATGTGATCCCCCTTAAAATAGGGATGGGATGAATCTCAAAAGACCAACTGATCCCGAGTTTGAAAAAGGTAGATGAGAACGCAGGATGCCCCAGCTAGATATCTAGAGTAGATCTGACCATTGATGACACATGAAAAGAACAATAAAAAGAAGCAGTAATCTAAGGAACTCACATTAGTAGGATAGACTAGACAGTCTTCGTATGAGATGAAATTAGTGGCTACAGACCCATGAGTGGAAGGAGGGCTGTAAAATAGTAGCAACTAAAGAGTGACACATTGGTAGGGACAACCAGATGGTCTACAAATCAGATGACGTTAGTGCCTATAGACCTGTTATCTTTAGGATGCCACAAATTGCGAGTGACCCACGTATAGGGAACTAGACTCAAAATGGGTGATAACATCAAAAATATGTGCCAAAAGGTAACACTCAAGCTCATACTAATGATCAGAGAAACAAGCCAAGCATCAACGCTTTGGAAAAAAAAGATGAAGAGACATTCTCGTTGGAAGAATATAATGTGAAAACACAAGAATGTAACCAATCGGCGTCGATCAGCATCAATTGGCATTGATCAGCCTCAATCGGCGTCGATCAGACAAAATTGACGTCGACTAAACCAATCGGCACCAACCAAGAAAATCAATGTCGACCTTACCGAAACCTATAAATATGGGAAAGGGGAACGTTAATGATTTATTTACACTACGACGATTGATTTAGAAAGAGTCAAAAATTTATTTTGAGCAACATGGAAGCCTCTGGGAGCAGTCAGAAGCGGGAAGAGGACACGACTTGGGGTAAGTGGATCTACCTTAGCTTTTTGTATGTGTTTATCATTTAATAACATACTAGGATGCTAGATTTTAGTAAAAAATGGGGATAAGTGGGAGGCTAGAGTGTCTTGGACACTCGGCCTGTCAATCGATGCATTGATTGACAAAATCAGTGCACCGATTAGGTTCAATCGGAACTGATTAGGATTTCCAATTTACGTTGACTAGATTAGATCAACATCGATTGGAACTCAATCGGTACCGATTGGATAGATTAGACTTAGAAAGTAGATGAAATGTGATTTTGATGTGTTCGATTTGAATAAATGAGAAGCTAACACCATTCTTGACGTCGTGGATGTAGGTAGGAGAGGCTTTACACATGTGGGATGCTATTCCTGAGCTTCTGGAGACTATTCTTCCTAGATGTGATAGATGATGATTTGCGTCGCCTAGAGCTAGTCCAGGCTCAGGGGATTCCGTTACTACCGACGGGTGCCCCGAGACATGGAGTTGATACGAGTCTTAATACAATTATGGGACAATAGGACATTCACGTTCTAGTTCAGGATGGGTGAGATGACCATCACCCACGAGGATATCTATAGGATCCTCAGGCTTCCGATTATAGGGGACCCGATAGAGACCACCCCACGAGAGTAGCAACAAAGGGCCCTGGGATGATTATTTGGAGACAGGGTAGATGATTCAGAGATAGTGTCCCAGGAAGTGAGGATAGCCTCACATTATAGATAAGATGATTCCAGGAGTAGATGAATAACATTGATTCAGATGGTGATCTCCTACTTTACTCTACCAAATTCAAGAGGTGAGAGATTTCCACTGCTTTTATTAGACTATGTTTATGACATCCTGGAGTTTAGGCAGGTGTTCACATTTACAGATGCCTTAGTAGCACAGATATATCATGAGCTATGGATGTACACCATAGGTATACAGATAGGTATTGATGTCAACTTTGTGCTCCATTGCTGGGCATACGAGCATATAGTAGTGATCAGGCCATCAGGGCTTCTATGGATGCCAGGAGCAGAGCGGGCCCTTGAGTATGGATTCTAATGATGGCAGGAAAACATGGCCCTAATAGATATAGGGATATCTTCAGAGTTATATACAGAGTGATTCAGGACTCTAACACCAGAGTAGGTTATATGGAGACCATACCGGGTCTACCTGACATGGGCCGGTCAAGATGCTCACTTGGTGGAGCTGAGACGGAGCAGGGTGGTCAGGGGCCACAGGATAGATATTTTAGAGTGAGTCCCGTTTATACAGGTGATGAGGTAGTTTGGTTTGGTACAGATGGTCTCGACCACATATGTGTCATATAGGCAGGAAAATAGAGAGACCGACCTGCCGATTTTGATCCCATGACAGATCCTCTGAGGGATGCCCCAAATCCTACAGATAGTGATGACAATGTAGGAGTGGATGATGGTTATGGGGCATGGTACCCCCATAGAGCTACCATGACACCTCCCAACATCCGTAGATGTCAAATGAGGATGACATAGCTGTAGCACTAGAGATACTAGAGGGAGAGCATGCTACCTTGACACATACACACCAGGCTTCCCTTGAGAAGACTAGGGCTCTGATGGAGGAGGGGGATGCATTGATACTAGAGAGAGATACCACACGTTAGGAGTGGGATACAATGATATAGTATAGAGATCACTATGATAGACATAGAGAGGCACTCAGGGCCAAATACAGTGATACAGGCACCACCTCAGAGTCAGGGGCACAAGGTTTGGTAGCAGGAAGGCCACCACCTATAGTAGCAGTAGTGCCATTATGAGCACCCAACATGGTGAGTCTGAGCACTTATCAGGCTCTCCTTGTTGAGGTGTGATATTATGAGGATGCCCTGACACAACATGCCCCCGATGTGCCTTGTTCCGGGGTGAGGAGGATATCAACGACAACCTCGGCTAGTGGTGCATCGGAGGGTGCGAGCACCAGGAGAGATCGAGATGGCAGTAGGGCCCCAGTAGCAGGCATCTCTAGCTCTATAGGAGATGGCTAGGAGAGACATCTTGGACTAGAGGAGGGTGGAGGAGACAGTGTCTTCCACCTATCTAACTTCACCATATAGATGTGTTATTTTTGTATCGATATACTGATGTAGCCTTGATTTGAAGGCATTTTTGATGTATGATGTATATGGCTTGATTGAAAGCCATTCATTATTTTGTACATACATATATGTATATATATTCATCATGTTGTTTTATGTGATTGTACTTACGCATTTTAATTTTGATAGATATAGATAAATGTTATGTAGTTTTGATGGACATAGATACATGTTTATAGAGGATAGATGAATAGATGTGATTTGATTGAGTTGTCATGGTTGATTAAATAAACATGTTAAAAATGTTAATTCAATTTACATGAGATAGATAGATGGATTCACATGTGTTCTTAATACATGCTTTGATGTTTGTTAGATGAAGTAGATAAGATAAGCATAGATAGATGATAGATTTGATTGAGTAAATTAACATGTTGAATGTCAATTTAACTGGATGAACAACAAACAAACATGGAAAATGTCTTCTTAAAATAAAGTGATGTAATGATACTATCCTTTTAGAAATAAAAAACACTACACCTAGATAGGAAAAAGAATAATAATTTAGGCCCCTAACTGACCATAAATAGAAACCTTGATAGAAAATCGAAAGACAATGCACACAAGGCCATAGATGAGGTTAAAATAAACCCGACACTAGTTAGTCGCAAACTAGATCGAGGAGATAGATAAGGATGAGATATAAGTATACATCTTGTCAGAACACATGAAATATTAAATACGTGCCCATATGGGGAAAACAGGATCTCCATATGATTGAAAAGGTCTCATATCACAGCTTCATGATTTGTTTTTTCTTTTGATAGAAAAGCAAATTGATCGATGCGGGAAATTTGCTTGATATAAAAAGACTGATCGATATGAGAAGTCTTTCAGAGATGTTAAAAAGTGAACAAACTGGAAAATAGAGGAAGTTTGTTACTACAAAGGCTGAAAATGCCATAAAACAAACAACCGTCCTTCAAGGGAGTGGTCTGTATTTTGATTTTGATGATAGCCATCCTTCGAGGAATGGTCTATATTTTTGATTTTATTTGATAAGGCACAAATAGCTGTCCTTCGAGGGATCAGTCTATCTTTTGGGACTAGGATAACATTTTTTTTTTTTTGAGCTTTGGAAGAAGCTGAGTTTAGACTAGATAGATCAGATAAAGGGGAAGAAAATGTATATAAGCACGTACTCATGCCCCAAAGTTGTTTTGATCAAGATGAACACCTAGGGCAGATGAAGTAGTGATTAAGGTATTCCTACCATGAGAAGGAACAAATACATAAGGAAAATGCCATGAGTTGAGCCATGCGGTACTCATATTTAAGGTATAACAGACATAACGTAGAGAACCACATAGTTTTGAATCACAATGAAATGCATGATTGGTTGCAGATGGATGAAAATTCTGTTTTACGACTAAAATCATGTAAGATAGATTTTAACTGTAGAAGGGCCTCAGATGCATGGCATTAAGAGGTTCCATTTCAGGTACACCCTCCATGGAAGATAGGCAATAAGCCCTGGACCCATACTTATGAGTGACAACGTACGGACCCATCCAGTTAGGAGAAAACTTACCACACTGACTCTGTTCTAGTGTAGTGACATTTTGGTTTTATTTAAGAACAAGATCACCAACTTTGAAGTCACGGTGCTGTAAGTGCTTGTTATAAGCACATTTGACATGCTAAATATAGACTTGATGATGCTCAAGAGCATTGAGATGTCACTCATCTAGCAACTCAAGCTGCGCTAGACGGTTTTGTTGATAGTCCTCTTTAGAGACAAATTCTCTGAGAGAGACACGAAGAGATGGAATCTGGAATTACAAAGGAAGGAAAACCTTAGACCCATAGATGAGAGAGAAGGGAGTAGCACTAGTAGGAGTACATGAAATGCTAGTCTGATAAGCCTAGAGAGAAAAAGGGATATGTAAATGCCAATCCCTACTAGCTCGACTAGTTACCTTTGTGAGGATATTACACAAAGTTTTATTGGAAGCCTCATCTTGGCCGTTAGCTTGGGGATAGTACATAGAAGAAAAGATGAGCTTGATATTGAAAGCATCATAGAAATTTTGTAAATTGATGTTTTTGAAAGACTTACCATTGTCTGTGATGAGTTTGTGTGGGACACTAAAGCGATAAATGATGTGTTGATAGACAAAATCAACAATGGGTTTAGCTTTGGTTGATGAAAGAGGAATAACTTCCACCCTCTTAGTGAAGTATTCTATGGCAATAATGATAGAGTGATGACGCTGTGAAGAGCGGGGGTTGATGAGACCGATGAGATCAAGACCCCATTGTGAAAAAGGCCACAAATTCACTGCAGGTTGCAAACCCTGACGAGGGATATGTGTAAGATTGGAATGCTATTGACACTTGACACATTTCTTAGCGTATTCACAACAATATTGATTAAGAGAAGGCCAACAGTAACCTAAATGTAAGATGCGTTTAGCTATGTCCAATCCACTAACATGTCCACCATAGATACCATCATGGAATTCCTGAATGGCTTTAGATGATTCAGGGGTTTTGAGGCACCGAAGCAAAATACCATCAAAACCACGTTTGTAGAGGATTCCACCTAGAATAGTATAGTGATTAGTGCATAGGATAAAAGATCTTCTGCCATTGGAAGTCAGATCTAGAGGAAGCACTGAACGTGATAGATGATAAAAATTGTGCTGATACCACTCATCTTGAGTGTTGGTTGTGACGACGTTGATTGAGGTCAACTACCTTAGATGAGATGGTTGGTATAAATGCTGAAAAACCACATAAAGTCACGAGTATTTAGTAAAAGGTAGAATAAGTGAGGCTAAAGAAGCCACTATATCTGCACATTGGTTTGCAGTGCGAGGAATAGCTTGGATAGTAAATTTATCGAAATATTGAAGCTAAAAGAGAATGATATTGCGATATTTTTGAAGGATATCATTTTTGCATTGATAGACACTAGTGACTTGATTAACGATGAGTTCAGAGTCACCGAAGATGTCGATATGGTGAGTGCTGAGATTAATGGCATTTTGAAGACCTAAAATGAGAGCTTCATATTTGGCCATATTATTGGTACATTCAAAGTTAAGCTTGTGTGCGACAGGGATAGGTGCACCCCAAGGAGGAATCATGAGGAAACCTGCACCTCCCCCTTGCTGACATTTGGACCCATCAAAGAAGAGTTTTACTTTAAATGGAGATAGACCGAAATCAATTTGTTGGATGTACTCATCTGGGAATTGAGCAAGGGGGATTTGAGTGTCTGGAAGAGGAGTATCAGCTAATTGATCTGCAATGACCTGACCCTTGATAGATTTTTGTGAGATGAACTCGAGGTCAAACTCTGTCATGAGCATGAGCCAACGAGTGATACGATCATTGTGATAAGGTTTTGCATGCATTGTCTTGAGTGGATTAACACTTGTAACAATGTAGGTTTTGTGATTAAGGAGGTAATGATGAAGTTTAGAAGTTGTGAAGAAGAGAGCACAACACAGTTTTTCAGCTTCAATATAACGTGTTTCATACTCATGAAGAGTGCAACTAATATAATATACAACCTTGTTCTTTACCATTAGCATCCCGATGCGAGATCATGGCTCCCAGAGCATGGTCAGTTACAAAAATATAAAGATAGAATGGCTCCCCCTCACATGGAGGCATGAGCATAGGTGGAGAAAGAAGATAAGCCTTGAGATCATCAAAGGATTTTTGGCAATGCTCATCCCATTCAAAATGAACATTTTTTATGGAGGAGATGATGAAAAGGTTGACAATGGTCTGAAAGTTGTGAGATAAAATGACGCACTGATTGAAGGCATACTTGAAGACCACAGAGCTGCTTTAAGTTAGAAGGGGGAGGCATCTCGAGGATAGCCTTTATTTTTGCAGGATCAACTTCAATGCCCCTAATATAAATGATAAATCCTAAGAGTTTACTAGTGAGAACGCCAAACACACATTTAGATGGATTTAGGTGAAGAAAAAAATGAATGAGTCTCTCAAAGAGAGGTGTAAGAATGAAAAGGTGATCCTAACGGCATTTGGACTTATTGAGGAGGTCATCGACGTAATATTCTATAGTTTTGTGTAAGAGATCATGGAAGATGTAGGTCATTGCACATTGATAAGTCGCTCCTATGTTCTTAAGACTGAAGGGCATGACGCGATAACAAAAAGTCCCCCAAGGAGTTATGAAGGAAGTCTTATGCTAGTCCTCTGGTGCGATGAGAATTTGATTATACCCAGAGAAACCATCCATAAGAGAAAGCATCTCGTGACCTGCAGTTAAATCCATGAGTTGGTCAATATTAGGTAGAGGAAAATCATCTTTCGGATAAGCGAGATTAAGATCCCGGAAGTCAGTGTAAATTCAAATTTTCCCAGTAGCTTTAGTTACTGGTACTACATTTGAAACCCATTGTGGATAGTCAATGGGTTGGATGAAGTTGGTAGAAAGCAAGCGCTGCAACTCTTATTTAACGAGAAGGGCTACACGAGGATGCATCTTACGTAGTTTTTGTTTAACTGGTTTGATGTCTGGAAGAGTAATGATATTGTGGACCATGATATTAGGATCGAGGCCTGGCATATATTCGTATGACCAAGAAAATGCTTGGCAATGGTTGTAAAGAAAGGCAGTGAATTCTCCTAACTCCTGTGGATTAAGAGATTGGCTGACCTTAATGATGCGAGGGTCTTTAGAAGTCCCTATATTAAGTTCGACAGTGGCTTCATTGAGAAGTGTAGACGTGTCAGAAGGAATGGTTTTAGGAAGATAAGAATCCTCCGCTCCCAGATAAGCAAGGATAGAATCGTCATCAGCACAGTAGATAGTACTGATAGTAGGAGAATCGTCTTCAATGATTTCGGGGAAGACTAATGGTATGGAAGTGGTTTTTCCATTAGTCTTATAGGTCAGTGGACCTAAGGAAATGGTATTGACTAAAAAAAAAGTTAGGTGGGATGGAAATAATTTCATCCACATTAAGTGATGCTTCTGACCTGATGGGAGAAGATGGTTCCTCAATGGAAAGAGGCTCATCGAGAATGGTGACGGTGGCTTTCGAGAGAGGTTTAAACCCTAAACCAAATTTTTGATGTGGTTTAAGAGTTGGAATGGACGTGAGGTCATGCACACCCTGTTCATACTTTCCCAAGCCAAAGCCTTTCCACACGCATCGATATAGATAAGTTTTTGTGAACATGGGATTTTGTAGACAATCAAACCCTGCTGAATAGGGTTTGGCCCTAGGAGGAGAATCTGGATGATAGTGAGGTGTATCAAGACCACCGTAGATGAAGTTAGTCTATTGATTGGGCAGACCAATGGTGACGATGTGACCAAGACCTGGTTGATATTTAGGTTGTTTGTCTGGCCTACCATACTCGTTAGGTTTGAGATGGGCGTCAAAAGAGAGAAGAGGAAGCTCTCCTAACAAAAAACGCTGCAACATTTCTTCTAGATTTTGTAAATTTGGTAAGTTTTGTTGCAAGTATGGAAGAGGATGAAGCCTCGTCAGGAGAACAAGCATTCTCCTTTGGAGGGGTAGACCCTGTGGTCATATCACATTGTGCGGAAGGGAAAGGATCTCCTAGATGAGTATAGATTTTTCCCTCATACTGATATTTTATGCATCGATGGAGGGTTGATGGGACGCAGTGCATTGTATGAATCCAGGAGTGTCCGAGGATCATATTGTAGTGGAATTTCCCTTCAACAATGTAAAAAAGCTCATGAAGTAGTTTCTTGCCTACCCGAATGGGCAGGACCACAGTTCCTAAAGTAACTGCCAGCTGATCGTTAAATGATCGAAGGGCGAAAGGTGGTGGTGACACTACATTCTTTGGTAACTTAAGTTGCTTGAATGTGTGGGAGGAAATGATGTTGAGTGCAGCACCACTATCGATCATAGTGCATTTTAACGTAGTGTTATTGATTTGAACTGTGATAAAGAGAGGAGCCTCTAAATCCTCAGAAGAAAGGGGAGGAATTTCAGAATCCTCGAAGGAAATGGTGGTTGAAGGTCTATTCAATCCAATAACCATAGTGAAAGGCTAGGACTCATATGAATTCACTTTGATATGGCACAGATTATTGATCAGAGCCTGGCGATGCTGGGGAGATGACTGAATGAGGTCAAAAAGAGACATTTTGACCGGAGCATGGGTGAGTTGTTTCATAACACTCTCCTCAACTGACATGGGAATCTGAGCCCGAGGTGAAGCACGAATAGAGATTTGAGGTCTCGGGGCTGATGAGGAAGGAGGAACTCCTTCAGGGGCCGCAGAAATGATGACCCGTGGTCGAGAGGTTGTAGAAGATGATGGATTATCATACTGTTGCGCTCTAGTGGCAATATGAATTGTGTCAATTTGAGAAGGTG
Organism: Taxus chinensis; assembly: GCA_019776745.2. Classification (NCBI taxonomy): domain Eukaryota; kingdom Viridiplantae; phylum Streptophyta; class Pinopsida; order Cupressales; family Taxaceae; genus Taxus; species Taxus chinensis. The sequence goes on from CM034156.1 coordinate 137,400,616, forward strand.
GAAGATCATCCGGAGTGGAATTAATGGAATTAGAGGCCTGAGTAGACCGTTCAGGCTCAGATATAGTTGGGATGACAGGAGACACTTGTTCCTCCTCCTCTTCTAGCAGAAGATCACTTTCTTCCAAGAGGCTGTTAATGAAAGATTGAAGGGCTTTACATCCCTTGGTGTCATGACCTAGAGTGTGATGGTAAGCACAAATCAAATCAGAGTTGAACCAGGAAGGTTTTACTCCTTTGGGATTATAGGGTTTGATCAGAGGAAGAGATATAGATGAAGATTGGATAAGTTGGCGAAGGATTTCAGTATAGAATCCGGTAGATGAAGATGAGGACAAGAGATGACGAAGGCACCTCTTTAGCCTTAACAGATTGCTGAGGTAAAAGAATCTACATATTTGGTTTGACAGTCTTTTTAGGGATTGTTTTACTTTTTTGGACATTGGGAAAAGCCGCCTTAGGTGCTTGAGACAGAAGCAAGTGAGGCAAGATTGATTTTGGTGGAGGAGGAGCTCCTAAGATAGATTTTGAAGATGACGAAGATGTGACAAGTGTTTTGGTCTTTAGAGATGAAGAAGGCTGTTTGGCTGAAACATATGAAAATTTAAATAAGACTGATTTAGATGGGGGAGGAGCTTCTAAAATAAATCTGATAGGAGGCACAAAGGGTGCCTTATCTTTTGGTGATGAAGATGATGGTTCTGATAAAAGAGGTGACCCCTTTCCAATAGGTAAATCCACTTTACGAGGCACTGGTGAAGATGGTGTTGTAGAAGAAGATGCCTTTTTAGAGGATAAATCCAATCTTTTATGAGGCACAGAGAGGGATTTTTGAGGGAAAGCACCAAGAGTCTTGATGGTCTGAAATATTGGTTTTCCCTTTTTAGGGATGGTGACAACTTTGACCGCATACGGTGATTGTAACCATTTTGGAGGAAGTAAAGGTGATGATGCCGATGATGTGACCCTAGGCTTAAACTCCAATTGTTTATGTCTGAGTCTAGGAGTCGGAAGCATAGGTGTCAATGCTATCTCTTTAGATGTTTCCTTAATAGGCAAGGAAGCACTGATGGTGGAAGAGATAGGTAATGAAGAGGCAGCCTCTTGTGAGGAAGGTACTTCAGATGCAGTAATGGTGGGTGTAATTACTGTAGGAAAAGTGACAGGAAGGGTTAAGATCGAAGACACCTCCAATGGCATAGAAGTTGGTACAACTATGGGTACGTTAACCAAAGGCATGGTCGCAACAAAAATGGGAGCAACAGAAGTAGAAGTATCCATAGTGGGAATTTGAAGGGATGTAAATGACTCAAGCATTGAAAGAATATCTGATGCCGAGACAGATGAAGATGACATTGTCTCAGGTATAGGTGGAAGATCAGATAAAGAGGTAGAGAGAGATGAATCTATCTCTAACAATGGAGGAATACTCAAAGACGGATCATCTGAAGATGGTGGAATCTCAGAGATTAACGGAGTGGGAAGAAGTTCTGATTCAGTCGATGTGTTCATAGATGGCTCAGGTTTAGAAGAAGATCCTTCAGTAGAAATGAAGCTGATAGTATGCACGTTTGATTTTTGAGATCTTGAAGTGTCATTGTTTGGAGAGTGATTAGGAAAATGTTGTTTAAAGACATCAAGAGATTGATTTGGGGGAGCGTTGGGATTATCCAAGATGAGCTCGCCTCTATCGATAAATTTTTGGATGAGATTTTTGAAAGTCTGACATCTTTCGATGTCATGGCCTTTGCTTCTATGATAACAAAAAAAGTCATTTTCACGATACCAGAATGGTCGTTCTTTGTTTTCATCCAACTCTCTAATGGGAGGGAGTTCGATCATGCCAACTTCCAACATCTTGTTTAAGATGGAAGTGTATGATTCCCCCAATAGAGTATAAGACCGAGATGGTGGGGGTCCTTTTTGAGAGGATGAAGAGTCTCTCCGAGGTGTTTTATTAAAAGTGTTATTAGCTCATGATGTTTTTAATACGATAGCATTGGTGGACCCCTGATTCTTGTCTTTGTTAGAAGTGGAAGAGTTTGATTTTGTAAACTGAGAAAAATCTGGTTTAGACTTAGAATGAAGTTTTAGCTTCCCTTGTTCAATGGCATGAGACTCAAGTTTGTGTGCCATCGTAAAGGCTTCTTCAAATGTATGAAAGGTTTGAATCCTTAAAGTGGAAGAAATATGATTAGCGCAAGATCAAGTAAACAACTCGATCTATTGAGATTGAGGGAGGGAGAAAGACAATTGATTTATTATCCCTCTCCAATGAGTGACAAAGTCTGCAATAGACTCATCATCGAATTGATGAATGTTATAAAGATCTGTAATCGAGATCTTATGTGCAATGTTTATTGAGAAGTTTTCAACAAACATTTGAGCTAATTAAGAGAAAGAAAACAAAGAATGTTGGGGTATGTTATTGTACCAGTCTAAAGTGGGCCCTGTTAAAGACATAGGAAAGGTACGGAGCATAAGCTCCTTATCCTGGACTATAAGGTAGCAAGCATGCTTGAATGCTTGCAGGTGTTGTTGAGGATCCTCCCGGCTATGAAATTTAGAGAACTTAGGAAGTTCCCATTGGGGAGGATAAGGCCTAAAAGCCACTGATGGATGAATCGGTTCATTACATACTTCTTCAAAAGAGTATGAAGGGTGAGCCCCTTTGGCAGAGGCTTCTAGGTTTGCAATTTTCTTGAAAAGAAGTTGGACAACATCAGATTGAGGAGGGGGCATAATAGTATGTCCTGTATAAGAAGCAAATGGTATGTTCTATTGAGGCATTAATGGGGGATTCATCTATTGATTAACATGATGATAAGAGGAATAACCAAGCATTCTAGGTGACGCCTGACGAGGTATTTTTTGTGAAGGAGCTTGCATATAAACAGGCTGTGAAATGAAAAGTGGTTGAGAGAAAGGTGGTTGAATGAACGATGGAGCCTGTGATTGGTGGGTTCCTACACTTGCCGACTGAATCGGAATGGATTGAGGAATGTGGGTGTTGATTTGATTGGATATGGTGGGGAACAAACTCTGAATGAAGCTTTTGACTTCCAGATTGGTTATTAGGGGCACAGACGCTAGAGGATGGGTAAAGGTCACTGTTGCTGGAGCATTAGAAGGAAGACCAACTGGAGGATGAGAAGGAGGAACTGACTGACTCATAGGAGGGGGTTGATTCACAGAGAGGTACTGACCCTGGGACGTAATAGACAACATAGAAGAATTAATAGCAATTTATGGGAGTGTGGATGCACTCATCATAGATGAAGAAAAGGTCCTTTCAAAAGTAGGTTGTGGAGTAGCTGAGGTGGCTGCGGCACTAGGGATAGGCGGGGTCATTTTATAACTAGTTGACATGGTCGGTGGAAGAGAAAAAGGAGGCATAGATGTGCCACCTTCTTTCATGGTTCGAAGTGAGAAAAAGCATGCTAGCTGCTCTATAAAAGCCTGGGATGGCTCATGAGAATAATCGTAAGATTACTGGATCGGTGGTCCCTGATCAGATATTCGAATAGACTTATGCACTAGGTAGTCCATAAGGGCTACTAGGTTGTGATCAAGGAGTGCCTGAAATTCAGGATCTCCACGAGGAACATACTCTATATCAGAAGTAGATGACACCTCTGAAGGACTGGGGGAAGCTGGTCATGATGGGATCACTTTAGGATGATAGAAAGGATTATATGACCAAGATGGGGAACCAACTAACAGTGGTCCTGAAGAAGACCCGAGGGGTACCAAAACATCCACATTAGTGGTGGTCTCAGATGAGGAAGAGACTAGTTGAGCCATTTTTCTAGATTGTGACCGGGTAATGACCATCATAAACAAGCACAAACATAGAAAAAGATTGTCCTAACTGATGCACAGACAATTCAAGCAACGTAGGTGATTATCTCTTTTAAATTTTTATGCTTTTTAAGAAAGAAAATGTTTGGGAAGGCTTTTTAGAACGGGGACTACTCAATTGGCCAAACTAAGGATGGTTTGGGGAATGTTTTGGTGAGGAGTCCCGAAGGCACTTCAGTAAAAGATTGGTACGTGGCTTGATATAGGGGCCTACCCCCGCACTTCACACACCGCTGCGATAAGGGAGTCGGGTGCTTTGCCAATATATACCAAAACTTCCGTGAATTTATAGCGCAGCCTGAGTACCGCATAGGTTCTTCCTCTTGGATGTCACTTCCAAGTAGGTGAGGCCAGGGAAGGATTTTTTATTTAAATGCTTTATACCTAGTGATTTTGGCTTTGTGTTCAAGGGTGAAAAATAAAAATCAAATAGTGTCACTACTAATTTTGATCAATTTTCCAACCTATTTAGAAAACTAGATGAAGAGCATACAATAAAAATGACAAAGAAGAAGTTCTTTTTTAAGCACTAAAAATGAAGTGTTTTATTTTGATCAAGACAATTCAGACAAGTTCTTTCCCAATGCGATTAATTATTTTTAAGCACCGAAACCGAAGTGTTTGAGTGTGATAAAAACAAACAAACAAACAAGCAATTTTTGTTTAAGTTCTTAAAAAGGAGAAAACAGAGTAAAAGAGAAATACCTATAGATTTAGCTCTCCAAGGTGTGTGGACTTCAAAAAGTGCGTTGTTGAGCTCTTTCCCTCAAACAATCCCACGAACAAGCAAAGTGCTCTGCAAGACAAGGTTAAGAAAACACGCAAACAAATCCGAAAAGATATATCCAGATAAATAGATACTAATAGAAGAGAAATTTTTATTTAAGAAACTAGAAAATTTTCCAGAAAATGACAACTTTGCACAAAGAGATAAAGCAAAAAGTGCAACTTTGAAATCAAATGAAATATTTACTAATTCTAGAAATAGAAATGGGAATCTAGGTATGTAAGCCAGAAATAATTTTGATTTTGCAAATTATAAACGAAAGAACCAAAACCAAAATGAAGAAAGGAAATGCTTAAGGAAAACTGATGAAAATCAATGAAGAAAAAGAACTAAAGCTCAAAACTGGAAAAGAAATGAACTTACCAATAGGGGACTTTGGTTCAAGTCCCACCGGGCGTGCCAGAATGTAGATCAAGAATTTCCGCACTTGTTACCTATCCAAGTTAATGCACCAAACTAAACACAAAAGTCCTGAAAAACTCAAATGAAATCGATACCTGATAATTAAGATGGGATCCGAAGACGTAGATGGGAGGAAATCTAATGTAGACCAGACGGGTGCACACGAGAAATCCTACAAAGTAGATCCGAGAAACCTGTGATGTACAAATCCTTGGTAGAAAAAGACAACGTTAAAATATATTTGGGTGGACTACCCGAAAAGTGGGTCTGGGAAGCGATGAGCTTCCTCGGCAGATGTCAGTCCACGTTTTCAATTAAGGAAAGAAGCATACATGATAAAATATGTAGGTAAATGTTTAGATTTTCTGATTAAAAATAAAAGATAGAATGTAAACATCAGACAGAATATAAACAAAACACGGGAAACTATGAAAACAATACTAGACTTATGTTACCTGTACTTGGCACCTGTTTGTAAGTTGATCGGCGTCAACCAGATTGTAATCGGTGTCGATTTCTTTAAGCAGCACCGATTAGGGTAAATTGGCATCAACTGGAATGGGTCGGCATCTACCAGAGGCAAGTTGTAGAAATCTTGATGGATGATTGATGAGGACTGGATCGTGAACACCCGCAGGAGCTGCAGAGATGCGGACAAAGTTTCACCTTAGCTAGATGCAAGAACAGAGTCACCGAGAGGTCGATGAATCCTCACGATGTCGATGTTGCGAGGGAATAGTAATGGTACACCTCTCAGGTATTGATTTAGACAAAATTCTCTCTTCTTCCAATTGACAATTCGAAGGCTCAAGGCTTAAGCTTTTTGTCTCTCTTACTGTCTAGCCAGAACTAAATTCTGGCCCTGTATTTATAATTGGTGCCACCCAAGGTACACTCAACATCGATCGAGTACCAGTCGACACCGATCAGGGAACAAATTCCCAAAATGGCCAAAAAGTATGAATTGGAAAGATAAGAGTATTATCCTTCTGACTCAAATACAGGAAATATCCTGCTGCACGGTCTGGGGAGAGGAGAAATAGGGGGGATAGATGGATAGAATTGATATGTGAGATTAGGAAGTGATATGGGGTAGATAAGTGGTTAAGATACATGTAAAAAGTATAATTAAATAGTTAACATTTAATTATCCATGGGTAAAATACAATGGGGTATATTAAACTTAGGATTTCTACATAGCTTAAAACCTATAACAAATGGGAGACTAAAAACCTAGAGGGGAAATTTTCTACATAGCTAAATCCCCTCTACGTGCTATAAAATACAATGGCTAGATTTTCTACATAGCTTAAAACCTAGGCATTCATGAGATAAATCTCCCTCATTTACCGATGAGGCTCCCATGTAAGATTTTGTCAGTTATGTTTTCTAGTATCTATCTGTTGGTATTAATTTAACTATGTAGCTCATGAACCATAGCTAGACAATTCTGCAAGAAGTAAGCAGCTATAAGAGAAAGAAAAAATCTGCAGAAGAGAAAAATAATAGGAAACGGGGGAAAGGAGAGGAGATGTGCAACCCAATCAATAGTTCACAGAGTTGATCGTATACACATAGATTAAAACAAATAGATCATGAAATACATAATTCAAAGCAAAGGAGACTTTAAGATGTAGATCTAGAATAACACAAAGTTTATGAATAGATCTAGAAATAAATATGAGACGATTGCACCGTTGACACAAAGTTCTCTAGAAATCTCTTCTCTATCTCTCTACTTGTAGAAAGCTATCAGGGGTTTCAGTTCAAAGTCTGGAACACAAGAATTTTGATTACAAATTCCAATCCTTTAACCCGTAGGTTCTTCCTCTACTTATATCACGTGGAGGGGAAATTACAAATGGGAGACTATAACTGAACTAGATCATAAACAAGAAGTAAAGAGAAAATCTGGAAATCATCTTCCTTTAATTCCTCTCTTAGTGACATGCATCAGGAGTTGAAGCCAAAATTGTGTACATCTGTCACTTAACTCAAACAATCATTCCAAATAACCCAAAGTAATGGTTTTTAAACCAATAACTTTTAAGTTTACAATTATAGCCGAGGACATAAGAAATAAGAGAATAATAAAAAGAAGAAGGAAGATGTTCCAGTTGTAAGTCCTACACTTTCTTTTTGTTTTGATGCTGGATATACTTTTCGAACATATAGTTCAGTAATTTCCCATTCGCTTTAGCCACATCTTCTTTCGCTGTTTTGAATTGTAGCAATCCTTTGTTCAAAACTTCGATGCTCGCTTCCACCTCCTTCAAAATAGGCCCAAACTTCTTAATGTCTGATTGCAGCATTACCAGCTTACTAATTGAATTCATCATGAAAGGCCTAACAGCTTCATCAATCCTCTCCTGAATCATCAGAAGAGATCCTTCTAGGGAATCAGATACTTTTTTGGGAATGGTCCTTTTGTATGAAGAAACGTTCCCAACCACTTCCTCATTGGTGAAATAAACTACATTGTTTGACAGTGACAATTCCATACCCTTGAGTGCCCGCATTCTTTTCAGCATAATTATGAATATATCCAAGTAGAAAAAGATTGTGAATTCAAGATGCTTGCCCTTTTCAACCAATCCATCGGGCACAATTCGTTTTGCAATCAAAACCTCCTTCGACAGCTTATTTATCTTGACCAAAGTTGCCCAATTACTTTCAGCCATTGTATTCATATCTACCATGCTTATCATTAGTTGCTTCAGCTAAACTAATGCATCCTTCATAACCTTTAGACAAGATGGCACCTCCCTGAGTTATATAGAAGTTTGGTGAATGATTAGGCTCTTCCATTTGTCAATAGCTTTAACTTGGTTACCTGCATTTTCCACTTCCTGCATCAGATGATCACTCACCTGCTCATGTGATGAAATTGGCTGAGAGGAAGGTTTGGAAACCTTAGCAATGATTCTCACACAACTAGAAAACCTGCTTTTGAAGTTCATATTTTTCTGCCTTCTCTTTGTCAAGCTTAAGGAATAAAGCATTTATTAGTGTTTACATGTCTTGCTTTAATCCTTCGGTGGTAGTTTTACCTATTGACACCTTAGTTATTGATATATCTGTTACCGTAAGCTTACCTTTCTGCTTTCCCTATGCTGGAATTGATGCCTCAGCAAAAATTTTCCCCGATTCTTCAATAATCAACCTAGAAGTCACCTTAGCAACTTTAGATCTTCTATCTTTTCCACCCAAACTCAGGAGCAACTACAAATCATGTTCTTCTAGGTTGATCTCCTCTCTAGCTTCTCAGATTAACTGCGAAGCCAACCAATTTGAGAAATTGACTTTTCAGAGAATATGAAGTCATTGAATGCACCACCATCTCGTGCTCTGGTTCCTCTCCATCCAAATTTTCTACAGTGTCATGACTGTCATCTTCTGAATTGTCCAAAGACAATTCCCTTTTCAACTCTGCCATCTGTAACTTTAGCTTTTCTTCAGAAGAGGTGAAGATCAGAGCGAGTGAGGAGAAAACACAAACATTTCTAGATTCAATGGAGGAATGAGAAGATATCCCTAAGGTTCAAAGGAAGGTGAAGTGTTGTGAGTTGACACTGGAGAAATTGGAACTAGCACCATAGCCGTAGAAGTGACCTTTTCCTGTGTCTGATACTTCTTGTGCACTTTAAGCTTTTCAGGCCTTCTAATACTTTCAAATTTTTGCTTTCTTGTGATGGAGTATCTTGTGCTAAGGTTTCCTGTAATCTGATTCATTAAAGCTTCATCAAGGCAATACCCCTTTGTCAGCAACTAGTTTGAGGTGTTGACCAGAACCACGAAAGATCTTTCCTCGATCGTGTGGCACCCACTAATGTTTTCCTGAAGAACAGCTCTATCCCCTCCCATCTGATGATAAGTGTCAAGTAACACAGGTCATCATCTGTGAGATCTGCAGGTATCCAAGCCAATCCATAATCAAACACTTGTTACACCGATAACTTGCTGAAGTCTTTCTTTCTGACTTCGTACTCATTTCTACACTTCATCCAGAAGTCTTCTAATGAAGGCACACGTGAGTATTCCTAGGAGATTGTCTTATTTTCTATCCCATATGGATCAAATTTCATCCATGCTGGGAAGAACTCATGTTCATACTCAAAAAACATTTCAGCTTTGATTCCTCTAGCCTTGTGGATGCTCTGGCAGCTGTAATAGCCTACTGTGATCGGAAATGAACCTATGTAGACTTGTGCCGCTTTGATTTTAGGTCATGCATCTCCACAAGTCTTCCTGAAGAACTCCATGATGACCCACTTGTCACTTGGATATCTTGGAAACTTGACTGGTTCTCCTGAAAATACAAGTTACCTTAAGGTATGTGAAGTCTGTAAACTGGATGAAAATACAGCCATGCTGGGATACAACTTCCCAAGCTTCTTTGCTCACCCTGTTGGTCTTTAGATCACTGTTCAATTTGCAAATGAATCCATAGAAGAATCCATCGTTGACCACCTTGTAATATTTATGGCATTCAAGAACTGTCAACTGCGGGTAGCACTAAAAAATGGGATCCTTCGAGAGTATGCCCCATCTATCCAGCTTGGAAAATATACCCTGCGAAGCTACTACGTATACTAGGTATGAAGTCATCTTGAAGTTGTATGTCCACCTCACACTTTGGAGCTGTCTCACTGATGTTATCACTGATGATCTCCACCCAATTGATTATTGAATCAACTTTGTTGATCTCAATGGTTCTAATGAAGGCATACATCCATGAGCGGAAGTTGTGAGTGTTGGCTTCTCCATTTATCCTGCATAGCAATTTAGTAATATCATCCACTTCCTGCACCAAATTGGATCATGGAAGAGTCCTCGGGAACTTTGATGGAGACCTGGGATTCTTCATATATTTTCTAGTTATTATGCCCACACACAGTATGCTTTGTGCTTCTCCCATCTGTTGTCAGTGTCCAGCATGCTAATTGTAGTCACCACCAGTCACGTTGGAATCTTTAGACAATAATTGATAAATTGTGCATCCTGACCTGATTATCGTCTTTCCCGTAGCATCCTAGAATTGTTCTAGATAGGAGATGGTATGACCTTGCACACTCCATGAAAAATTTAGGACAACTGAGTTGTGACTGGGAATGTTGAAGCTTGAATAATTCCACTACTTTTTATTGCCCACATAAGAGACGTCTTTCCAGCCCTGGATCTGTCAATCAATTCATAGAGGGGTTCAGGGCCTCAATCCATGTGTCATTGATATCAGCAAATCTGGAAGAAATGCATGATTTCACTGATCCTTCTCTTTCATCGTGCTTCATCATGGCCGAAAGAAATCTTTATCTGAGAAACCTTTGTCTGAACTCTTTTTCTTTTAATCTTGTTGGAATTCTTTGCAATTGGTGCAGATCTAGTAATTTCTTTAGATTCGGAAGATATATTCAATGTACCTGACATTGATTTGAACTTCCTTTCACTTATATAAGCACTTGTAATGAATACCTGCAATTAATTCAGACAAAGACAAAATCTAGAGCATGAACACTTGATTTTTATCACAAAAATCTGCATATAAAGCCCGCTGCCCTAAAATTTGAGGCTTTGCTTGCATGCAAAGCAAACATAAATTTTTTTAACTTCACCTGGGCACTTATACCAACATGCAGATAATTAACAAGGCTTAAATCAAGCTCCTCCAACCCTAGGTGCCAAACTTTGAAGCTTTCCGGCAATGAAAAACACTTTTTGATGCAAAAATCCTCCTTCCTTGGGCGCCAAAACTATCCGGGCTGCAATCCTTTGCAAAAATAATTAATTACATCTTCACTATGGCAGCCCATGCTTATATAACCCTCAACATTCTATTTCTAATAATTGTCCATCCTATTCCTGGCAATTAATTAATAAACAATGATGTTTATTCACCCAAATTGGGTGCCTATTTTTGCATGTTGCTGGCTGCCATTAAATAAATTTAATTTATTTATTTTTAGCATGCTACCTTCAGTTATCTTTGACTAGCCTTCATGTATTGACTTTCTATTCATCCATGGGCACCAAAATTAGGCAAATCAGCTATTAATAAATACCATTAATATCATTGTTTAATCACCAAATGGGTTGCACTTTTTGACATGGGTGAATTCTAAATTTAAGAAGTCAACTTTTGGTGGGAATTTTCACCCTGCACCGCAGCTCTAAAAATCCCTTCTTCCACTTAAGTGATTTGACTTTCATCATGGGAATTTTTACCCTGCAAGGCAGATAATAAATTCCAGCCTACCTGCCGCCTCTAATTTTCCCACTGCAGCTTAATTGACTTTCTAAAAAGTGCTACTTGTATTAAAAATAGCTTCTTTTGGAAAAGTGTGACTTGTATGGGTGAATAAAATCCTTTGATGGGAAAATTTAACTTGCTAGGCAGGTAGAAAATTCCCATCGGTGCTTTAAGTGATTTTTTTGAATTTTATAATGGGAATTTTTACCCTGCAAGGCAGGTAAGAAATTCCCTGCCTTGCCTGTCGCCTCTAATTTTCCCATCGTAGCTTAAGTAACTTCGACTTCATGGGAATTTTCACCCTGCAAAGCAGGTAATAAATTCCCACCTACCTGCTACTACCAAAAATCCCACTGCAGCTTAAACCTATTCATTCCCAAAAAGTGTGACTTGCCTAGGAGAGGCTTTTTGTGCATGACTTCATTTTTTTGGTTAGAAGCTTGCATTTTGAGGCTGATTCCTTCTGGCACTGTGTTGGTAGATGATCTCCAGATGCTTCAGGAAATTAAACAGACTATACTGGTGAAAGAATTGACCTAGGGGAATTTCACAGAGAAACCGAGGAGAAAACCAAAGAAAAACGTAAAAGAAATAAATAAAAGTGAAAAACGTTGCCAGAAGTTCACAGACAAAGCTCAGGATTCATTCCTGATGAAACCCCTAATGAGATGAGTGAATGCTGGCATGTAAAATTGCAACAAGATTAACCGGAGCACAATTTACTTCAAATGGGGCACTATTTATTTAATAAATAATTAAATAAAAATTTCCCGTAGACAAAACTTGGCGGAGGGATAAAATGAGTTTGGGCATCTGGGTATTTGTCGAAATTGGCTCATATGATACACTGGGAATATCCTAACATGATACATGAATCTTATGGCAATAAAAACACAAAATACCGGCTATTTTAAAAGAACAATTTTTTTAAATGGGTAGTCCCAGATTTCAAGGTGAAATCTGGGGACACTAGTCGCTTCCGTCTGTGGACATCTTTGCCTCTGTCAAAAATGATATGAGTAAAGATGAGATCCCAGCATCCTTGTTTCATATCTTGTCCATTGTGCTCAGGGTTAGGCAAAAAAAAAACAACACAATACTGAAAAATAAAGAAAAACAAACAAATTTTATTTATATACATACAGGTTTTACCCTGCACTCTTAGATCCAGAAAAGTTTCAAATGTTGCCCGTTGAAAGGGAACAACAGTTCAATTCCATCCCGATGAGAAAGGATGAAGCTATATGTCCTGGCAGTCTTCTTGATCACAAAATTCCCTTTCCAAAGTGAATCAAACTTCCCATGCATGCCTTTGTTTCTCGTCTTTTGTCCCATAACAGGACCCAATCACCGATCTCAAACTTTCTTTCTCTGTCCTTTTTGTCGAAGATCACCTTCACCTTTATTTGATGCTCTAAAAATCTGTCAGCTACTTGAACCTGTACTTCTCACAATTCAGTCAGATACATTATCCTCTTTTCAATGGCATCAGTGAATGTAGCATCCTCCAGAGCTTTAGAAAGTTGTAAAGCAGGCAATTCCAAGGTAAGAGGCAATTATGCGTCTCTCCCATATAATAGCTGGAAAGGGGACATGCCTATAGCTTTCTTTGGTGTAATTCTATCTGCCCACAGTGCATCAAACAACTTTTTGTGCCAAGTCCTTTGATTTTCAGTCACTAATTTTCACATGATAGTCACCAGATTCTTATTGCTTGATTCAACCTGGCCATTCCCTTGTGGGTAATAATTGGAAGAATGTACCAGCTGAATTCCATGAGTGTATCAAAACTTGACCCACTCCTTAGAAGACAAATTAGGAGTCTGCTACTATTTTACTGGGCATGCCAAACCTAATAACAATATTTTCTTTTATAAAATTACACACCTCCGCGGAAGTGGCGTTCTTAACAGGAATGGCTTCTACCCACTTACTAAAATAATCAGTAGTTATCAGGATGTAATGATGACTGGCACTGGAGGCTGGGTTGAGCATACCAATAAATTACATGCCCCATTGTTGGAAGGGTGGTTCTTCAATTACAACTAGGTTTAAAGGTAATGCGGGAAATTTTACACGCCCAACAAAGTGTTGGCATGCTTGGACACTTAGACACCCACTCTGCAGTATCTTGAAAAAGTGTGGGCCAGTAATACCTTGCTCAGAGGATCTTGTGAGCAGTGACTCGGGTTGAGAAATGACCACCACAAGCCATATTATGAAATTGTTTTAAAAGTTGATCCTGTTGAGCTTTATCTACACATCGGAGAAACACACCATCAATTCCTCTTTTATATAAACCATTGTCCCAAAGGAAAAATTCCTTGGACTTCAGTTTAATAGTACACTTTTCCTTTCGAGAAATTTGATCCATGCATTCTCCATAAGTTAGAAAATAGGCAATATTACTGTACCATTCTTCCACCAGATCTATAAAAAGAACCATAGGAAAATCTTGACTTTCTTCTGGTTTTGTTACTTTCATCTTAGTCATCAATTCACACAGACCTCTTCCTCGAACAAGATTTGTGGGCTTTATATCTAGGTCATATTCCTGCACCTTCGTCACCCATGTGCCTCTTAATAGCCCTAACTCTTGTTGGGTGAGGATAGACTTCACTGCAGTATCTGGAACCAGGACCATAGTATGTGAGGCAAGAATATAATACCTGAATGCCTTACATGCCTTTACCACTGCATATGCATGTTTTTCCATTGGAGTATATTTCAACTCATAAGATTTTAAAGGCATGCTCATGAAAGCAATCAGAGCTTCTACATCCTCCTGATTTTTCTGCATCAGGATTGCTGACATTGTGTGTTTGGAGGAATAACAGTAAAGAATAAATTCTTTACTAAAGTCAGGTGAAACCAAGACTGGGGATTTTGATAGGGCTTCTTTAATTTTCTCAAACACTTCCTTCCCCTCGCTGCTCCATTTGAAATCATGTTTCTTCTTCATCATATTTGAGATATGAGGGGTTAATTCAGTAAAGTCAGGATTGAATCTTCTGAGAAAATTTACTTTACCAAAGAAAGAGTGAACCCCCCTTTTAGATGTTGGTAATGGTAAAGTCTGAATAGATTTGACATGCTCAGGATCTATCTTAGTTCCTTCCTTGGAGACGATATGCCCTAGTAGCTTTCCTTCTGTTACAACAAAGATAGATTTCTTAGGATTTAGAGAAATACCATGTTTGCAGCATTGTATGAAGACTTCCTCAAGATTTGAGATGTGCTTGCTTCTTTTCTTGGAAAAGACCATCAAATCATCGAGGTACACTACTATGCTTTTATCTTTGAGATGATCAAACGCCAAATCCATAGCCCTTTGAAACGTAGCTCCAACATTGATCAAACCAAAAGGCATTTTTTGATAAGAAAAAGTTCCCCAAGGTGTAATGAATGTCGTTTTATATTGATCCTCCTCAGCCACCTTGACCTGATTGTAGCCTAAAAAACCATCAAGCATGGATAATATTTCAGATCTAGTAACAACCTGTAGAGTGTGGTCCATGATGGGAATGAAGTAGTTGTCTTTCAAGGAGGCTTGATTGAGGTTACGAAAATCAACGCACAACCTAATCTCACCACTCTTCTTTCTCACAGGAACTATATTGGCTAACCATTCAGAGTGATGTATGGGGTAAATTATCTTTGCATCTAAAACTTCTAGATTTCTACAAAGATAGTCCCTGAAATAGTAGGGTTATGCCACCGCAGCTTCTGCTTGAAAGGATTTTGTTCTTGCTTTAATGGGATATAGTGTTGAACTTCTGTAGGCTGATATGTCTTTAGATCCTGGTAAGACCAAGCAAAAACATCCATATATTTCTTAAGAAGCTTTGTAAAAGCTTCTCTTTCTGCCTCTGAACAACACTTACCCAGATTTACTAATTTGGGATCATTACTTGCTCCCAAATTTAATAACTGTGTATCGGAGGAAGAACCTTCCCCACTTTCTTCATTCTTTTTAAGCATTTGATCATGCTTGTTGAACATTTCCTCAAGAGATACTAAGCCTTTAGGAATTTTATTTCCCTTCAGCTGAATAATCTCTTGACTTCCTGAGACCTTTGCATCCATTTCTCCCACAGTAGTTTGTCTTGGAGGTGAGTTTCTTCCCTCATAGTAGATCTCTTCGAAGTTGTCCTTTTGTTGGAGAAATGCAACAATCTACTTGTCATCATTAAAAACCTGCCATTGTTGGACATTATCAAGAACCTTCGGGTGGAAGACCATCTCAAATTTGTAATCCCCCTATCTGAAGAATGTGGGTAGTTGATCTGGATTTAATAAAGCTGCAGTCACTGCAAGTGAATCAACTCTAGAATTTTGCTCTCTCAGAATATAGGATACTGAGAAAGCTAAAAAATCTAGGATAACAGAGTAGACCCGGTCTCTATAATGCCAAAGTTTATCCTTTTTGACTTGGTAGAGACCTCGTATCTGCTTAACAATCAACTCAACATCTCCCTTTGCGTGTAAGAGCTTGATTCCCATTGTTCTTTCCTGCTCCATACCTAACAACAGTGCTTCATATTCCATCATGTTGTTAGTATTTTCAAACATTAACTTGAAGGAATGTGCATGCACCTTTCCCTTAGGAGAAATAAGAACAATGCCTGCACCAGATCCAAATGAACAACAACTGCCATCAAATTCTAGAGACCAAACCTTATTATCCAGTTGATGTGGCTCTTGGATCATAGATTGAATTTCTTATTTATCCAATTCTAGGTAATAGACTCTGTGATTGGATTCTTGAAACAAGATCTGAGATCTAGGATCCTCAGATTTTGATACTGTGTACTTGGATTTCTTCTCAGGTTCCAACTTCTGATTAACTCCCTTGATTGGTATGTGCACACAAGACCAATCCATCTTGACTTCTCCACCTAGTTCTTTACAAAAATTCCTACTCAACAGCATGCCATAAGATACTGGGATATCTGCTACAAGGATAGTCAGCTTTAATCTTTTGTCTGGGAATGAAGCAAGTACTGCCTGTGCATCTTTGATTTTCCCAACCAGAGGTACTTGTCTTTCCATTGAATAACATCTTCCAATGGTTTTTGTCAATGTGAGACCCAGAGCATCAACAACTTTGGCAGGCATCACATTGTCGGAAGCTCCAGAATCTAGAATGCAATTACTTAATTTATAACCGTTAATAAGTAATGACACATAGAATGGCTTGATCCTTCCTGATGTAGTAGGAGAATAAGTAGAAGGAGAAGAGCTTGCAGCCACATTATTTGAAGCAGGAGTAATCTTCAGACTAGACAAGATACCCCGTGAAACATTATTTGTTGGAGTATTGGGACCATTACTTTGCACATACTTAACCAACCTATTTAGCTGATCAGGAAATGCCCTCAAATACTTAGCTTCTGACATCTGAACCTTGGTCTTTTTAATGTGATCAATAATATTTAAATCTTGACTTACTTCAGCTGGATGCACATTAGCCCTTTATTGTGGATTGAAAGAACTTGCATACTTATCCTTGGGAGCTAATGAAGAAGGTAGCGTACTACCTCTTTTTAGGATAGTAACATCTGGCCCAGGATCTTCTCTTTCTCTTCTTTGGCCACTTGTGGATGCTTCAACATTTTGGCGTGTTTGGGACCTTGTGAACACCGCAAATGTGTGACCATCAAAATCTTCAAAAGATTCATAATAGCCCTCGTCAGATTCATAGTCCAGGTAACCAATGTTGGAGTCACCAAGGGATCTACAAATTCCTTATCATCAAATGATTCATCAATGCCAAGATATTATTCATTAGTTTCCAAGTTGTTCCTTGAAGCAACTTCAATTGCCAACCACTGTGATGTAGCAGTAAGTCTATTTGGATTTTGATTTTGACCGTTAAAGGTCTGAGAAGGAGTTGTTCTTGAAGGAGTTGTATTTCCTCCTTGAGATATCTACTTCTTGATTTGTAGCATGTCATTAGCCAACCTTTGTAGCAAAGGGTCGGAAGTACTTGAAGAAGCTCCATCACCTTTGTGGGGTGATTATCTGATTTTTCCAGCCACGATTAAGTCATCTTCAACTTCGACTGTAACATTTTGTGCTTCTAAGAGATTCACAAGTCTCGCCCTCCGCAGCTGATATCTAACCTCAAGCAGAAAAGCGTTTATAAAAAATGTCTTTTGATTTTCATCACTTAGTGCAGCAGAAGTGGGGATTTTATATAAAATCCTTTGGAACCTTGCAATAAATTCCCGCATGCTCTCATTTGGTTCCTTCTTTAACTGCATGTAATTGAGTAATCAGAGTGCTAGCGTCTTTTGCAGGTTTGAATCTTTTGAAAAATTGTTCTCGCATGGATGCCCAATTTGTTATAGTTCCAGGGGCCAACCAATAGAACCATTCTCTAGCCAAATCATGAAGAGTCTCAATGAGAATTCTGACTGAGACATCTTCATGCTCCACTGTAAGCATACCACAAGATATGAAGAATGCTGCCAAGTGATCATCTAGATTTTTCTTGCCGTCTCCAAAGAATTTCAGGAAATTATTTCTGGACCCTTTAGGCAGATCATGCATAGGTGGGGTCAAGTTCAGTGGCCCAAAAGTTTCTCCCCATGGAACAGGTACTATCTGGTTCTGATTCTGATTCTGCATGATGAATGGGGCACATTTTCTATGAGAGTAGACCTGATGGATAATTCTAGCTGCTGGATTATGTTGAAGATAATCTAGATCTGGATAAGTGTGTACTCTTCTTCCTAGTGAGAGACTAGATCTGTGGCTTCTAACTTGAGGAGGATGATTGAAATTGAATTGCTCCTGCAATCTGTAGAAATGATCAGTCCTTCCTTGTGCCTTCATAGATCGGGTGAATGGACGTTCAGCCAGGTTGAAAGTTGAATGGGAAAACACTCTAATCTGATATGCAAGAGATAAGCTTTGATCTACAAAGATAGTTGTTCCCCAGTGGAGTCACCAAAAACTGTTGGCTAGATTTTCTGCACAGCTGAAAACCTAGGCAGTCATGAGATAAATCTCCCTCATTTACCGGTGAGGCTCCCGTGTAAGATTTTGTCAGTTATATATCTTAATATCTATTTGTGGGTATCACTTTAACTATGTAGCTCATGAACCATAGCTATACGGTTTTGCAGCAAGTAAGTAGTTGTAAAAGAAAGGAAAAATCTGCAGAAGAGGAAAATAATAGGAAACAGAAGAAAGTAGAGAGGATGTGCAACCCAAGCAATAGTTTACAGAGTTGATTGCATGCACATAGATTAAAACAAATAGATCATTAAGCACAAAATTCAAAGAAAAGGAAACTTTCAGATCTAGATCTATAATAACACAAAGTTTATGAACAGATCTAGAAAGAAAGTAAGAAGCAAAATGCACCGTTGACACAAAGTTCTCCGGAAATCTCTTCTATATTCCTCTGCTTGCAGAAATAAGGGGTTTTAGCTCAAAGTCTGGAACACAAGAATGCTGATTACAAATTCCGATCCTTTAACCCGTAGGTTCTTCCTCTACTTATAGCACGTAGAGGGGAAATTACAAATGGGAGACTATAATTGAACTAGATCATAAACAAG
Organism: Taxus chinensis; assembly: GCA_019776745.2. Taxonomy (NCBI): domain Eukaryota; kingdom Viridiplantae; phylum Streptophyta; class Pinopsida; order Cupressales; family Taxaceae; genus Taxus; species Taxus chinensis. Next base: position 137,419,483 of record CM034156.1, read on the forward strand.
AAGTAAAGAGAACATCTGGACAATCATCTTCCTTTAATTCCTCTCTTAGTGACATGCATCAGGAGTTCAAGCCAAAATTGTGCACATCTGTCACTTAACTCAAAGAGTCATTCCAAATAACTTAAAGTAATGGTTTTCAAACCAATAACTTTTAAGTTTACAATTACATCCGGGGACATAAGAAATAAGAGAAGAAAGAAAAGAAGAAGGAAGATCTGCCAGCTGTAACTCCTACACTTTCTTTTTGTTTTGATACTGAATATACTTTTCGAACATATAGTTCAGCAATTTCCCATCCACTTTAGCCACATCTTCTTTCTCTATCTTGAATTGCAACAATCCTTCGTTCAAAACTTTGATGTTCGCTTCCACCTCCTTCAAACTAGGCCCAAAATTCTTAATGTATGATTGTAGCATTACCAACTTATTGATTGAACTCATCATGAAATGCCTAACAGTTTCATCAATCCTCTCCTGAATCATCAGAAGAGATCCTTCCAGGAAAACAAACACTTTGTTGGGAATGGTCCTTTTGTATGAAGAAACATTCCCAACCACTTCCTCATTGGTGAAAGCAATTACATTGCTTGACAGTGACAATACCATACCCTCAAGTGCCCACATTCTTTTCAGCATAATTTTGAAGATCTCCAAGTGGAAAGAGACTGTGAATTCAAGTTGCTTCCCCTTTTCAAACCGATCCATCAAGCACAATTCGTTCTACAATCAAAACCTCCTTTGGCAGCTTATTTATCTCGACCAAAGTGCCCAGGTTACTTTTAGCCACTGTATTCATATCTAAAGTGCTTTTCATTAGTTGCTTCAGCTGAACTAATGCATCCTTCATAACCTTTAGATGAGTTGTCACCTCCCTGAGCTGTACAGAATCTTGGTGAATGATTAGGCTCTTCCATTCATCGATAGCTTTAACTTGGTTACCTACATTTTCCACTTCCTGCATCAGATGATCACTCACCTGCTCATGTGCTGAAATTGGATGAGAGGAAGGTTTGGAAACCTTAGAAATGATCTCGTACAACTAGGAAACATGGTTTTGAAGTTCATATTTTTCTTCCTTCTCTTTGTCAAGCTTAAGGAATAAAGCATTTATTAGTGTCTGCATGCCTTGCTTTAATCCTTCGGTGGTAGTTTGACCTATTGGCACCTTGGTTACTGATATATCTGCTACGTAAGCTTGCCTTTCTACTTTCCCTCTGCTGGAACTGATACCTCAGTGAACTTTTGCCCCGATTCTTCAATAATCAACCTAGAAGTCACCTTAGCAACTTTAGGTCTTCTATCTTTTCTGCCCAAACTCAGGAGTAGCTGCAAGTCATGTTCCTCCAGGTTGATCTCCTCTCTAGCTTCTGGGATTGACTTCGAAGCCAACCACTTTGAGAAATTGTTTTTCAGAGAATGAGAATTCATTGAATGCACCACCATCTCATGCTCTGGTTCCTCTCCATCTGAGTTTGCTACAGTGTCATGACTGCCATCTTCTGAATTGTCCAAAGATAATGCCCTTTCAAACTCTAACATCTGCAACTTTAGCTTTTCTTCATGAAGAGGTGAAGATCGGAGTGGCTGAGGAGAAAACACAAACATTGTTGGATTCAATGGAGGAATGAAAAGATCTCCCTGAGGTTCAAAGGCAGGTGAAGTGTTGTGAGTTGACGCTGGAGAAGTTGGAACTAGCACCATAGCCGTAGAAGTGACCTTTTCCTATGTCTAAGACTTCTTGTGCACTTTAAGCTTTTCAGGACTTCTACTACTTTCACATTCATGATTTCTTTTGATGGATTATCTTGCACTAAGGTTTCCTATGATCTGATTCATCAAAGCTTCATCAAGGCAATACCCCTTTGTCAACAACCAGTTTGAGGTGTTGACCAGAACCGCGACATATCTTTCCTTGATCGTGTGGCAGCCACCAATGTTTTCTTGAAGAGAAGCTCTATACCCTCCCATATGATGATAAGTGTCAAGTAACATAGGCCCATCATCTGTGAGATCTGTAGGTATCTGAGCTAATCCATAATCAAACACTTGTTGTGCCGATAACCTGCTGAAGTCTTTCTTTCTGACTTCGTACTCATTTCTGCACTTCATCCAGAAGTCTTCTAATGAAGGCACATGTGAGTATTCCTGGGAGATTGTCTTCTTTGCTACCCCATATGGATCGAAGTTCAGCCATGCTAGGAAGAACTCATGCTCATACTCAGAAAACATTTCAACTTCGATTCCTCTAGCCTTGTGGATGTTCTGGCAGCTGTAATAGCCTACTGTGATGGAAAGGAACATGTAGACTTGTGCCACTTTGATTGTAGGTCATGCATCTCCACAAGCTATCTGCACAACTCCATGATGACCCACTTGTTGCTTGGATTTCTTGGCAACTTGATTGGTTCTCCTGAAATGTCGGTTACCCTGAGGTATGTGAAGTCTAAAAACTGGATGAAAATATAGCCATGATGGGATATAGCTTCCCAAGCTTCTTTTCTCACCTTGTTGGTCTTCAGATCACTGTTCAATTTACAAATGAATCTGTAGAAGAATCCATCATTGACCACCTTGTAATATTTATGGCATTCAAGAACTATCAACTGTGGGTAGCACTCAAAAATGGGATCCTTCGAGAGTATGCCCCGTCTATCCAGCTTGGAAAATATACCCTGTGAAGTTGCTACGTATACCAGGTATGAAGTCATCTTGAAGCTGTATGTCCACCTCACACTTCGGAGCTACTCACCGATGTTATCACTGATGATCTCCACCCAATTGATTATTGAATCAGTCTTTGTTGATCTCAATGGTTCTAATGAAGGCATACATCCATGAGCGGAAGTTGTGAGTGTTGGCTTCTCCATTTATCCTGCATAGCAATTTAGTAATATCATCCACTTCCTGCACCAAATTGGATCGTGGAAGAGTCCTCAGGAACTTTGATGGAGACCTGGGATTCTTCATATATTTACTATTCATTATGCCCACACAGTCTACTTTGTACTTCTCCCATCTGTTGCCAACGTCCAACATGCCAATTGTAGTCACCACCGGTCGCGTTGGAATCTTCAGACAATAATTGATAAATTGTGCATCCAACCTGATTATCGTCTTTCCCGTAGCATCCTGAATTGTTTTGGATAGGAGATGGTATGACCTTGCACACTCCATGACAAATTCAGGCAATTGAGTTATGACTGGGAATGTTGAAGCTCGAATAATTCCACTACTTTTTATTTCCCGCATAAGAGACGCCTTTCTAGCTTTGGATTTGTCAATCAATTCAGAGAGGGGTTCGGGGCCTAAATCTGTGTTATTGATATCAAGAAATATGGAAGTAATGCATGATTCCACCAATCCTTCTCTTTAATCACACTTCATCATGGCCAAAGCAATCTTTATCTGAGAAACCTTTGTCTGAACTCTTTTTCTTTTAATCTTGCCAGAATTCTTTGCAATTGGTGTAGATCTAGTAATTTCTTCAAATTCGGAAGATATATTCAATGTACCTGACATTGATTTGAACTTCCTTTCACTTATATAAGCACCTGTAATGAATACCTGCAATTAATTCAGACAAAGACGGAATCCAAAGCATGAACACTTGATTTTTATCACAAAAATCTGCATATAAAGCCCGTTGCCCTAAAATTTGAGGCTTTGCTTGCATGCAAAGCAAGCATAAATATTTTTAACTTCACTTGGGCACTTATACCAACATGCAGATAATTAACAAGGCTTAAATCAAGCTCCTTCAACCTTAGGTGCCAAACTTTGAAGCTTTCCGGCAATGAAAAACACTTTTTGATGCAAAAATCCTCCTTCCTTGGGTACAAAAATTGTCTGGGCTGCAATCCTTTGCAAAAAGAATTAATTACATCTTCACTATGGCAGCCCATGCTTATATAACCCTCAACATTCTATTTCTAATAATTTTCCATCCTATTCCTGACAATTCATTAATAAACAATCATGTTTATTAACCCAAATTGGGTGCATATTTTTGCATGTTGCTGGGTGCCATTAAATAAATTTAATTTATTTATTTTTAGCATGCTACCTTCAGTTCTCTTTGACTTATCCTTCATGCATTGAATTTCTATTCATCCATGGCGCCAAAATTAGGAAGAAAAGCTATTAATAAATACCATTAATATCATTGTTTAATCACCAAATGGGTTGCACATTTTTGACTTTCCACATGGGTGAATTCTAAATTATTTAAGCCCAAAGTCAACTTTTTAGTGGGAATTTTCACCCTACACTGCAGCTCCAAAAATCCCTTCTTCCACTTAAGTGATTTGACTTTCATCATGGGAATTTTTACCCTGCAAGGCAAGTAATAAATTCACTCCTGCCTGCCACCTCCAATTTTCCCACTGCAGCTTAAGTGACTTTCTAAAAAGTGCGACTTGTATTAAAAATAGCTTCTTTTGGAAAAGTGTGACTTGTATGGGTGAATAAAATCATTCGATGGGAAACGTTAGCCTGTTAGGCAGGAAGAAAATTCCCATCGGTGCTTTAAGTGATTTTTCTTTATTTTATAATGGGAATTTTCACCCTGCAAGGCAAGGTAAGAAATTCCCGCCTGCCTGTCGCCTCTAATTTTACCACTTACAGCTTGAGTGACTTTGACTTCATGGGAAAAAGTACCCTACAAGGCAGGGAATAAATTCCCACCTGCCTGTTGCTACCAATTTTCCCACTGCAGCTTAAACCTATTCATTCCCAAAAAGTGTGACTTGCTTGGGAGAGGATTTTGTGCATGACTTCATCTTTTTTGGTTAGAAGTTTGCATTTTGAGGCTGATTCCTTCTGGTATGTGTTGGTAGATGATCTCTAGATGCTTCCAGAAAATTAAAATAGACTATACTGGCGAAGGAATTGACAAAGGGGAATTTCACAGAGAAAAGAGAAGAAAAATGAAAAAGAAATAAATAAAAACAGAAAACGTTGCCAGAAGTCACAGGCAAAATCCAGGATTCATTCCTGATGAAAACCCTAATGAGATGAGTGAATACTGGCATGCAAAATCGCAACAGGATTCAACCGGAGCGCAATTTACTTCAAACGAAACATTATTTATTTAATAAATAATTAAATAAAAATTCCCACAGACAAAACTTGGTAGACGAATAAAACGAGTTTGGGCATCTCGGTATTTGTCGAAATTGGCTCATATGATACACTGGGAATATCCTAACATAATACAGACATCTTTTGGCAATAAAAAAAAAAAAAGACCCATTATTTTAAAAGAATGATTTTTAAAAAATGGGTTGTCCCAAATTTCAGGGTGAAATCTTGGGACACCAGGTTTTAATGAAAACCTGGTATGTATGAATCTAAGTTTATAACAAGGATACATCTACATGTATGTATAATAACAATGGAGCTCACATAGGGGTAAATATAGAAAGTTTTAATAAAAATGAGGTGATCTTTCTAACTTCAGTCAAATCCTTAATCCAATCAGATGAATCTACAAATCTTTAGTAGATGAGTAAAACTAAACCATACGGGCTTCACTAATTTACCCAATGGACATAAAACCACCACAATTCAGAAAAGAAAATAATCACATACACTAAAATTGAACTATTTATCAAAAATTTATAATTATATTGAAATATACAATGTCACTATATTTTATTTGAAAAACACATTAAAACTTTTGTCCCTTATTAGTTAAACTGGTCAAATTAGCCTAGTTTGTCAAAATTGCCAAAATTTCCCGCTTTGAAAGTTCTACTTCTAGGAAGGGTTTCGAAAGCTTCATATTATTTCCAAATTCCTAGTTATATTTAATGGAAATTTCTCAAATTTTTCTTTGCAATGGTATGATTTAGCAAGAATTTTAGGAACTTGTGAATGATCTTGGGACAAATTTATACCTAGGTGATTTTTGGAAAAAAGGAGTGTCCATGCTTCATTAATGATTTAAATTTTCCGAATGGTTTTAGGAACCCCATGTCATGTCAGGAGCTCATATTCTAGGCATTGGAAATATTTAATATCTTACTATGTGGTTAAATAAGTAAGGATTTTTGGGATTATTGAAAGTGGAAACCTTTTTGAAACTAGCTCAAGGTGGCCTTTCTACACATGATTTTTTTATTAAAGGTATTAGACACCTGAACTAGATTTGGGATCCTAGAGAAATTTAAGTGAGAGAAAATTCAATCCCCTTCATGACCCATAATCTGGTTTGGTTCATTTTTATTGGAAACTCTTCCTGAAACTCAGCTCACCGATACACCACCCTAAGAAAAAATGGATGTTCAAGAAAAAACTATTGAGTAATTCATTTACAAACTTCTTAAGTAGGTTCATTAGACTCATTTACCCATTTCTATGTGAAATCATATATCATATGGAAAAAATTCACTAATTACATACCTCGGGGCAAAGGAAGGACTCCATAGATTAAAAAAACAAGCGGTACAAATGAAGTTTCAAAGTGCACCTTGGCACAAAAGTGAAATTTTCTTGCATCATTTCACATTGGGTGCACTTTTGAGGTGTAATTTCACCCAAAATGTTTCCTCTTTCTGATTGGAGGATTTTTTTTAAAGAAAAAAGTCAAGAAGTAATGTAAATACACAAAAAGTGAAGGAAAACATGAGTTGTTATGACATGCAGGCTCCCCCAATTCACCTTAGGCACACTTTAAACCTACATTTACACCTTGGACATACATTTGAGGTGAAATTGCAACCCAAAACTACACTTAGAACTAGTGGAGGTGACATTTCCACTTGCACTTACACCAAGCACTTCAACTTTGCAAAATCACTTCCCATCTCCACCACATAACATGCTCATTGTTAAATAAATCATATTTACTATATGTAATTTTACATTTACTATAGTTAGTAAGTCGTTAATTGTTGATCGCATAGTTATATGATTATATTATTATAGCCTTATTATTTGTATCTTTGCATATTCACGTGAGTTTGTTGTAGTAACAGATAGGTTTATTGTTGCATAGTTGTAACTACATATTTGTTTCTATTATGGTTGTCCAATGCATGTGTACATTACAACCCTCATTCTCTATAATGAGATTGTAATCTTATTTATTGCATATCAATAAAATAATCACAAGTTTCCTCCCTATTTTTGGTCCTCCGCATTTGGTGGCACTTTTGTCAAAACCGCCAAATATAGTGGTGAAAAAATCCACTAAATGAGTTAGTCACAACTAAACCACCACCATTTTTAGTAGAGAAAACCTTAATGTAGGCTTAAATGACTTTTTTTTCCGAATTTGTCATAAAAGTGATTTTTGGGACACTTTTCCAAATGAGGGGTGCCTCAAAGTGTTATTTTTAATTGTTTTTTGTTGTTTTTCAGTTTGTGAGTCATTCTAAGCTCTGAAGGCCACTAAGGCCTTGTAAAAAAAAATTCCTGTCATTCAAATTTTCCGCTTAATCGGTTGTAATATTGTATTTTTAGTGTGTTTTTACATTTTTTTGTACTAACAAGCCATATAGATAGGCATTGTCTAGCCACCCAATATGGAAAAAAATACTCTAAAATTATTCTTGTGTGATTTGTAGCTGCTCCATGGTGAAAATTATGCCACATGGAAGATAAACATTCAAACTCGACTCGAGTTTAAAGATATTTTTCCTATTGTGAATGGTTCTACAACAAGATCACCAAATGATGCAGCCCAACAATGATAGTTTGACAAGGCCAATAGAAGGCCAAAGTCATAATCATGTTCACAGTGTTTAATAACATGCAGCCCCACATTTGAGATGCCAAAATAACTAAAGAAGTGTGGGATAATTTAAGCACCATGTAGGAGGCCCAAAACAAGAGAAAAATATTCTATTTGTATAGTAATTTGGATACACTCAAATTCAAGTTGAATGAAAAATTGAAAGATTTCTTGCGGGGAGTTGTGGAATTAAGGGCTTCACTTATAGCCTTGGGAGAGGAGGTTGCTCATAAAGTTATCATTACCATTTTTCTGAGAGCACTTACTTCCTCTTACCATAGTTTTTTGATGAAACTAAACTTTTTCAGATCAAACAGATACTTTTGACAAGCTAGTGAATTTGCTAGAACAAGAAGAAGCAATGTAGAACAAATATGATGAAGAGGAGTAGGCAATATCTTCTCATCAGAAAGGAAAAGGTAAAAAAATTTCTCAAAAGGAAAAAAAACTACATCAACAAGGGGACAATAAAAATAAGAAATGTCATATCTACAAATGAGGACATGATTTGAAAGATTGTTGGTTCAATACATACAAGAAAGGCTCATCGAGAAATTCTAGACCTCAAAATCAGCAATCTTAGCAAGGAAAATCACACTATAAACAAGGGAAGAAGAAGGGAAATTGGCGAAAGAAACCCCATCAACAAGGTAATGTAGCTAAAAATTGATCAAATTCAAAATTGAAGGACTTTTGCACACTACTCATTCCAGTGAACCATCCATGTCATCTAGTGATGTTTTTTTCATTGATTCAAGAGAAAATCAACATATGACTACGCATACAGATTGGTTTACTACCATGAGGAACACACCTTCAAATAATCATGTTTCGTTAGGTGATGATTATTTATACATAGTACAAGTTATTGGGAACATTTATCTAGCTCTTGGTTCATGGAAATGTAGAATATTTGATGCATTATATGTCCCTATCTTAACAAATAATCTACTATATGTTAGTCAACTTCTAGATCATAATCTATAGATTTATTTTAACAGTCAATCTGATAAGAAAGTGTGTTTGATTTGAGACAAATACAGAGGCTTTAAAATTGTTGCAAAATCCTCAAACGTGTGACGTATGTTCCATCTTGACTTTGTCCACAAGGATGATTAGGCACTATTGGATAATAATTCTTCCTCTTCATAGTTGTGGCATCGGA